>CM068962.1:49023003-49045503 GCA_035128595.1 Eptatretus atami
CTCAAGGTTGGATTTTGTATCAGAGACAAATTATACAACATTTCTCTATCGGTTTCATGTTTTTCTTCCACATGATATTTCCATAATCGATATCATGCTTCATGCACACTTCATCAACCCTATTGATAGGTTTGCTCCACGGTTTAGGATTGTCAATTTTGGCTAAGTCCCGAGCAGTCTGGCCTAACAGTGGGATACAAAACTAAACTGTACAGTCTGGAGAAGTATGTGCTCTACTGGGTCCATTGTAGTTGATACAGCATCGGAGGGGTGACATTACTGGCTAGATTATTATACCAACCCAAGTTTGAAAATAATGACCTATCTTGGACAAACCAGCCAACTATGTTGAAGATGAATATAATCGTATTCTACGTTTTACTTTTTCCCAATATACAAGCATATAAAGAGTAAGAAAAACACATTTTATAGGGAACTTAGCCATAACAATTGTGCATTTTGTGAGGAAAGCACCAATTTGGCACACTAGTAGCCTATCTATTATGAACAATTTCTGATATTGGGCCATCTCAAATTTTTGATGGCAGTGGAAAAATGGCTGCCACAGCCACATCAGCGGCTGAATTGAGATGCCCAATACAAAATTCTGTTCATAAATTGTTAAGGGCTCTACTAGTTGTGCCAATTTTGGGGCTTCCTCACAAAAGCACAATTGTTTATCATAATTTAGCTAAGTCCACACTATTATTACCAAAACTAGCAAAAGGTACGTTGGCATATCCCACCTCCACCCTTCACCCCCCCCCCCCTCCTCCCACAAAGGTATGCGCATTGCCGTCCCACCTCCACCCCTTTCACCCCCCCCTCCTCCCACAAAGAGTGCATGCCATCCACTTCCCCTTTACCCCCCACCCCTCCCTCCACAAAGGTATGCGGCGTTGCCATCCCACCTCCACCCTTTCACCCCCCCCCCCCTCCTCCACAAAGGATTGGCATTTGCCATCCCACCGCCACCCGCACCCCCCCCCTCTCCCACAAAGGTATTGCATTGCCGTTCCCGACCTCCACCCTTCACCCCCCCCCCTTCCTCCCACAAAGGTATGCGCGTTGCCCGAATTAACGCACATCGATTGGACGTTACAACAATTAAGAAGCAATATTTTAGAGAGAAAGAAGATTTTATTTATCAACTGCAAAAAACAGACAGTAATATCAACAAAACTTAACATTATTGTAATGCATTTGGTAGAATTTTGAATGTTCCATCAAGGGCCAGAACAGTATACTGATGAAAATTGCTGTTATAATTTTTTTGCAGGGGGTGGTATATTATAGAGAAGTCGGCTAAGGTGGTAACCATTTTTTCTCAATCTCTTCTTTCACCTTGAAGTTGAATCATTAGATGAGCAGTAACATTACCTTTAAATTGAGTCGTAGTTGTGTTTTGCACATTTCGGTTTTTGGAAATAAACCGCGATTAGCGCATGACTCCTTGTCGCCGATCTTAGCCGATCATTGTAATGTCCTAATGTAAGTAATTTTCAAATCGGATACGCATATTGGATGGTCGGAGCTCACCCTTCACCAATTACATAGTTCCGGGCTTGAAATCTGATAAAAAAAATGGGGCTTTTTATAAAGCATTTATTATATGGATCTAGCCTTGGATGCCGAAGCGGACCACGACAGGTGTGCTCATGCATTAATAAAGGTGTGAGAAAATGACGTGTAAAACACTTATAAGGCAACATCGTGGTAAAAAATTGATCCTATAAAGTTTTGTTCGCCAATTAACCTTTGGGAAGCTCAGAAGGAGTCGGGAAAAATGCATCAGTAAATGCAGAGGAGAGAGAAAAATTGCTGCTCCAAACTCCTTAATGTGAAACCCGTAGCACCTACAAAAAGAATGCATTCAAGTAATTATTAGGTATGAAATCAGGCATTCGATGATCTGAATGAGAAAGTGAAAAAAAATTTGAGCACTTTATCTTACAGAAAGTTGGTTGCGGCCTGTTCCAGTCAAAAGCATGATTGAGCAGGCCGAAACAAAATGTGGCTCAGATCCCTGTGAGGTGACAGCGGGTTGACCAAAGATGCATGCTCAATGCCTCTGTGTTGACCACGACGTGGTGGCGTGGCTGCCATCTTGGTAGGCTTTTTTTTATCATTCAAGAGCACCCCCTAAAATATCTTCACAAAAAGGGGTGTTTAACCAAATACCCCAGTTTTCATAATGCACCCTTGGACCCATAGTAGCTGCAAAGTTTTGGGCTGCGAGTTTCATGGTTTGGAGTTATGGAGAGATACACGCACACACAATTATAGCATTAAAAAATAGTCGTACATTGAAAAAAAACAAAAAATACCAACTTTTGATGTCTTGGACTATTGTGAATATCTGTTCATAGCAACTTTATAATGCTCCTTGAATGCATCTATTGAGTTGAAACAGAAGTCTACATCATTGTTCAAGGAACGGGCCTCTCTAATTTACTGTACACTGCAGGCCACCAGGGATGATTGCAATTTTACTGTTAATTAGTATGGGTAATGGCACAGCTGATCTTGTTTGCAAAGCGTGGTTGAACAGATATTGAGTTTTGAGTGATCAACGTCGATGAGTAATAAAACCTACACTGGAAGTACACAAGTAACCAAATAGAAATAATCAGATCTGTTAGTGCTACGGACAAAACATTGATAAGAGCATTTCTGTGGTTGCCATATTGTCTGGCAGTGGTGGGCTAATGCTGTTCATCAAGAACACAAGTGAGCACATGTAACTTACTGTTAATTGATGGCCTGTATTGTTTGAGCTGAAACTCCTTGTTAGGGGTTGGTTCTTTTTCCCACCATCAGGCACATACTAATTGCGTGACTCAATAAATCGCAGACACCCAAGCCTGTTTTGTGGTTCTTTTCATCAGGACCTCACTTGGTCAAGTCACACTGGTGTCAGAAGTGGATTGCCTGTCAACATGAAGGATCACCCCTGACTGTAGATGTCCTGTATGACAGGTCACCCGGGATGAGTCATCTGGAAGACGGCTGAAAGAAAAAAGAAGAAAGGCCTACAAGTAATCAATGAACTGAAAGGGCACTCATTTGACCTTATGTTTTGTACGAGTATTGATTTATTTTTTATCTTAAATCTCGACCGTTTTGGAGTTGGACCATCCACTTATTTTGTCGGAGACAAGCATTGTTAAGAACCAGTCGTGTTTGCTTTATTCACCAAAGATTGTCAGTCGAGCAACAGCTCCAGAAATCAGGCAGAGTGAAAAAGAGAGACAACGAAGATGAGGACAGAGACAACACAATTGCCGAAGCGGCCAAGCTGCAGGCTCAGTGAGAATATACGTGATCCTGAGACAGTCCTCTACCCCAGCCGCACCCTGTCGTTGATTGAGAACACAGAGAAAAGTGTTAAAATTTAGATGATGCAGGAACTCCAGCTAGCCGAAGGTCGAAGAATGTATTGCCAGATGTGAAGAGCTCCTATCAAGTTTGCAAACTCTCCAAGGAGGAACGATTAAGTTGCCTACACCCTCAGAATTGTACCAGGAAGGAACCTGCCAAGAATCTGGGCAGGGGAGACCAGGTATAGCTGGGGGATGCCAGACACGATCTTGCATTTGTCAAGGGTGTTTGGACGGTGCAGCACATGTCAATTACAACAAAAGTTCTCCTTAGGGAAGAAGAGGATCTTCTGATATGTTCTTTGAACTTGTTGAGATCTACAATCGGGTCACTTGAACTTGATCCATTCATTTCAAGGCTCATCCATAATAAGCAACTAAAATGCCCGACAGAGGCAAGTAGTAACAATTAGGCCTTCAGCATAAAAATTCAGAAGACTTAAATGTGAGTTCCCCAGATTATAATTTCTTCCCATACCTGGACAGTCTATAAAGGGGATAGGAGAGCCAATTTAACGGCAACAGCTTCCAAGTGAGTTGGGAAGAAACCCTAAGTTTCAGGAGATTGGCTGAACGCTTCCAAACACAAAAGGGCAGTTGAAAACAGCAGGGCAATGTCGGATATCCAAAACAGCCAGGCGGACAGATTGATGATGTTGACATAATCGTTTTTAAAAACATTATGAAGGGAACTGAAAACATGACCAAAAAGCCTCCAGTCAGAAGCGGTATTGGGATTCCCTAAAGAAACCTCTGGGAAAATTGTGGACCCTGAAAGAAATGCCATTTAGAAAGATGTGTTGAAATATCCTGTTCATACCATCTCGAGCACAATGGAAGAAAATGGTCCTGGAGGCGATTGGAGCCAAAACACCCATAATCATACAATCAAACTTTTGCAAACGAATTAAAGGGAGTGATTCTCTTCAAAAACAAATGGGGCCCGGCAAAGATCAGGGGAAAACTCAATTGAGTCAAAGCCTTAGACCCACTATACAGTTGGGACAGTAGCAGTGCAGAGAAGCCCACAGAATCGTCTGCGAGGACATACGAATCGGGTCCGTGTTTCTGTAGATTCCCCATTTGTATACCTATTCGCTACAGGGAAGGTCATTCGAGGCAGTGCCAAACTTGTGCTTAAAGAGGAGTCAATACAACACCAGGTAGAAACATGTCGCTGAGAATATTCCTTTCCCGCTAATATGAGGATCGGCACGATGTTACGTCATGTGCCACTGAGGCGTCAGATGGTAATGTTCTGGTGCTGCCAGATTCGTAATTTTGGGCACAACAGACATTAATATACGACCAATTTACTAACTGGAAGTTTGTTAAAAAAGGAAAATGCAAACATATCATTATATAGATTTCTTTCCTATCTGACAAAATACAAAAATAAGAGCAGGCAGCAGCTTTTGTTAACGGTCACACTCATTACATATAATTGGCCTATCTTTCTTCAGAAGAAAACAGCAGCACAGGCAAGCAGACATTGAAGGCAGAACAGCTGGCCTATCTGGAACCATTTCCTGTGCTGCATGAAACACCTCGACCCTTCCTCCACGCAAGCACCATATAAGGCGAAACAGAAAGAATTCCCACACTGCCATACAGAAAACCGTAACAAAAACAACAACAATCATCTTGTAAATTAATATGTGAAAATAAATAAACATGCACGTCCCCCCACTAAGGAACTTCAAACACAGAAGGCCATTAGGCTCAATCAAGCCTGCCACCAATGGTTGCTTGTCCGTGCTCCATACTTTTAAAATTGTGAGCGTCAAGCAAGGAAGCAGCACGTACCACTTATGAAAGTGTTTGGTATGACTCTGGCTAAGAGTTTGAACAATGACCTCCCAGTCTCAGAGTGGACACTCGAACCATTACGCTACAGAGATGTTGAACCGAATTGTCATTCATCATCATAATCTAGCAATGCAAGCTCATGGAAACATGGCCAGAAGTAAAGCTGTAAGTCAGGGTTGAAAGAATGAATAGAAGGAGAGCCGGCTGTCCTGATATCCTTTGCAAACTTTTTTGAAAAATGTGACAGACCCCCATATATATATATGATATATATATAATATATATATTATATATATATAGACTTATATATATATTCCCACTAAAATTGCAGTTGGGGAAAGCCAGCTGTCCACTCATCCACTTGTTTAAAAGAATATTCACTGAAATAGTTCGAAATGTTGTATTTTTAACCACTTTCCCCTGCACATGACACCTGACATTCATATTTCTTTATTCTCGTGTCCAGATGGACAAGAATGAATATGAATTTGGATCATGGAGGGTTCATTCACAATAATCAAATAGGTCTACAAATGATCATAAAAATACTGTTTAAAAAAAAACAATTGATGAAATTGGTTAAAAGGCTAGATTATTTAATCCTCCACATTATGTATGTATTCAAAATTGAATTAAAACATGAAGTTTTGAAATTTTATCCTCAATAAAGCTGTTTATATATATATATATAATATATATATATATATATATATATATATATATACATATATATATATATGTTTAAAATAATGATGATTCAATGGCTTTCAAAAACGTTGAATATAGAAGCAAAACGTTCAGGTGTTTAAAGGTTCAGTTACCAGCTGAACGTCTACAGTGTTAAAGGCTCATGAAACAGCACTTACTAATAACCACACTTTTCAACCAACGTGATGTGCGTGCCCGGATTGCTTGTTAGGACCCTGAGACAAACACTTCCATAAAGACAGTTCACAGTTCCATCCTTTTCATCACCCCACACCCACTTTCTCCTGTCTCTTCTTCTTACCCCATCAAAGCCCCCACCATCCTTGCATGCACCCATCCCATGACCCATTCTCATACTGCCATGGCTTGTGCTACCAACCCCACCCACCTCTCACTCCACGACCCCATCCCTTCACCACCTTGCCAACACACCACCCAAGGTCTCGTTCACAAGAGGGGGGTATTCAGTTTCACATCTCCAATGGTCATGGATATTTTCCTACAGGTTTCTGCCTCATCTCCAGATTTTAATCCGTCAAACAAAACTTTCTTTACCACGATGTACCCGAGTATCACTTCGTTTACTTCCTGGTTTTTCCCTTTGTACCATGTTAGCGTGCAATGTTTGTGCTGTTGGCTGTTTGCAGTCTCCATCAGAATCTTCCTTCCCATGTCTCTTCTGCACTGCGCCTCTCCCCAAATTCTTACGGAGCATCTCGCATCTGTATCTGTTTATGCGTGTGGTGGTATCTCCCTCACAAACGTGATAGGCCCATGTACAGTATGAGGCTCTATAACCAACTTTGACTCCCTCAGATCTATCCCATCTCCTTTCTCTTCATTAATCTGCAGTGACTCAACTGCACCAATAAAAGCTGCTTGTCGGTCCTCACACCCACTGCCCATGCCATTGCCATCAAAGCCTTTTGCGACATTACAGGTAGAACCCAATCTGTTGCACTCCAATCCATATTTCCTTACTGGTGACAAACCTAGTACCTGATGATTTCCAACATGTCTCCTATCTTCCCTGCTCTCAGATTCTTACTTTGAAATGTCCATCTCCATTGTGGTCTTTCAAGGATCCAAAAAGGCCCACCATTATATCTGGACATTTAATCAAGCAGCTCGTCATGCCTGTACTCCACCATCTCTTCTACTGACTGATCCATATCTCTTAATTCCAAAACATGACATTGTACCTGGGGCATATTTCTCAACAACCAGTACCCTCTCTCTTCATCAGTTCAAGCCTTGTCACAGCTCCAGCATACTGCTCAACATCTCATCCCTGCATGGTAGAATGATTTATGAGGTGAAGCAATTGCCCAGAAGGCAGGTCGCCCTACCTTTCTTGACAGAAAGTTAACCCCAGTGATGGGAAACTTTGCACAATCTCGCCACACAACTCACAAAGCATTGTGTCGCCATATGGCCAGAATACTCAAATGTGCCAAATTCAGCATCAGGCCTACTTTACGGTCAAACTCACAGATCTTTTAGCATCCACAAAGACTTGGTATAGCAGTTGATCAAGTTTGTCTCTGGAACGCTCCTCATCTGTTCCTTCACTAGGAAGATGAAGGATTAGGGCGTGAGGTGGACACCTCATGGCTTCAATATCTCTTAATTCTATATTTGCAGAAAAGACCACAGGTCCCCTAATCCTTCTCTTCTTGTACTCATCCTACACCCCTAAAGCACGTGAACTTCCCTCCTGCCAAGTATTATTATATCTCTCCCTCTCGACTCTCCACCCTGCAGTCCTGACAGCATCTGTATGCTCATACTCAAAATTATTCATAACCTTGTCTCTCTATGCTCACTTCCTATTTCATTTCTGAGGGCTGCTGTTTGCATTATGGAATTGGCCAACATTTAGCCCAATTATAGAATGGACCAAAGCCGACTATTTCTATATATCTATCTTCCCATGCAGGACTTGGCTCGGTGATGGGAACGGGATGAATTGCAGAAGACCTCACATCGTATCTATAACCTGTGATCTCTCCAATACAGCTTCTCACCTTGACAAATATGAGTATTCCTCTCTATATCTTCCGAAGACTTTTCAACTACCCTTAACCAAAACACGACAATGCATTAAAATTCACACGAGTAAACAAAACAACTTTTTGTCCACAAAAATCTCGCTCATGGAAAGAGCCGAAGTAACGGAGGGTGGAATGCAATCTTTACTTCAGCTGGAGCAAAACAATTGGATAATACAAGCAGAAGGGGATAAAATAGGAAAGAGAGAGAGGGACAGAGAGGGGGAGGAAATTGGGACCTAAAGAAGGGGAGAGGAAGAGAGAGGGAAGAGGAGGAGGGAGGGATGAGAGGGGGAGAGGAAGAGAGAGAACAGGAGTTCAAAATCCCTGATATTTGCAGTCACAAAAAGAAAGTGAGGAGGTTATGTTTATGCCTTTCAATTCTTCCACCCACCGAAGGCCGAAGGAGGTTATGTTTTCATTCCCTCTCTGTCTGTCTGTTGCGTGGTGATGATATCTCAAAATGTTGTTGATGGGATCGATGAAACCTGGTGACATGTTGGGTGTGCTGCCAAGGAAGAATTGATTCGATTTGTTGAAGATCTGGAATCTGGATCTGGATACGAGAGTTATTAATTTTTAAAGGGATTTCTTCACCATTGAAGAGAATAGGGCCAAAAACGATTACATTACTGTATATCATGATATTTCAAAAATTATGGGCCCGATATGTTCCTCGTGGATAGCATTGCGTGGCGGAGTATGCACTCCACCGAGTGCCCTGTTAGTTTACAATGAATCTCTCAAAGAGATGACTTCCTGCCTTGTAGTACGTTTTGTGATAACATCGTCCTTACGTACAATTCTAGTGAAAAGAAAAATCTCAACACACAATGTGTCAGTATATTGAGAAAACCATATGGTGCGCATCGAAAAGGAAATAAATGAAAAAGTTACCTGCTGCCTGTCAAGTTGTTCAACCCATTCACAAGCCAGGAAAGGAAGGAAAGCTACTCTGATCTCAATCCTCCGGTCTTCAATTGTAGGACAAAACCGAGCTCTACCTGCCAACAGGCCAAGTCAGCCGGTGCAATGAAATGTGCAACAACGGACACTTATTTCAAAGAAGAAAATGTTATAAAATTAGCCACCAGGCGTTTACAATGAATCAAAACCAGCTCATTTGTGGCATGAAACGAGCCCAGGCACTCAAGCATTAATCTCTTTATTTAGGGAGTTGTTATCAGCCAAAGAAATGGAAGTAAGTGGAAACCCGGAAGCTTTTTTCATCATGCACAATCTTCACCTACGGAAAGAGACACACACGAAACAAAAAAACCCACGCAAATCCCGCTCTTTTCTCGAAACCCAAAGCGATACGTGATACAGAAATCGTGGCTTAACCCCACGCCTTGTTCACTCGTGCACCGATCTCGTCCTAAATTTATGTTCATGTCTTCTCCGCCTTCTGTCATAATCTCACGCTCGCAGCAAATCCGATCTACACTGTGGGTGTGGACATCAAGAAACCTTCAGCGTTGTGAAAACCGCAATCACAGTTTTGTCTCTCTCATAATTCTACTATCTATATCAACTCTATTCTACTATCATGGTAAGGACGAGAGAGCAGAGAGAGGGGTGATCAATTCGTAGTCGAGAACTATCATCGACTGTGCCAAAAAACATTGCGAAAAAATGCAGTTTAAACATCAAGAAAAGGTAAGGTGCTGGGGGAATGTGGTAAAGGAATTATGAATGTAGCGATCACATGATGCACAGGGCAATCTTTGAGCGTGTCACAGAGGCAGAAGAATTACTGGGTGATGAAGGATACCCGGGGGTGGGGGAGTGAGCAGACAGCACAGTTGCCAGTAGCTACAGTTAAAATAGCAGAGCTTTAGGTTGTATTCGTAGCGGGATAAAATGTAAGATCAAAAGAGTAGTGTTAACATCTGGTATATGAATTTAGTGAGGCCTCATCTAAGGAATTTGTGTTCACTTTGGTCACCACATATGGGGGAAGTAAAACATAGCTTCAACAGAAGGGTTCAGCATATGGTTACTAGATTATTCCAAGGCCATGCGAGACTCAGTAATGAGAGCGACTGAAGGAGACGGGCTTGAAACATTAGGAGGGAGGGGATTACGAGGGACTGATTGAAGATGTTTTCAAGATAATAAAATATGCACAAGATAGGTGGCACTGCAGTTTTTTCAGCAAAAGGACAGTGTTAGGCCAAGGGTCACGGCTTGAGGGATAACAACATGAAGTCAGGACAGCTTTAAGCAGGGCTTTCAGTCGGAGAGTGTTAATGCCCATGAATAGCGTCTCCCCGGAAAGTAGGGATGTGCAGCGGGTGGATATAAATGGTGAATTAAGAGATAGATACCTGGATGCATTGAGATAGAAGGGTGTGCGGATATTGCAGGCTTGTAGGGAGTTGTGTTGTGGATGGCTATGATGCTGGTTGTGTGCAGTGTAGGCATTATGAGCCCAATATGGCCTCTCTCCTGTGCAAAAGTTCTGTTTATTCGTGTGTGTGTGTGTGTGTTAAAGTGTGTGTTGTGTGTGTGGGTGATGTGTGCTGTGTGTGTGTGTGTGGTGTAAAGTGTTGAATTCGACACACGGCCACAGAAAACTGAAAAGTGTGGCAGTTTGCCAAAACCGTTTGCTTTTTCATCAATGGGTGGGGGAGAGTATAATATAAAAGAAACATAATGAATTGGACAGGTGTGCACAGCCATCTGAGCAGAAACCACATTACGAAAATAACATTCTTATGAACGCGTCAGAGTCACCGTAATTACATGCCTCAAGCATCAGACACGACAAGAAAAGAAGGGGAGGAGGAAAGAGGAAGCAAGGGGTGGAGTTCATACATGAAAATAATAGGTGGTGTCTGACCCCTCCTACGATCGCACCATTCACAACCACGACCACCACCACACGTATCCTTAAGGGTTTCGTTGCATTCATTTTTTTCAATTTCCATTCGCCCGAAGCACCATCTGCACAATCCCAGGGCCCAAGTATGTATAACCAGATAGTATAACAACCCCACAATATCTTACCGGGACTTGCGTGTTCAAATATCTCACAAAGACTCTGAACAATACCAACCCCAGAGTGATCTTGGTTTTTATTTTCCCTCAATTCCCCAATTGCCAGGAACATGCATGCAGAGGAAAAAGATAGCCGGCGTGGAATAGGAATATGTTACAAAGGCTCAAACAGAAGTTCGACAATGCAATCTCCCTGCTATTCTGGGGGTAGAAAACTGCTGCATCTCTCATACAAAAGGAAGCTCACTTCGTGAAATTTCAACACATCCTCAACATATTCTGGCAGAGATGTGATAATGCTTGATTCGGGTGAGTTCATCGAGCGCCGGAGTCATTCTCTTGGCATCTCGAGTTCACAAAAAAAAACAACATTAAAAACAAACAGGCGGATCGAAAACAATCCAACATTTACATGTGACCATTTGCTCCTCTGCTGTTTTGTACTTTCACAAACTTCTGGAGTTCCGTTGAACGACGTACCCTTTAGGTGCTGACGGTGTTTGGGACAAACAAAAGAATAATATTCTCTTTGTCGGAGTGTGTTGTTCAAACGAAAGGGGAAACTTCCACCAAGGAAAACTTGCAATGCAAATGAGATTCACGTCGATTGACTAGATGGCCAAGAACACACAAAAACGTTTCAGGAAGTAGCAATTCAGAAACTTGGGCTGACATTATTCTAGGTTGTTTAGTGAGCTGTTAAAACCTCGCCAAATCGGTTCTGCGAAGCATTTTGAGATAAGGAAAACACTTGTGCCAAGTTGCCATTGCCTGGCCAGCGTGAGGAGGAATGAAACCCAAACCAGCAGAAGCAGCAATGCAACAAGGATTGCCCAACTCTATCACCAACCAACTGGTAGAATATATATATATATATATATAATATATATATATATCATATACATAGATATACATTGCAAAAAGTACCTGTCACAGTGACAGGAAAAGTAAATTTATTAAAAAGGTCACAGTAAATTATTTCAGGAACTTTAAAAAGGTAATGAGTGCACTCTGGTTTCACTCAGAGCCCAAAGCTCTGAGCTATACTTTACCACCTACTGTGAAATGGTTGGTGCAACATTGGGTGCGGTAGGTTCAATTTTTGTCTAAAAAGAGTGCTTAAATGCGGGAATTTGGCAAACAACATTACTCATGCCTGTTCTCTCATCATTTCAAAATTGAATGCGAAGCTTTTCAAACTCAGCACCGGAAGCAGCTGTGGTAAACAGGAGACAAACAAATGCACAGACAGAGCACCATCCAGTCCAATGGGACCATCTCTCACAGAGCGTTGGTGCTTGCCTAAGCAGTCTTCCTTTGGTTATTGGGCACATAACTGGATGCGTCACCACTCCGACACAGGACACCAGCAAGCTGGCACTCGATTTGCCGGACATCGAAGTACGACAGCAGATGTCAACCCCACCTGGTATTAATTTCTAACAGCCAAGTTGTATTTGAATTCTGGATCCTGCAGATCTCCAAAGCCACCACCCGAACCATTAAGCCAACACCAGGGCACACAGACACATATTCACAATATGATCTGACACTTCTTGAAACTGGATGTGAGTATAAATTTTTAAAAAATAAATTATTAAGTGATTGATAATATGGTTGCTGTTCAATATTAGTATGTGGCATCAATATTTAGGTTAGAATCTTTTCGATTTGGAAAAATATCGATACGATCATATTATGTAAAAATAATCCTGAACTTTTATTTTCACAATTCCAAAATTATAATCAAGTATTGAGCAATTATTGAGGCAATCATAACAAAAATGTGGCGACGATGACCCGATGTGCCTTCCACTAAAATAACATTATACATCATTAGTACTACTTTACCAAGTTGATTTAAAATCCGTTCAGTTCACATTGTAACCTGACATGACCTCTGACCTTTGACCTCTTGATGCCAAAATCTAATCCAAGTTCATCCCTTGCCATCATAATATATACTTTTACAAGTTTGGTCAAAATCCCGAATCACTGGTTCACAAGTTAGCGCTGTAGGCAGAATTACCCTTAACGGATCTCTGACCTTTGACCCCTTGACCCATAATCTAATTCAGTTCTCTGACATTCATTATTAATTACTTGTGCCAAGTTTTATTTGAATCCCTTCAACCGTTTCTAAAGTTATCGCGGGTATCGAAACTTATCACAGATACCTGGACGGCAGACGGACGGCTGGAGAATCGAAGAGCATCGTGCCTCCGGTACTTCTCCAGCGGAGGCATAAAGAAACGATTAGAACGCGCATAATGAGAAGTTTTCCAAATGGTTAAAAGTCTGGGATGTTTGATGAAATTTCTTTTAAAATGTCCATCTGCATATTACAGATGCAAAATGAGGAAACTTTGGACTCTTCCCACCGTTTACATACTGTATATCTCCCAAACCTAATTTCCCATTTTTCCCAACCTCCTCCCAAAACCCGCCCTACCAAACTATCTTTTCTTTCCGCTATCCCTTCATTCTTCCTTTTTCAAATTAATTTTTTCTTAATTTACTCCTCTCGAGCACCCATGTCCACCACATACTCGTAAAAAAGCTCCTTTACAGCCCTAGAACTTGAGAAGCTTAGAATCGAATTTTAGAATTATGTGATCTGCCAAGGACAGGTCGGTCATGTGAGACACGAGGCCAATTAGCTCAACCAACCAGTACTCCTTGCAGAGCGTTGTGACTGAGGAAGATAGAATAACTAACAAGCCAGATACAGCGACTGATGACATCATGTTCCGTGTAAATTAATATAATTAATAATAATAATTCAGGAATATGCTTGAGCTTTTAGTGAGCCATCAGTATTGGCCAAGCCTACATGATACTTCTGGATGTTAAATATGGTAAAGGATTTGCAAAAACGTGGAGGATTTAACAAAATTCAATGGCCCATTCACTCCCCTGATAGAACCCCATGGGATGAGAGTGAGAATACGAAAATAAATCCCTCATTGAACTCCACTCCAAGACTCGTCCTTCAAATCATGGATACATCATTAAGATCATCGCTATCACACCACTCAATTAAATCAGCAACACCATTGTGAGGCTTTCATCAAGGACGTACCCACTTCCTCAGTGGGGGTGCGAGGAAGAATTTCAAAACATTTCAGGTGCAATGCAACGAGCGAATTACAAAAATGCGTCACTCCAAAAATTTTAACCTAAAGACGGTAACAGCAAGCGGTATCATCTAAAAATAAACACAACAATAACTGTTTACCTTTCAACGGAAGCAGCGTGTCACGAGACCTTGTAAAAAAAACAAACGTGACTTCATCCTATATATATATATTACACATCTATATGTCCGCGTGCTTTATTCTCATGTAAAACTTGCACTTAATTTGCGAACGGAGCCAAGTCTGATGGAAACAACGCGGGCCTGTCTGCTCATCCCACGACGCAAATCAGGAGTGATGCCATGGAGCAAACCACCACCCACAATAATGTCAAGTTAATTATTACATTATGTTCGATTGGTAATGGAGTGTCGCTACAGCTGTGAGCTGCGTACTTTTATGTGGGCACCGGCTGTGGCCGCTGATGCAATGGCCCCCCGTTACAGTAACCTGGTACTCATTTGCGACTTCGGAAGGGATGACAGCTGAGTAAACCACCTGTGTTAATTCAACACTGAAAAAGAGGGGCTTGGATGCAAGACCTAAGATCTTAAGCCAGCCACCTTTAACCGTAAGCTAACAAACACCAGGCTTACTAGTTCATGGTTAAACAGGTATGTAACCATGTGGTCTATTCAAAAGTATCCCCTTAAATCTTTAAGAGGAATGTTCATGGTGCTGTACTGTACTTAACGACAAAAAATAAGCCTCAAAGGTCTCCGTTGTCGATTTACATGTCTGACTGTAGCTGTTCGGGTACCATCATGCTAGCTTGAAAAAAATGTGAGAAAAGTTTGAACGCAACAAGATTTCTGAGATTAATTTTTTCCATGCCAATTGACAAAAAGACCACACAGACAAAAGAAAAAGTGTCCGCATTGAATGCACGGATTGTTACACGCGCACGCAGCAAAAGGGGTACAAGGTCTGCCGATCCTGCGGCAGCAACAATGAAGCCACGAAAGAAACCACGGCAGCGCGTTTCCTCCCACATGCACTGCTGACCTTGACGGGCCACAGGGCGTCCTCCAGCAACGAATGGACGCCGAAAAAAGGCACAAGTGGAGGCACCGGAGACGTGACCAATGGAAATAAGATACCGTACACGTTTTACAAATCATCTGGCCTACATCAGGAAAAACACCCAAACACAGAGAAAGGTAAGCAAAGATGAATCCAATTTCACCAGCAAAGATCAATGCAACTCACAAAAAACCGTATACAGCATCGAGTGACTCTGAAATCATTGCCAACAATCATCTAACCGAGACGCACGTAATCGAAAGACGTTTGCACAGTTCTAACCAAATCTTCCCGTTTGTTTAAACTCTCAAGGAACTGGCTATCAAGAAACAAACAATAAACCAGCTTCCCTCGGCACACACACACACATCAAACAAAATTTGGCAATACCCTGTTCATGCACAATGAATGTGTTACAAGATCCTCTACTAATACGATAGTTGGGACTACTTTGGAAAAAAAATAATTAAAAGAAACCCCAAAGTGCAAGCAAAGTAACGAGTTGTACAAAACATAACTGAAGGGAAATTACTTATCAGCAGAAGAAACAGCCTTGGAACGTGCTGTCAAAATATCTCTGTCTGTTGAACGAAGGACACTTTTAACCAAAACCATTTCCTTCAAGGCTGACCGAGGCACGGACCAAACGAGCATAAACGATTGTTTTAGAATGAGAGTTATAAGAATGGGTTTATTGATGAAGTGATCTTCGGGCGGGTTTGTTTATTTTTTTTTTTTGGTTTTTTGTTTTTTTTTTTTTTTGTTATTTTGTTTTTTTTTTTGTTTGTTTTGTTTTTTTTTTTTTTGTTTTTTTGTTTTTTTTTTTGTGTGTTTTTTTTTTTTTTTTTTTTTTTTATTTGTTTTGGTTTTTTTTTTTTTGGTTGTTTTATTTTTTTTTGTTTTTTGTTTTTTTTATTTTTTTGTTGTTTTAGTTTTTTTTTTTTTTTTGTTTTTGTAAGGTTTTTTTTTTTTTTTTTTTTTTTTTTTGTTTTTTTTTTTTTTTTTTTTTATTTTTTTTTGGTTTTGGTTTTGTTTTTTTTTTTAGTTTTTTTTTTTGGTTTTTTGTTTTTTTTTATTTTTTTTGTTTTTTGTTTTTTTTTTTTTTTGTTTTTGTGTTTTTTTTTTTTATTTAGTTTGTTTTTTGTTTTTTTTTTTTTTTTTTTTTTTTTTAGTTTTTTTTTAAAGGGTCGAAATCAAAAACAAGACACGACAGAGGCAAATGTTTCGTATCTGTTAGGAAAAACATAATAGCGATAAAAAGAGGTGGACTTAATAAGTCCTGGCATGGAATCACGAAATTCCCTGGAATGTCGCGTAATTTATTGTGTTTACGCCGAACGATAAACTCACCAACAGACCATTTAACCCCACCACCACTCGGTCCCCCCTACGCGGCTTACACAAACCAGGCCGAAAAAGCTCCTTCCGGACGACCCGAGCCAAACATTCTCCCGATCACGAGCCTACCTTGCCCTTTTCTATCATAGTCACAAACCTTTGTTGCGATGATGTACAATTAAATTTGTCGAGTTGAAGTTTTTTTTATTGCACACGCACACTTCACATCACAAACTTAGCTCATGCTTTCAAGTCTTTTGCAGGGGAATATTTGCGCGATTGCCCTCCATGCTTGGAGGGTGAGAATAAATTTTCATGAACATGCATCCCCTTAGGGTACCATTGCAGGTATAATCAGCTCGACAGGAAGTAAACATCTGTATGGTGGAGTGGCTATGACTCAATAAACTTTTTGACAAACGCGTAAGATTATAAACATTCGGCCAAACAGAGCAAGAACAGGGCTTTTGCCCTTTCTGTATTCTTGATAACAGTCTGCTACGACTGACAAATAAACAAGATGTTTTGAACGAGGAAACCACAAGATTAAACTGTTAAACTACTCGGACTTCAAAAACGGTTATTATTTGACATACTACTGCTAATTAATCAGCTTCCCCCTTACTGCATCCACCACAATAATTTGTGCATAACATGCAATTTCCTGCGTCAAATAGGACTTCGACCATGAACAGTTGGGGTACAGGCAAAAAATTCCAAACGCTTAATACTGCGTCGCTAGTACACGGGATACAGGTGAATCAGATGACGCAACTTTAGCCGCGTGTCAAAATTCAACCGCCGCGGGCTCCGCCAATTCGAACATTTCAGGCCTCCGGGAAGCACCTGGCTTCCGCGCATATGGGGCCGACGTTCGTAGTTTGCGTCAAAGCTTGTCCTTGCAGGGCTAGCCGGGCGTACACCCATGGATCTGTGCTGCACTACAAGCCATAAGCAGCTGTGAAATAACGGAAACCGCTTCTCGTATCACCATTATTATTTCGAAAACACGGGCTATATCAGCTCCGAAAACCTTCACATCAGCCCACACTTGAGAATAATTTGTAGAGGCAAACGCCTTTCGAGACAATACAAAACGTAAGCACTGTAGATAAGGTTAAAACGCCACTTTATGGTAATAATTAAAAAATAAATAAATAAATAAAGAGGCCAAGATAAGGACTCTTGTGAAGATACTTGAAGGAATTGCAAAAAAACCAGTTGTTTAAATAGGTATGTTTTTTTTTCTTTTCTAGTTGGGATTTTGTACAGAAAAATGCACAGCGGTCCTAGTTTTGAGGACACAGTTGGCCTCCAACAAGTTGTGGGTTCAAATTCAGTTGCAAGGGTAGCAGTATTAAGATTTTGGTTTCTTACCATTAGAACCGAAGCGAGTTTCCGATGAGAATTAAAAACGTCACTGTCAAAATTGTGATAAAAACCCAAACTGGCTTTTCCTAAGACTTCAAAGAGGGAATGTTTTTTTCCAGCAATCACTGCACGTGTTCTTACACGTAACGGCAGTTCCCACGTTTCGATTTTGAGGTTGACTATTATTAACTATTAATGCTCTCAGGGCAACTTGTAAAGCGCAGGGAAAACAACTACATATTATGAAAAGCAGAGCCACCGACATCCTCAAACTGAATTAGAAATACAGGACAGAGAGAAAATATGAAACAAACGTCCGCCCACCGGGTGAAATGTGGAAAAAAAAAATCCAGAATTTGGTGAAAATCCTCAACTTCCACGGACGAAGACACCACACTGTACCCATTATGGCGCCGTTACGAGCCAGAACACAATAAAACGCATGAATAGTAAAGAAATTCTCCGGATAAGCATTGGAGTGAGCCATCTCAGATGAGCACGCCATGGCGTAACGTCACTACGAGACACAATCAATATGGATAGTTTTCATGCCAGTGCTTCTTTGGAATTTAAAAGGCTAGCACATTAATACCGCAGCACATGTCGATGTAGGCATTATTACATTAAGTTATTGTATTTGTGCATCCACTCAGCAGATGTGGCGTGAGACGCCACGAGGAAACCATTAAAATGCGTTCGCTCGTACAAAACCTCCGCATACACCATATACATTGATGAATCTGACAATTATACATTCTACCTCTACAGAGGGGACATTAAGTGTGGACGGCAAGCGATGAAAGTCCATGAAGGGAGGGCAGGGAAGAGCAATGTTAAAAAAATTGACTTCTGTCCACTTCTGAAAATCCAGGATAATAGTGTTCCAAAGGTGAGAACAAAATTAAATCTGATAAATCCGTAAAGTGCCGTCAGAGGAGAAAACAAGACAAGTTAAAATGTTTCTACCAGTATTACCTTTCAAGTTTCAAGTGTCCTTCGCACCCAAGACAAAAGGGGCATCTCGGTAAAAGCGTCAGCCCACGCTCGCTCCTCTGCACATGACATACAGCATTTCTGGAGGCGATTAAGCTTCACAAGGATCGAGTGTAAATTAAAGAAAAAAAAGAAGGAAAAAAAAAAAAACACAGAACTTCGCTCCACACTGAACGGGATGATAAATGCGTGTTACGCTGCCAAACTTCAAAAACCTACGGATGACTTATAGTACTATGACACAGTGGCCAGTTTGCTTTGGTTTCCCAATTCACTGCTTTGCCACACAGCTGTGGCGCTGAAACCATCTGGATTAATTGGATAAGAAGGCCAACGGGTGAACATCCTCATTCTTGAATAATGGCATCATGTTTCATCAGATCACATTCTCCATTGTGTGTAATCTCATGGAAAAGATTCCACTCCCCCGATTCAGGCCTGTTGCCTGTGCATGTCTGCATTTTGACTTTTCCATTTCAATTACAAGTTGAATGTGAGTTCAGTTTCATCGGAATGACATATTCGTGATTGAAAATTTGTTTTAAAAAAAAAGAGAAGAAAGTGGCATTTGACGGCATGTTTGATCCGATTGATACAAGCTTCCAATCCTCACCGTTGCTCTTGGTGTTGGCTTTTTTCTCGTTCGTATGGAGCTCCGAATGCAAAACTGTATGACAGCTCCCTACTATTAAACTACAAAGGAGGTGTCCCACCACCACACGTATGGAAGCTCCCGACCGCACAGAGCTCCAAACCACAGGTACTGTATAACGGCTTCCCACTGCACACTTTGAATGGCTCCCTGCAGCGCACTATACGACGGCTCCCGCCATGACGGCTCCTTGCTCACACTGTACGATGTAGCCCACCGTTCACTTAGCGACGACTCCCTTGCAGGAACATTGTATGGGACGGCTATCCCTGCCGCCGCGCTGCATGGAGCTCCCACAATGCACACTGCACAGAGGCTCCCTATATTCCTCATGGCAAAGCATTCTGAAATACATGGCAATCGAGCACGATTGTAAAATGGCTTCCAAAAATGCTCAAAACAAGGGTCACCCGATGCAAGACAGACTGGTAGAGACAAGTGAAGGCAATTAAATATTAACGATCCCTTTCACATTGAGACAGAAAGGATCAAGTAAATATAAAGAAAGAGAAAAGTGGAAACGAAGAAAATCTCATTGCATGTTTAAAGACATGACAAAAACATTTTTACTCGACGACTGTAAAACAAATAAGCCGCTTCAGCCCAATGTGCACTTCCCATTGGGAGCATTGAGCAGTCTGCTCTGGTATTGAGAATCTAATTGCCAAAGTTGTCAGAGAAAGAATCCCTACGTGTGGTGAGGGGTTCAGAGATATAAAACTTAATTTATAGATGACAAAAATATCCTTATTCCCAGGTGTCTGATTACTACATCATAATGTTATTACACGAGAGGGGCACTCGAGAAGCGCATACCTTCGCCCCGTAATACCTTGATCCACGAGAACATATTCTGGCCCAATACATTTTTGAAATTTCATTGCTATACGTGATATCGTTTTTGAGCCCTTATCTCTCAATGGTTGAAGAATCACTTTTTAAAATTTCTAGTAGTCCCGACCGGATTCGGTTCTTCACAAATTGATCCAATCGTTCGTGGTTCACACACCCAACCTGCCACCAAGTGTCATCCGAATCCGTCCACAACTTTTTAGAATCGTGATATATATCGTTTTGGCCCAATTTCCAAATGGTAAGAATCATTTTTAAAAATTCTATATCGGAATCCGGATCCGGATCTTCACTAAAATCTAAATCAGTTCGTCCTGTCACACACCCCAACCTGTCCACAAAATTTCATCCGGATCCATGCACAACTTTTGAAATTATCCTTTACACAGACAAACAGACAGAAACGGAGGAAATATTAACCTCCTTCACCTTTTGGTGGCAGAGCTAATAAGATAAGATCCTTTCATCAAAGAATCATTTGATATGTTCTATTGATGAAGTACCATACACCGTTTGACCCTCCATGCAGTAGCCCATTCTTCATGACACCTTTCATAAAAAAACCCACCGAGCCAATATTATTTGGCATATTTGAAAACTAAGGCAGTTGGGGTTCTTTCAAATCTTCATTTTCATATGCAAAGACTTCCAAAATAATAAATAAATTATTGTTAACGAGGCATTTCCCCTTTTCGTTGATGCAAAAACCGGTTATTATTACCAAACATTCCCTACCCTCTTACACACCTTAGCATCCCCCGAAACTTAGTCTCACCGACCCTTACCCAACCCCTACTTGCCCCTCCACCCCTTACCCACCCACACTGTAATCCCCACTAAAGGACTATAACTGAGCAAAAAGGAACCATTTTCTGCTTTGGGAGAAGACCACAAATGTGATGAAACACAAGGTTGGTTTCCAAGCAGAGTCGATGAGGCTCATCATATTATCAACATTTGGCCTATCTGCCCGACATACCTGCAGCGATGAGATCCGTGAGAGTGCTTGTCTGGCAGCAGAGTGAGCGGTTTACGATGGAAATTCGTGGCCGCAGATAGCAGCTTGGCACGTGACAGCAAATAAACAGAAGCCGGCCAAGAGGGATGCCAAGATTGAATTATCACAAAAGTCTTTATTGGTTTCACATTTCTCAATCAAACAATTAGCACGCTTACCAAAGAGCCACCGTGACTCAGTGTGTCTCAATAATGAGAAAGCCATGAAGAGCAGTTGGTGCTTGGCGGGAAGGAGAAATGTGACGATAGAACCAGAAAGGAATGATGTGAAAGGTTAAGATGGTGACACGCTAGACAAAGAATCTTTCAGCATTTGAAAATGAAGATCACCAACCTAAGCCTGAGGCATGCAAGGGAAAGCCTAACTATGTGCTGGGAAAACGAATCGCCAACGAAGGAACACAATGACGAGTGAAGTGCCATTTGCAAAACTCGACGATTAACGGTTGTCGTCACTGTCTGGCGACAGGTAGTTGTGTCTGTCGGACAAGTGGAAAACTTCATAACCTGTCAAAGGACAATCAATTCACCAACTGGAGTAAATTTAATAAACTTGACTATGCAAAACTTGATCGTTCCAGTTGTTCTGTTTCACGTAAAGCACAGTACTAGAGGATGAATGGGGGCTTTCTGAGCAGCCATTTCAAATTAATGAGGGAAAAGGGGAAAACTTTCTACTCAAGGCCAAAAGTCCAAAATAGGAGACTTATTTTCTCCCCCCTCGCAATTAACAAGCAAATGTTAAAATTTGATACTTACTGATTAAAGCACTTCTTTCCGTTTCATATTTTCATTCCACTCAAAGAGCGAACCAATTAATAATTGTCCATGTTCTCCTTTAGGAATAAATAAAATTTTCCTATTACAATTCATCACCCATTATCCCTCATTCAGTTTTGTTAAAATGTAAATCCCTCATTCGTTTTGTAAACATGTAAATCCCTCATTCGGTTTTGTAAAATGGGTACGTTTTGTATGTAAGTGTTTTCAGTTCGTGCTGTGAATTGACGGAAAGTATTTCCGTGCCCATGCTCTCGTGGTTATATTTTTAATCATCAGAACCTAACAGAACAAAGTTAACTAAAAAGCACAGCTTTTAAAAGTAGGTTTATAAAAATCATTCCAAAGCAAGATGTTTCATTTTCGTGTTAAAATGAGTCAGACTG
>CM068962.1:49049485-49071985 GCA_035128595.1 Eptatretus atami
AAACTTTTGTATATCTCCCCCACGTTTGTGTTTTGGGAATTGACTCTTTTTTGAGCCACACACCGAACATACACCTTTTTGTATAACACTATTATTTTTACTTTTAACATACGAGATATTTTTACTCTTGGTTTTCTTTTTACATTTTAGACAATAACCAATTTTGGCTAAGTCCCGAGCAGTCTGGCCTAACAGTGGGATACAAAACTAAACTGTACAGTCTGGAGAAGTATGTGCTCTACTGGGTCCATTGTAGTTGATACAGCATCGGAGGGGTGACATTACTGGCTAGATTATTATACCAACCCAAGTTTGAAAATAATGACCTATCTTGGACAAACCAGCCAACTATGTTGAAGATGAATATAATCGTATTCTACGTTTTACTTTTTCCCAATATACAAGCATATAAAGAGTAAGAAAAACACATTTTATAGGGAACTTAGCCATAACAATTGTGCATTTTGTGAGGAAAGCACCAATTTGGCACACTAGTAGCCTATCTATTATGAACAATTTCTGATATTGGGCCATCTCAAATTTTTGATGGCAGTGGAAAAATGGCTGCCACAGCCACATCAGCGGCTGAATTGAGATGCCCAATACAAAATTCTGTTCATAAATTGTTAAGGGCTCTACTAGTTGTGCCAATTTTGGGGCTTCCTCACAAAAGCACAATTGTTTATCATAATTTAGCTAAGTCCACACTATTATTACCAAAACTAGCAAAAGGTACGTTGGCATATCCCACCTCCACCCTTCACCCCCCCCCCCCTCCTCCCACAAAGGTATGCGCATTGCCGTCCCACCTCCACCCCTTTCACCCCCCCCTCCTCCCACAAAGAGTGCATGCCATCCACTTCCCCTTTACCCCCCACCCCTCCCTCCACAAAGGTATGCGGCGTTGCCATCCCACCTCCACCCTTTCACCCCCCCCCCCCTCCTCCACAAAGGATTGGCATTTGCCATCCCACCGCCACCCGCACCCCCCCCCTCTCCCACAAAGGTATTGCATTGCCGTTCCCGACCTCCACCCTTCACCCCCCCCCCTTCCTCCCACAAAGGTATGCGCGTTGCCCGAATTAACGCACATCGATTGGACGTTACAACAATTAAGAAGCAATATTTTAGAGAGAAAGAAGATTTTATTTATCAACTGCAAAAAACAGACAGTAATATCAACAAAACTTAACATTATTGTAATGCATTTGGTAGAATTTTGAATGTTCCATCAAGGGCCAGAACAGTATACTGATGAAAATTGCTGTTATAATTTTTTTGCAGGGGGTGGTATATTATAGAGAAGTCGGCTAAGGTGGTAACCATTTTTTCTCAATCTCTTCTTTCACCTTGAAGTTGAATCATTAGATGAGCAGTAACATTACCTTTAAATTGAGTCGTAGTTGTGTTTTGCACATTTCGGTTTTTGGAAATAAACCGCGATTAGCGCATGACTCCTTGTCGCCGATCTTAGCCGATCATTGTAATGTCCTAATGTAAGTAATTTTCAAATCGGATACGCATATTGGATGGTCGGAGCTCACCCTTCACCAATTACATAGTTCCGGGCTTGAAATCTGATAAAAAAAATGGGGCTTTTTATAAAGCATTTATTATATGGATCTAGCCTTGGATGCCGAAGCGGACCACGACAGGTGTGCTCATGCATTAATAAAGGTGTGAGAAAATGACGTGTAAAACACTTATAAGGCAACATCGTGGTAAAAAATTGATCCTATAAAGTTTTGTTCGCCAATTAACCTTTGGGAAGCTCAGAAGGAGTCGGGAAAAATGCATCAGTAAATGCAGAGGAGAGAGAAAAATTGCTGCTCCAAACTCCTTAATGTGAAACCCGTAGCACCTACAAAAAGAATGCATTCAAGTAATTATTAGGTATGAAATCAGGCATTCGATGATCTGAATGAGAAAGTGAAAAAAAATTTGAGCACTTTATCTTACAGAAAGTTGGTTGCGGCCTGTTCCAGTCAAAAGCATGATTGAGCAGGCCGAAACAAAATGTGGCTCAGATCCCTGTGAGGTGACAGCGGGTTGACCAAAGATGCATGCTCAATGCCTCTGTGTTGACCACGACGTGGTGGCGTGGCTGCCATCTTGGTAGGCTTTTTTTTATCATTCAAGAGCACCCCCTAAAATATCTTCACAAAAAGGGGTGTTTAACCAAATACCCCAGTTTTCATAATGCACCCTTGGACCCATAGTAGCTGCAAAGTTTTGGGCTGCGAGTTTCATGGTTTGGAGTTATGGAGAGATACACGCACACACAATTATAGCATTAAAAAATAGTCGTACATTGAAAAAAAACAAAAAATACCAACTTTTGATGTCTTGGACTATTGTGAATATCTGTTCATAGCAACTTTATAATGCTCCTTGAATGCATCTATTGAGTTGAAACAGAAGTCTACATCATTGTTCAAGGAACGGGCCTCTCTAATTTACTGTACACTGCAGGCCACCAGGGATGATTGCAATTTTACTGTTAATTAGTATGGGTAATGGCACAGCTGATCTTGTTTGCAAAGCGTGGTTGAACAGATATTGAGTTTTGAGTGATCAACGTCGATGAGTAATAAAACCTACACTGGAAGTACACAAGTAACCAAATAGAAATAATCAGATCTGTTAGTGCTACGGACAAAACATTGATAAGAGCATTTCTGTGGTTGCCATATTGTCTGGCAGTGGTGGGCTAATGCTGTTCATCAAGAACACAAGTGAGCACATGTAACTTACTGTTAATTGATGGCCTGTATTGTTTGAGCTGAAACTCCTTGTTAGGGGTTGGTTCTTTTTCCCACCATCAGGCACATACTAATTGCGTGACTCAATAAATCGCAGACACCCAAGCCTGTTTTGTGGTTCTTTTCATCAGGACCTCACTTGGTCAAGTCACACTGGTGTCAGAAGTGGATTGCCTGTCAACATGAAGGATCACCCCTGACTGTAGATGTCCTGTATGACAGGTCACCCGGGATGAGTCATCTGGAAGACGGCTGAAAGAAAAAAGAAGAAAGGCCTACAAGTAATCAATGAACTGAAAGGGCACTCATTTGACCTTATGTTTTGTACGAGTATTGATTTATTTTTTATCTTAAATCTCGACCGTTTTGGAGTTGGACCATCCACTTATTTTGTCGGAGACAAGCATTGTTAAGAACCAGTCGTGTTTGCTTTATTCACCAAAGATTGTCAGTCGAGCAACAGCTCCAGAAATCAGGCAGAGTGAAAAAGAGAGACAACGAAGATGAGGACAGAGACAACACAATTGCCGAAGCGGCCAAGCTGCAGGCTCAGTGAGAATATACGTGATCCTGAGACAGTCCTCTACCCCAGCCGCACCCTGTCGTTGATTGAGAACACAGAGAAAAGTGTTAAAATTTAGATGATGCAGGAACTCCAGCTAGCCGAAGGTCGAAGAATGTATTGCCAGATGTGAAGAGCTCCTATCAAGTTTGCAAACTCTCCAAGGAGGAACGATTAAGTTGCCTACACCCTCAGAATTGTACCAGGAAGGAACCTGCCAAGAATCTGGGCAGGGGAGACCAGGTATAGCTGGGGGATGCCAGACACGATCTTGCATTTGTCAAGGGTGTTTGGACGGTGCAGCACATGTCAATTACAACAAAAGTTCTCCTTAGGGAAGAAGAGGATCTTCTGATATGTTCTTTGAACTTGTTGAGATCTACAATCGGGTCACTTGAACTTGATCCATTCATTTCAAGGCTCATCCATAATAAGCAACTAAAATGCCCGACAGAGGCAAGTAGTAACAATTAGGCCTTCAGCATAAAAATTCAGAAGACTTAAATGTGAGTTCCCCAGATTATAATTTCTTCCCATACCTGGACAGTCTATAAAGGGGATAGGAGAGCCAATTTAACGGCAACAGCTTCCAAGTGAGTTGGGAAGAAACCCTAAGTTTCAGGAGATTGGCTGAACGCTTCCAAACACAAAAGGGCAGTTGAAAACAGCAGGGCAATGTCGGATATCCAAAACAGCCAGGCGGACAGATTGATGATGTTGACATAATCGTTTTTAAAAACATTATGAAGGGAACTGAAAACATGACCAAAAAGCCTCCAGTCAGAAGCGGTATTGGGATTCCCTAAAGAAACCTCTGGGAAAATTGTGGACCCTGAAAGAAATGCCATTTAGAAAGATGTGTTGAAATATCCTGTTCATACCATCTCGAGCACAATGGAAGAAAATGGTCCTGGAGGCGATTGGAGCCAAAACACCCATAATCATACAATCAAACTTTTGCAAACGAATTAAAGGGAGTGATTCTCTTCAAAAACAAATGGGGCCCGGCAAAGATCAGGGGAAAACTCAATTGAGTCAAAGCCTTAGACCCACTATACAGTTGGGACAGTAGCAGTGCAGAGAAGCCCACAGAATCGTCTGCGAGGACATACGAATCGGGTCCGTGTTTCTGTAGATTCCCCATTTGTATACCTATTCGCTACAGGGAAGGTCATTCGAGGCAGTGCCAAACTTGTGCTTAAAGAGGAGTCAATACAACACCAGGTAGAAACATGTCGCTGAGAATATTCCTTTCCCGCTAATATGAGGATCGGCACGATGTTACGTCATGTGCCACTGAGGCGTCAGATGGTAATGTTCTGGTGCTGCCAGATTCGTAATTTTGGGCACAACAGACATTAATATACGACCAATTTACTAACTGGAAGTTTGTTAAAAAAGGAAAATGCAAACATATCATTATATAGATTTCTTTCCTATCTGACAAAATACAAAAATAAGAGCAGGCAGCAGCTTTTGTTAACGGTCACACTCATTACATATAATTGGCCTATCTTTCTTCAGAAGAAAACAGCAGCACAGGCAAGCAGACATTGAAGGCAGAACAGCTGGCCTATCTGGAACCATTTCCTGTGCTGCATGAAACACCTCGACCCTTCCTCCACGCAAGCACCATATAAGGCGAAACAGAAAGAATTCCCACACTGCCATACAGAAAACCGTAACAAAAACAACAACAATCATCTTGTAAATTAATATGTGAAAATAAATAAACATGCACGTCCCCCCACTAAGGAACTTCAAACACAGAAGGCCATTAGGCTCAATCAAGCCTGCCACCAATGGTTGCTTGTCCGTGCTCCATACTTTTAAAATTGTGAGCGTCAAGCAAGGAAGCAGCACGTACCACTTATGAAAGTGTTTGGTATGACTCTGGCTAAGAGTTTGAACAATGACCTCCCAGTCTCAGAGTGGACACTCGAACCATTACGCTACAGAGATGTTGAACCGAATTGTCATTCATCATCATAATCTAGCAATGCAAGCTCATGGAAACATGGCCAGAAGTAAAGCTGTAAGTCAGGGTTGAAAGAATGAATAGAAGGAGAGCCGGCTGTCCTGATATCCTTTGCAAACTTTTTTGAAAAATGTGACAGACCCCCATATATATATATGATATATATATAATATATATATTATATATATATAGACTTATATATATATTCCCACTAAAATTGCAGTTGGGGAAAGCCAGCTGTCCACTCATCCACTTGTTTAAAAGAATATTCACTGAAATAGTTCGAAATGTTGTATTTTTAACCACTTTCCCCTGCACATGACACCTGACATTCATATTTCTTTATTCTCGTGTCCAGATGGACAAGAATGAATATGAATTTGGATCATGGAGGGTTCATTCACAATAATCAAATAGGTCTACAAATGATCATAAAAATACTGTTTAAAAAAAAACAATTGATGAAATTGGTTAAAAGGCTAGATTATTTAATCCTCCACATTATGTATGTATTCAAAATTGAATTAAAACATGAAGTTTTGAAATTTTATCCTCAATAAAGCTGTTTATATATATATATATAATATATATATATATATATATATATATATATATACATATATATATATATGTTTAAAATAATGATGATTCAATGGCTTTCAAAAACGTTGAATATAGAAGCAAAACGTTCAGGTGTTTAAAGGTTCAGTTACCAGCTGAACGTCTACAGTGTTAAAGGCTCATGAAACAGCACTTACTAATAACCACACTTTTCAACCAACGTGATGTGCGTGCCCGGATTGCTTGTTAGGACCCTGAGACAAACACTTCCATAAAGACAGTTCACAGTTCCATCCTTTTCATCACCCCACACCCACTTTCTCCTGTCTCTTCTTCTTACCCCATCAAAGCCCCCACCATCCTTGCATGCACCCATCCCATGACCCATTCTCATACTGCCATGGCTTGTGCTACCAACCCCACCCACCTCTCACTCCACGACCCCATCCCTTCACCACCTTGCCAACACACCACCCAAGGTCTCGTTCACAAGAGGGGGGTATTCAGTTTCACATCTCCAATGGTCATGGATATTTTCCTACAGGTTTCTGCCTCATCTCCAGATTTTAATCCGTCAAACAAAACTTTCTTTACCACGATGTACCCGAGTATCACTTCGTTTACTTCCTGGTTTTTCCCTTTGTACCATGTTAGCGTGCAATGTTTGTGCTGTTGGCTGTTTGCAGTCTCCATCAGAATCTTCCTTCCCATGTCTCTTCTGCACTGCGCCTCTCCCCAAATTCTTACGGAGCATCTCGCATCTGTATCTGTTTATGCGTGTGGTGGTATCTCCCTCACAAACGTGATAGGCCCATGTACAGTATGAGGCTCTATAACCAACTTTGACTCCCTCAGATCTATCCCATCTCCTTTCTCTTCATTAATCTGCAGTGACTCAACTGCACCAATAAAAGCTGCTTGTCGGTCCTCACACCCACTGCCCATGCCATTGCCATCAAAGCCTTTTGCGACATTACAGGTAGAACCCAATCTGTTGCACTCCAATCCATATTTCCTTACTGGTGACAAACCTAGTACCTGATGATTTCCAACATGTCTCCTATCTTCCCTGCTCTCAGATTCTTACTTTGAAATGTCCATCTCCATTGTGGTCTTTCAAGGATCCAAAAAGGCCCACCATTATATCTGGACATTTAATCAAGCAGCTCGTCATGCCTGTACTCCACCATCTCTTCTACTGACTGATCCATATCTCTTAATTCCAAAACATGACATTGTACCTGGGGCATATTTCTCAACAACCAGTACCCTCTCTCTTCATCAGTTCAAGCCTTGTCACAGCTCCAGCATACTGCTCAACATCTCATCCCTGCATGGTAGAATGATTTATGAGGTGAAGCAATTGCCCAGAAGGCAGGTCGCCCTACCTTTCTTGACAGAAAGTTAACCCCAGTGATGGGAAACTTTGCACAATCTCGCCACACAACTCACAAAGCATTGTGTCGCCATATGGCCAGAATACTCAAATGTGCCAAATTCAGCATCAGGCCTACTTTACGGTCAAACTCACAGATCTTTTAGCATCCACAAAGACTTGGTATAGCAGTTGATCAAGTTTGTCTCTGGAACGCTCCTCATCTGTTCCTTCACTAGGAAGATGAAGGATTAGGGCGTGAGGTGGACACCTCATGGCTTCAATATCTCTTAATTCTATATTTGCAGAAAAGACCACAGGTCCCCTAATCCTTCTCTTCTTGTACTCATCCTACACCCCTAAAGCACGTGAACTTCCCTCCTGCCAAGTATTATTATATCTCTCCCTCTCGACTCTCCACCCTGCAGTCCTGACAGCATCTGTATGCTCATACTCAAAATTATTCATAACCTTGTCTCTCTATGCTCACTTCCTATTTCATTTCTGAGGGCTGCTGTTTGCATTATGGAATTGGCCAACATTTAGCCCAATTATAGAATGGACCAAAGCCGACTATTTCTATATATCTATCTTCCCATGCAGGACTTGGCTCGGTGATGGGAACGGGATGAATTGCAGAAGACCTCACATCGTATCTATAACCTGTGATCTCTCCAATACAGCTTCTCACCTTGACAAATATGAGTATTCCTCTCTATATCTTCCGAAGACTTTTCAACTACCCTTAACCAAAACACGACAATGCATTAAAATTCACACGAGTAAACAAAACAACTTTTTGTCCACAAAAATCTCGCTCATGGAAAGAGCCGAAGTAACGGAGGGTGGAATGCAATCTTTACTTCAGCTGGAGCAAAACAATTGGATAATACAAGCAGAAGGGGATAAAATAGGAAAGAGAGAGAGGGACAGAGAGGGGGAGGAAATTGGGACCTAAAGAAGGGGAGAGGAAGAGAGAGGGAAGAGGAGGAGGGAGGGATGAGAGGGGGAGAGGAAGAGAGAGAACAGGAGTTCAAAATCCCTGATATTTGCAGTCACAAAAAGAAAGTGAGGAGGTTATGTTTATGCCTTTCAATTCTTCCACCCACCGAAGGCCGAAGGAGGTTATGTTTTCATTCCCTCTCTGTCTGTCTGTTGCGTGGTGATGATATCTCAAAATGTTGTTGATGGGATCGATGAAACCTGGTGACATGTTGGGTGTGCTGCCAAGGAAGAATTGATTCGATTTGTTGAAGATCTGGAATCTGGATCTGGATACGAGAGTTATTAATTTTTAAAGGGATTTCTTCACCATTGAAGAGAATAGGGCCAAAAACGATTACATTACTGTATATCATGATATTTCAAAAATTATGGGCCCGATATGTTCCTCGTGGATAGCATTGCGTGGCGGAGTATGCACTCCACCGAGTGCCCTGTTAGTTTACAATGAATCTCTCAAAGAGATGACTTCCTGCCTTGTAGTACGTTTTGTGATAACATCGTCCTTACGTACAATTCTAGTGAAAAGAAAAATCTCAACACACAATGTGTCAGTATATTGAGAAAACCATATGGTGCGCATCGAAAAGGAAATAAATGAAAAAGTTACCTGCTGCCTGTCAAGTTGTTCAACCCATTCACAAGCCAGGAAAGGAAGGAAAGCTACTCTGATCTCAATCCTCCGGTCTTCAATTGTAGGACAAAACCGAGCTCTACCTGCCAACAGGCCAAGTCAGCCGGTGCAATGAAATGTGCAACAACGGACACTTATTTCAAAGAAGAAAATGTTATAAAATTAGCCACCAGGCGTTTACAATGAATCAAAACCAGCTCATTTGTGGCATGAAACGAGCCCAGGCACTCAAGCATTAATCTCTTTATTTAGGGAGTTGTTATCAGCCAAAGAAATGGAAGTAAGTGGAAACCCGGAAGCTTTTTTCATCATGCACAATCTTCACCTACGGAAAGAGACACACACGAAACAAAAAAACCCACGCAAATCCCGCTCTTTTCTCGAAACCCAAAGCGATACGTGATACAGAAATCGTGGCTTAACCCCACGCCTTGTTCACTCGTGCACCGATCTCGTCCTAAATTTATGTTCATGTCTTCTCCGCCTTCTGTCATAATCTCACGCTCGCAGCAAATCCGATCTACACTGTGGGTGTGGACATCAAGAAACCTTCAGCGTTGTGAAAACCGCAATCACAGTTTTGTCTCTCTCATAATTCTACTATCTATATCAACTCTATTCTACTATCATGGTAAGGACGAGAGAGCAGAGAGAGGGGTGATCAATTCGTAGTCGAGAACTATCATCGACTGTGCCAAAAAACATTGCGAAAAAATGCAGTTTAAACATCAAGAAAAGGTAAGGTGCTGGGGGAATGTGGTAAAGGAATTATGAATGTAGCGATCACATGATGCACAGGGCAATCTTTGAGCGTGTCACAGAGGCAGAAGAATTACTGGGTGATGAAGGATACCCGGGGGTGGGGGAGTGAGCAGACAGCACAGTTGCCAGTAGCTACAGTTAAAATAGCAGAGCTTTAGGTTGTATTCGTAGCGGGATAAAATGTAAGATCAAAAGAGTAGTGTTAACATCTGGTATATGAATTTAGTGAGGCCTCATCTAAGGAATTTGTGTTCACTTTGGTCACCACATATGGGGGAAGTAAAACATAGCTTCAACAGAAGGGTTCAGCATATGGTTACTAGATTATTCCAAGGCCATGCGAGACTCAGTAATGAGAGCGACTGAAGGAGACGGGCTTGAAACATTAGGAGGGAGGGGATTACGAGGGACTGATTGAAGATGTTTTCAAGATAATAAAATATGCACAAGATAGGTGGCACTGCAGTTTTTTCAGCAAAAGGACAGTGTTAGGCCAAGGGTCACGGCTTGAGGGATAACAACATGAAGTCAGGACAGCTTTAAGCAGGGCTTTCAGTCGGAGAGTGTTAATGCCCATGAATAGCGTCTCCCCGGAAAGTAGGGATGTGCAGCGGGTGGATATAAATGGTGAATTAAGAGATAGATACCTGGATGCATTGAGATAGAAGGGTGTGCGGATATTGCAGGCTTGTAGGGAGTTGTGTTGTGGATGGCTATGATGCTGGTTGTGTGCAGTGTAGGCATTATGAGCCCAATATGGCCTCTCTCCTGTGCAAAAGTTCTGTTTATTCGTGTGTGTGTGTGTGTGTTAAAGTGTGTGTTGTGTGTGTGGGTGATGTGTGCTGTGTGTGTGTGTGTGGTGTAAAGTGTTGAATTCGACACACGGCCACAGAAAACTGAAAAGTGTGGCAGTTTGCCAAAACCGTTTGCTTTTTCATCAATGGGTGGGGGAGAGTATAATATAAAAGAAACATAATGAATTGGACAGGTGTGCACAGCCATCTGAGCAGAAACCACATTACGAAAATAACATTCTTATGAACGCGTCAGAGTCACCGTAATTACATGCCTCAAGCATCAGACACGACAAGAAAAGAAGGGGAGGAGGAAAGAGGAAGCAAGGGGTGGAGTTCATACATGAAAATAATAGGTGGTGTCTGACCCCTCCTACGATCGCACCATTCACAACCACGACCACCACCACACGTATCCTTAAGGGTTTCGTTGCATTCATTTTTTTCAATTTCCATTCGCCCGAAGCACCATCTGCACAATCCCAGGGCCCAAGTATGTATAACCAGATAGTATAACAACCCCACAATATCTTACCGGGACTTGCGTGTTCAAATATCTCACAAAGACTCTGAACAATACCAACCCCAGAGTGATCTTGGTTTTTATTTTCCCTCAATTCCCCAATTGCCAGGAACATGCATGCAGAGGAAAAAGATAGCCGGCGTGGAATAGGAATATGTTACAAAGGCTCAAACAGAAGTTCGACAATGCAATCTCCCTGCTATTCTGGGGGTAGAAAACTGCTGCATCTCTCATACAAAAGGAAGCTCACTTCGTGAAATTTCAACACATCCTCAACATATTCTGGCAGAGATGTGATAATGCTTGATTCGGGTGAGTTCATCGAGCGCCGGAGTCATTCTCTTGGCATCTCGAGTTCACAAAAAAAAACAACATTAAAAACAAACAGGCGGATCGAAAACAATCCAACATTTACATGTGACCATTTGCTCCTCTGCTGTTTTGTACTTTCACAAACTTCTGGAGTTCCGTTGAACGACGTACCCTTTAGGTGCTGACGGTGTTTGGGACAAACAAAAGAATAATATTCTCTTTGTCGGAGTGTGTTGTTCAAACGAAAGGGGAAACTTCCACCAAGGAAAACTTGCAATGCAAATGAGATTCACGTCGATTGACTAGATGGCCAAGAACACACAAAAACGTTTCAGGAAGTAGCAATTCAGAAACTTGGGCTGACATTATTCTAGGTTGTTTAGTGAGCTGTTAAAACCTCGCCAAATCGGTTCTGCGAAGCATTTTGAGATAAGGAAAACACTTGTGCCAAGTTGCCATTGCCTGGCCAGCGTGAGGAGGAATGAAACCCAAACCAGCAGAAGCAGCAATGCAACAAGGATTGCCCAACTCTATCACCAACCAACTGGTAGAATATATATATATATATATATAATATATATATATATCATATACATAGATATACATTGCAAAAAGTACCTGTCACAGTGACAGGAAAAGTAAATTTATTAAAAAGGTCACAGTAAATTATTTCAGGAACTTTAAAAAGGTAATGAGTGCACTCTGGTTTCACTCAGAGCCCAAAGCTCTGAGCTATACTTTACCACCTACTGTGAAATGGTTGGTGCAACATTGGGTGCGGTAGGTTCAATTTTTGTCTAAAAAGAGTGCTTAAATGCGGGAATTTGGCAAACAACATTACTCATGCCTGTTCTCTCATCATTTCAAAATTGAATGCGAAGCTTTTCAAACTCAGCACCGGAAGCAGCTGTGGTAAACAGGAGACAAACAAATGCACAGACAGAGCACCATCCAGTCCAATGGGACCATCTCTCACAGAGCGTTGGTGCTTGCCTAAGCAGTCTTCCTTTGGTTATTGGGCACATAACTGGATGCGTCACCACTCCGACACAGGACACCAGCAAGCTGGCACTCGATTTGCCGGACATCGAAGTACGACAGCAGATGTCAACCCCACCTGGTATTAATTTCTAACAGCCAAGTTGTATTTGAATTCTGGATCCTGCAGATCTCCAAAGCCACCACCCGAACCATTAAGCCAACACCAGGGCACACAGACACATATTCACAATATGATCTGACACTTCTTGAAACTGGATGTGAGTATAAATTTTTAAAAAATAAATTATTAAGTGATTGATAATATGGTTGCTGTTCAATATTAGTATGTGGCATCAATATTTAGGTTAGAATCTTTTCGATTTGGAAAAATATCGATACGATCATATTATGTAAAAATAATCCTGAACTTTTATTTTCACAATTCCAAAATTATAATCAAGTATTGAGCAATTATTGAGGCAATCATAACAAAAATGTGGCGACGATGACCCGATGTGCCTTCCACTAAAATAACATTATACATCATTAGTACTACTTTACCAAGTTGATTTAAAATCCGTTCAGTTCACATTGTAACCTGACATGACCTCTGACCTTTGACCTCTTGATGCCAAAATCTAATCCAAGTTCATCCCTTGCCATCATAATATATACTTTTACAAGTTTGGTCAAAATCCCGAATCACTGGTTCACAAGTTAGCGCTGTAGGCAGAATTACCCTTAACGGATCTCTGACCTTTGACCCCTTGACCCATAATCTAATTCAGTTCTCTGACATTCATTATTAATTACTTGTGCCAAGTTTTATTTGAATCCCTTCAACCGTTTCTAAAGTTATCGCGGGTATCGAAACTTATCACAGATACCTGGACGGCAGACGGACGGCTGGAGAATCGAAGAGCATCGTGCCTCCGGTACTTCTCCAGCGGAGGCATAAAGAAACGATTAGAACGCGCATAATGAGAAGTTTTCCAAATGGTTAAAAGTCTGGGATGTTTGATGAAATTTCTTTTAAAATGTCCATCTGCATATTACAGATGCAAAATGAGGAAACTTTGGACTCTTCCCACCGTTTACATACTGTATATCTCCCAAACCTAATTTCCCATTTTTCCCAACCTCCTCCCAAAACCCGCCCTACCAAACTATCTTTTCTTTCCGCTATCCCTTCATTCTTCCTTTTTCAAATTAATTTTTTCTTAATTTACTCCTCTCGAGCACCCATGTCCACCACATACTCGTAAAAAAGCTCCTTTACAGCCCTAGAACTTGAGAAGCTTAGAATCGAATTTTAGAATTATGTGATCTGCCAAGGACAGGTCGGTCATGTGAGACACGAGGCCAATTAGCTCAACCAACCAGTACTCCTTGCAGAGCGTTGTGACTGAGGAAGATAGAATAACTAACAAGCCAGATACAGCGACTGATGACATCATGTTCCGTGTAAATTAATATAATTAATAATAATAATTCAGGAATATGCTTGAGCTTTTAGTGAGCCATCAGTATTGGCCAAGCCTACATGATACTTCTGGATGTTAAATATGGTAAAGGATTTGCAAAAACGTGGAGGATTTAACAAAATTCAATGGCCCATTCACTCCCCTGATAGAACCCCATGGGATGAGAGTGAGAATACGAAAATAAATCCCTCATTGAACTCCACTCCAAGACTCGTCCTTCAAATCATGGATACATCATTAAGATCATCGCTATCACACCACTCAATTAAATCAGCAACACCATTGTGAGGCTTTCATCAAGGACGTACCCACTTCCTCAGTGGGGGTGCGAGGAAGAATTTCAAAACATTTCAGGTGCAATGCAACGAGCGAATTACAAAAATGCGTCACTCCAAAAATTTTAACCTAAAGACGGTAACAGCAAGCGGTATCATCTAAAAATAAACACAACAATAACTGTTTACCTTTCAACGGAAGCAGCGTGTCACGAGACCTTGTAAAAAAAACAAACGTGACTTCATCCTATATATATATATTACACATCTATATGTCCGCGTGCTTTATTCTCATGTAAAACTTGCACTTAATTTGCGAACGGAGCCAAGTCTGATGGAAACAACGCGGGCCTGTCTGCTCATCCCACGACGCAAATCAGGAGTGATGCCATGGAGCAAACCACCACCCACAATAATGTCAAGTTAATTATTACATTATGTTCGATTGGTAATGGAGTGTCGCTACAGCTGTGAGCTGCGTACTTTTATGTGGGCACCGGCTGTGGCCGCTGATGCAATGGCCCCCCGTTACAGTAACCTGGTACTCATTTGCGACTTCGGAAGGGATGACAGCTGAGTAAACCACCTGTGTTAATTCAACACTGAAAAAGAGGGGCTTGGATGCAAGACCTAAGATCTTAAGCCAGCCACCTTTAACCGTAAGCTAACAAACACCAGGCTTACTAGTTCATGGTTAAACAGGTATGTAACCATGTGGTCTATTCAAAAGTATCCCCTTAAATCTTTAAGAGGAATGTTCATGGTGCTGTACTGTACTTAACGACAAAAAATAAGCCTCAAAGGTCTCCGTTGTCGATTTACATGTCTGACTGTAGCTGTTCGGGTACCATCATGCTAGCTTGAAAAAAATGTGAGAAAAGTTTGAACGCAACAAGATTTCTGAGATTAATTTTTTCCATGCCAATTGACAAAAAGACCACACAGACAAAAGAAAAAGTGTCCGCATTGAATGCACGGATTGTTACACGCGCACGCAGCAAAAGGGGTACAAGGTCTGCCGATCCTGCGGCAGCAACAATGAAGCCACGAAAGAAACCACGGCAGCGCGTTTCCTCCCACATGCACTGCTGACCTTGACGGGCCACAGGGCGTCCTCCAGCAACGAATGGACGCCGAAAAAAGGCACAAGTGGAGGCACCGGAGACGTGACCAATGGAAATAAGATACCGTACACGTTTTACAAATCATCTGGCCTACATCAGGAAAAACACCCAAACACAGAGAAAGGTAAGCAAAGATGAATCCAATTTCACCAGCAAAGATCAATGCAACTCACAAAAAACCGTATACAGCATCGAGTGACTCTGAAATCATTGCCAACAATCATCTAACCGAGACGCACGTAATCGAAAGACGTTTGCACAGTTCTAACCAAATCTTCCCGTTTGTTTAAACTCTCAAGGAACTGGCTATCAAGAAACAAACAATAAACCAGCTTCCCTCGGCACACACACACACATCAAACAAAATTTGGCAATACCCTGTTCATGCACAATGAATGTGTTACAAGATCCTCTACTAATACGATAGTTGGGACTACTTTGGAAAAAAAATAATTAAAAGAAACCCCAAAGTGCAAGCAAAGTAACGAGTTGTACAAAACATAACTGAAGGGAAATTACTTATCAGCAGAAGAAACAGCCTTGGAACGTGCTGTCAAAATATCTCTGTCTGTTGAACGAAGGACACTTTTAACCAAAACCATTTCCTTCAAGGCTGACCGAGGCACGGACCAAACGAGCATAAACGATTGTTTTAGAATGAGAGTTATAAGAATGGGTTTATTGATGAAGTGATCTTCGGGCGGGTTTGTTTATTTTTTTTTTTTGGTTTTTTGTTTTTTTTTTTTTTTGTTATTTTGTTTTTTTTTTTGTTTGTTTTGTTTTTTTTTTTTTTGTTTTTTTGTTTTTTTTTTTGTGTGTTTTTTTTTTTTTTTTTTTTTTTTATTTGTTTTGGTTTTTTTTTTTTTGGTTGTTTTATTTTTTTTTGTTTTTTGTTTTTTTTATTTTTTTGTTGTTTTAGTTTTTTTTTTTTTTTTGTTTTTGTAAGGTTTTTTTTTTTTTTTTTTTTTTTTTTTGTTTTTTTTTTTTTTTTTTTTTATTTTTTTTTGGTTTTGGTTTTGTTTTTTTTTTTAGTTTTTTTTTTTGGTTTTTTGTTTTTTTTTATTTTTTTTGTTTTTTGTTTTTTTTTTTTTTTGTTTTTGTGTTTTTTTTTTTTATTTAGTTTGTTTTTTGTTTTTTTTTTTTTTTTTTTTTTTTTTAGTTTTTTTTTAAAGGGTCGAAATCAAAAACAAGACACGACAGAGGCAAATGTTTCGTATCTGTTAGGAAAAACATAATAGCGATAAAAAGAGGTGGACTTAATAAGTCCTGGCATGGAATCACGAAATTCCCTGGAATGTCGCGTAATTTATTGTGTTTACGCCGAACGATAAACTCACCAACAGACCATTTAACCCCACCACCACTCGGTCCCCCCTACGCGGCTTACACAAACCAGGCCGAAAAAGCTCCTTCCGGACGACCCGAGCCAAACATTCTCCCGATCACGAGCCTACCTTGCCCTTTTCTATCATAGTCACAAACCTTTGTTGCGATGATGTACAATTAAATTTGTCGAGTTGAAGTTTTTTTTATTGCACACGCACACTTCACATCACAAACTTAGCTCATGCTTTCAAGTCTTTTGCAGGGGAATATTTGCGCGATTGCCCTCCATGCTTGGAGGGTGAGAATAAATTTTCATGAACATGCATCCCCTTAGGGTACCATTGCAGGTATAATCAGCTCGACAGGAAGTAAACATCTGTATGGTGGAGTGGCTATGACTCAATAAACTTTTTGACAAACGCGTAAGATTATAAACATTCGGCCAAACAGAGCAAGAACAGGGCTTTTGCCCTTTCTGTATTCTTGATAACAGTCTGCTACGACTGACAAATAAACAAGATGTTTTGAACGAGGAAACCACAAGATTAAACTGTTAAACTACTCGGACTTCAAAAACGGTTATTATTTGACATACTACTGCTAATTAATCAGCTTCCCCCTTACTGCATCCACCACAATAATTTGTGCATAACATGCAATTTCCTGCGTCAAATAGGACTTCGACCATGAACAGTTGGGGTACAGGCAAAAAATTCCAAACGCTTAATACTGCGTCGCTAGTACACGGGATACAGGTGAATCAGATGACGCAACTTTAGCCGCGTGTCAAAATTCAACCGCCGCGGGCTCCGCCAATTCGAACATTTCAGGCCTCCGGGAAGCACCTGGCTTCCGCGCATATGGGGCCGACGTTCGTAGTTTGCGTCAAAGCTTGTCCTTGCAGGGCTAGCCGGGCGTACACCCATGGATCTGTGCTGCACTACAAGCCATAAGCAGCTGTGAAATAACGGAAACCGCTTCTCGTATCACCATTATTATTTCGAAAACACGGGCTATATCAGCTCCGAAAACCTTCACATCAGCCCACACTTGAGAATAATTTGTAGAGGCAAACGCCTTTCGAGACAATACAAAACGTAAGCACTGTAGATAAGGTTAAAACGCCACTTTATGGTAATAATTAAAAAATAAATAAATAAATAAAGAGGCCAAGATAAGGACTCTTGTGAAGATACTTGAAGGAATTGCAAAAAAACCAGTTGTTTAAATAGGTATGTTTTTTTTTCTTTTCTAGTTGGGATTTTGTACAGAAAAATGCACAGCGGTCCTAGTTTTGAGGACACAGTTGGCCTCCAACAAGTTGTGGGTTCAAATTCAGTTGCAAGGGTAGCAGTATTAAGATTTTGGTTTCTTACCATTAGAACCGAAGCGAGTTTCCGATGAGAATTAAAAACGTCACTGTCAAAATTGTGATAAAAACCCAAACTGGCTTTTCCTAAGACTTCAAAGAGGGAATGTTTTTTTCCAGCAATCACTGCACGTGTTCTTACACGTAACGGCAGTTCCCACGTTTCGATTTTGAGGTTGACTATTATTAACTATTAATGCTCTCAGGGCAACTTGTAAAGCGCAGGGAAAACAACTACATATTATGAAAAGCAGAGCCACCGACATCCTCAAACTGAATTAGAAATACAGGACAGAGAGAAAATATGAAACAAACGTCCGCCCACCGGGTGAAATGTGGAAAAAAAAAATCCAGAATTTGGTGAAAATCCTCAACTTCCACGGACGAAGACACCACACTGTACCCATTATGGCGCCGTTACGAGCCAGAACACAATAAAACGCATGAATAGTAAAGAAATTCTCCGGATAAGCATTGGAGTGAGCCATCTCAGATGAGCACGCCATGGCGTAACGTCACTACGAGACACAATCAATATGGATAGTTTTCATGCCAGTGCTTCTTTGGAATTTAAAAGGCTAGCACATTAATACCGCAGCACATGTCGATGTAGGCATTATTACATTAAGTTATTGTATTTGTGCATCCACTCAGCAGATGTGGCGTGAGACGCCACGAGGAAACCATTAAAATGCGTTCGCTCGTACAAAACCTCCGCATACACCATATACATTGATGAATCTGACAATTATACATTCTACCTCTACAGAGGGGACATTAAGTGTGGACGGCAAGCGATGAAAGTCCATGAAGGGAGGGCAGGGAAGAGCAATGTTAAAAAAATTGACTTCTGTCCACTTCTGAAAATCCAGGATAATAGTGTTCCAAAGGTGAGAACAAAATTAAATCTGATAAATCCGTAAAGTGCCGTCAGAGGAGAAAACAAGACAAGTTAAAATGTTTCTACCAGTATTACCTTTCAAGTTTCAAGTGTCCTTCGCACCCAAGACAAAAGGGGCATCTCGGTAAAAGCGTCAGCCCACGCTCGCTCCTCTGCACATGACATACAGCATTTCTGGAGGCGATTAAGCTTCACAAGGATCGAGTGTAAATTAAAGAAAAAAAAGAAGGAAAAAAAAAAAAACACAGAACTTCGCTCCACACTGAACGGGATGATAAATGCGTGTTACGCTGCCAAACTTCAAAAACCTACGGATGACTTATAGTACTATGACACAGTGGCCAGTTTGCTTTGGTTTCCCAATTCACTGCTTTGCCACACAGCTGTGGCGCTGAAACCATCTGGATTAATTGGATAAGAAGGCCAACGGGTGAACATCCTCATTCTTGAATAATGGCATCATGTTTCATCAGATCACATTCTCCATTGTGTGTAATCTCATGGAAAAGATTCCACTCCCCCGATTCAGGCCTGTTGCCTGTGCATGTCTGCATTTTGACTTTTCCATTTCAATTACAAGTTGAATGTGAGTTCAGTTTCATCGGAATGACATATTCGTGATTGAAAATTTGTTTTAAAAAAAAAGAGAAGAAAGTGGCATTTGACGGCATGTTTGATCCGATTGATACAAGCTTCCAATCCTCACCGTTGCTCTTGGTGTTGGCTTTTTTCTCGTTCGTATGGAGCTCCGAATGCAAAACTGTATGACAGCTCCCTACTATTAAACTACAAAGGAGGTGTCCCACCACCACACGTATGGAAGCTCCCGACCGCACAGAGCTCCAAACCACAGGTACTGTATAACGGCTTCCCACTGCACACTTTGAATGGCTCCCTGCAGCGCACTATACGACGGCTCCCGCCATGACGGCTCCTTGCTCACACTGTACGATGTAGCCCACCGTTCACTTAGCGACGACTCCCTTGCAGGAACATTGTATGGGACGGCTATCCCTGCCGCCGCGCTGCATGGAGCTCCCACAATGCACACTGCACAGAGGCTCCCTATATTCCTCATGGCAAAGCATTCTGAAATACATGGCAATCGAGCACGATTGTAAAATGGCTTCCAAAAATGCTCAAAACAAGGGTCACCCGATGCAAGACAGACTGGTAGAGACAAGTGAAGGCAATTAAATATTAACGATCCCTTTCACATTGAGACAGAAAGGATCAAGTAAATATAAAGAAAGAGAAAAGTGGAAACGAAGAAAATCTCATTGCATGTTTAAAGACATGACAAAAACATTTTTACTCGACGACTGTAAAACAAATAAGCCGCTTCAGCCCAATGTGCACTTCCCATTGGGAGCATTGAGCAGTCTGCTCTGGTATTGAGAATCTAATTGCCAAAGTTGTCAGAGAAAGAATCCCTACGTGTGGTGAGGGGTTCAGAGATATAAAACTTAATTTATAGATGACAAAAATATCCTTATTCCCAGGTGTCTGATTACTACATCATAATGTTATTACACGAGAGGGGCACTCGAGAAGCGCATACCTTCGCCCCGTAATACCTTGATCCACGAGAACATATTCTGGCCCAATACATTTTTGAAATTTCATTGCTATACGTGATATCGTTTTTGAGCCCTTATCTCTCAATGGTTGAAGAATCACTTTTTAAAATTTCTAGTAGTCCCGACCGGATTCGGTTCTTCACAAATTGATCCAATCGTTCGTGGTTCACACACCCAACCTGCCACCAAGTGTCATCCGAATCCGTCCACAACTTTTTAGAATCGTGATATATATCGTTTTGGCCCAATTTCCAAATGGTAAGAATCATTTTTAAAAATTCTATATCGGAATCCGGATCCGGATCTTCACTAAAATCTAAATCAGTTCGTCCTGTCACACACCCCAACCTGTCCACAAAATTTCATCCGGATCCATGCACAACTTTTGAAATTATCCTTTACACAGACAAACAGACAGAAACGGAGGAAATATTAACCTCCTTCACCTTTTGGTGGCAGAGCTAATAAGATAAGATCCTTTCATCAAAGAATCATTTGATATGTTCTATTGATGAAGTACCATACACCGTTTGACCCTCCATGCAGTAGCCCATTCTTCATGACACCTTTCATAAAAAAACCCACCGAGCCAATATTATTTGGCATATTTGAAAACTAAGGCAGTTGGGGTTCTTTCAAATCTTCATTTTCATATGCAAAGACTTCCAAAATAATAAATAAATTATTGTTAACGAGGCATTTCCCCTTTTCGTTGATGCAAAAACCGGTTATTATTACCAAACATTCCCTACCCTCTTACACACCTTAGCATCCCCCGAAACTTAGTCTCACCGACCCTTACCCAACCCCTACTTGCCCCTCCACCCCTTACCCACCCACACTGTAATCCCCACTAAAGGACTATAACTGAGCAAAAAGGAACCATTTTCTGCTTTGGGAGAAGACCACAAATGTGATGAAACACAAGGTTGGTTTCCAAGCAGAGTCGATGAGGCTCATCATATTATCAACATTTGGCCTATCTGCCCGACATACCTGCAGCGATGAGATCCGTGAGAGTGCTTGTCTGGCAGCAGAGTGAGCGGTTTACGATGGAAATTCGTGGCCGCAGATAGCAGCTTGGCACGTGACAGCAAATAAACAGAAGCCGGCCAAGAGGGATGCCAAGATTGAATTATCACAAAAGTCTTTATTGGTTTCACATTTCTCAATCAAACAATTAGCACGCTTACCAAAGAGCCACCGTGACTCAGTGTGTCTCAATAATGAGAAAGCCATGAAGAGCAGTTGGTGCTTGGCGGGAAGGAGAAATGTGACGATAGAACCAGAAAGGAATGATGTGAAAGGTTAAGATGGTGACACGCTAGACAAAGAATCTTTCAGCATTTGAAAATGAAGATCACCAACCTAAGCCTGAGGCATGCAAGGGAAAGCCTAACTATGTGCTGGGAAAACGAATCGCCAACGAAGGAACACAATGACGAGTGAAGTGCCATTTGCAAAACTCGACGATTAACGGTTGTCGTCACTGTCTGGCGACAGGTAGTTGTGTCTGTCGGACAAGTGGAAAACTTCATAACCTGTCAAAGGACAATCAATTCACCAACTGGAGTAAATTTAATAAACTTGACTATGCAAAACTTGATCGTTCCAGTTGTTCTGTTTCACGTAAAGCACAGTACTAGAGGATGAATGGGGGCTTTCTGAGCAGCCATTTCAAATTAATGAGGGAAAAGGGGAAAACTTTCTACTCAAGGCCAAAAGTCCAAAATAGGAGACTTATTTTCTCCCCCCTCGCAATTAACAAGCAAATGTTAAAATTTGATACTTACTGATTAAAGCACTTCTTTCCGTTTCATATTTTCATTCCACTCAAAGAGCGAACCAATTAATAATTGTCCATGTTCTCCTTTAGGAATAAATAAAATTTTCCTATTACAATTCATCACCCATTATCCCTCATTCAGTTTTGTTAAAATGTAAATCCCTCATTCGTTTTGTAAACATGTAAATCCCTCATTCGGTTTTGTAAAATGGGTACGTTTTGTATGTAAGTGTTTTCAGTTCGTGCTGTGAATTGACGGAAAGTATTTCCGTGCCCATGCTCTCGTGGTTATATTTTTAATCATCAGAACCTAACAGAACAAAGTTAACTAAAAAGCACAGCTTTTAAAAGTAGGTTTATAAAAATCATTCCAAAGCAAGATGTTTCATTTTCGTGTTAAAATGAGTCA
>CM068962.1:49076448-49098948 GCA_035128595.1 Eptatretus atami
TCTCTCTCTTTCCTCCCTCTCCCTCTCCTCCTTCTCTCTCTTCTCCCTCTCGTCCTTCTCTCTCTTCTCCCTTGCCTCCTTCTCTCTCTTCTCCCTTGCCTCCCTCTCCCCCTTCTCTCTCTCCTCCTTCTTTGTCTCAGTTTCTTCAACTCCTTCCTCGTCCCTTACTATCGTTGAATCACTTTCACCCCATCAATTTTGGCTAAGTCCCGAGCAGTCTGGCCTAACAGTGGGATACAAAACTAAACTGTACAGTCTGGAGAAGTATGTGCTCTACTGGGTCCATTGTAGTTGATACAGCATCGGAGGGGTGACATTACTGGCTAGATTATTATACCAACCCAAGTTTGAAAATAATGACCTATCTTGGACAAACCAGCCAACTATGTTGAAGATGAATATAATCGTATTCTACGTTTTACTTTTTCCCAATATACAAGCATATAAAGAGTAAGAAAAACACATTTTATAGGGAACTTAGCCATAACAATTGTGCATTTTGTGAGGAAAGCACCAATTTGGCACACTAGTAGCCTATCTATTATGAACAATTTCTGATATTGGGCCATCTCAAATTTTTGATGGCAGTGGAAAAATGGCTGCCACAGCCACATCAGCGGCTGAATTGAGATGCCCAATACAAAATTCTGTTCATAAATTGTTAAGGGCTCTACTAGTTGTGCCAATTTTGGGGCTTCCTCACAAAAGCACAATTGTTTATCATAATTTAGCTAAGTCCACACTATTATTACCAAAACTAGCAAAAGGTACGTTGGCATATCCCACCTCCACCCTTCACCCCCCCCCCCCTCCTCCCACAAAGGTATGCGCATTGCCGTCCCACCTCCACCCCTTTCACCCCCCCCTCCTCCCACAAAGAGTGCATGCCATCCACTTCCCCTTTACCCCCCACCCCTCCCTCCACAAAGGTATGCGGCGTTGCCATCCCACCTCCACCCTTTCACCCCCCCCCCCCTCCTCCACAAAGGATTGGCATTTGCCATCCCACCGCCACCCGCACCCCCCCCCTCTCCCACAAAGGTATTGCATTGCCGTTCCCGACCTCCACCCTTCACCCCCCCCCCTTCCTCCCACAAAGGTATGCGCGTTGCCCGAATTAACGCACATCGATTGGACGTTACAACAATTAAGAAGCAATATTTTAGAGAGAAAGAAGATTTTATTTATCAACTGCAAAAAACAGACAGTAATATCAACAAAACTTAACATTATTGTAATGCATTTGGTAGAATTTTGAATGTTCCATCAAGGGCCAGAACAGTATACTGATGAAAATTGCTGTTATAATTTTTTTGCAGGGGGTGGTATATTATAGAGAAGTCGGCTAAGGTGGTAACCATTTTTTCTCAATCTCTTCTTTCACCTTGAAGTTGAATCATTAGATGAGCAGTAACATTACCTTTAAATTGAGTCGTAGTTGTGTTTTGCACATTTCGGTTTTTGGAAATAAACCGCGATTAGCGCATGACTCCTTGTCGCCGATCTTAGCCGATCATTGTAATGTCCTAATGTAAGTAATTTTCAAATCGGATACGCATATTGGATGGTCGGAGCTCACCCTTCACCAATTACATAGTTCCGGGCTTGAAATCTGATAAAAAAAATGGGGCTTTTTATAAAGCATTTATTATATGGATCTAGCCTTGGATGCCGAAGCGGACCACGACAGGTGTGCTCATGCATTAATAAAGGTGTGAGAAAATGACGTGTAAAACACTTATAAGGCAACATCGTGGTAAAAAATTGATCCTATAAAGTTTTGTTCGCCAATTAACCTTTGGGAAGCTCAGAAGGAGTCGGGAAAAATGCATCAGTAAATGCAGAGGAGAGAGAAAAATTGCTGCTCCAAACTCCTTAATGTGAAACCCGTAGCACCTACAAAAAGAATGCATTCAAGTAATTATTAGGTATGAAATCAGGCATTCGATGATCTGAATGAGAAAGTGAAAAAAAATTTGAGCACTTTATCTTACAGAAAGTTGGTTGCGGCCTGTTCCAGTCAAAAGCATGATTGAGCAGGCCGAAACAAAATGTGGCTCAGATCCCTGTGAGGTGACAGCGGGTTGACCAAAGATGCATGCTCAATGCCTCTGTGTTGACCACGACGTGGTGGCGTGGCTGCCATCTTGGTAGGCTTTTTTTTATCATTCAAGAGCACCCCCTAAAATATCTTCACAAAAAGGGGTGTTTAACCAAATACCCCAGTTTTCATAATGCACCCTTGGACCCATAGTAGCTGCAAAGTTTTGGGCTGCGAGTTTCATGGTTTGGAGTTATGGAGAGATACACGCACACACAATTATAGCATTAAAAAATAGTCGTACATTGAAAAAAAACAAAAAATACCAACTTTTGATGTCTTGGACTATTGTGAATATCTGTTCATAGCAACTTTATAATGCTCCTTGAATGCATCTATTGAGTTGAAACAGAAGTCTACATCATTGTTCAAGGAACGGGCCTCTCTAATTTACTGTACACTGCAGGCCACCAGGGATGATTGCAATTTTACTGTTAATTAGTATGGGTAATGGCACAGCTGATCTTGTTTGCAAAGCGTGGTTGAACAGATATTGAGTTTTGAGTGATCAACGTCGATGAGTAATAAAACCTACACTGGAAGTACACAAGTAACCAAATAGAAATAATCAGATCTGTTAGTGCTACGGACAAAACATTGATAAGAGCATTTCTGTGGTTGCCATATTGTCTGGCAGTGGTGGGCTAATGCTGTTCATCAAGAACACAAGTGAGCACATGTAACTTACTGTTAATTGATGGCCTGTATTGTTTGAGCTGAAACTCCTTGTTAGGGGTTGGTTCTTTTTCCCACCATCAGGCACATACTAATTGCGTGACTCAATAAATCGCAGACACCCAAGCCTGTTTTGTGGTTCTTTTCATCAGGACCTCACTTGGTCAAGTCACACTGGTGTCAGAAGTGGATTGCCTGTCAACATGAAGGATCACCCCTGACTGTAGATGTCCTGTATGACAGGTCACCCGGGATGAGTCATCTGGAAGACGGCTGAAAGAAAAAAGAAGAAAGGCCTACAAGTAATCAATGAACTGAAAGGGCACTCATTTGACCTTATGTTTTGTACGAGTATTGATTTATTTTTTATCTTAAATCTCGACCGTTTTGGAGTTGGACCATCCACTTATTTTGTCGGAGACAAGCATTGTTAAGAACCAGTCGTGTTTGCTTTATTCACCAAAGATTGTCAGTCGAGCAACAGCTCCAGAAATCAGGCAGAGTGAAAAAGAGAGACAACGAAGATGAGGACAGAGACAACACAATTGCCGAAGCGGCCAAGCTGCAGGCTCAGTGAGAATATACGTGATCCTGAGACAGTCCTCTACCCCAGCCGCACCCTGTCGTTGATTGAGAACACAGAGAAAAGTGTTAAAATTTAGATGATGCAGGAACTCCAGCTAGCCGAAGGTCGAAGAATGTATTGCCAGATGTGAAGAGCTCCTATCAAGTTTGCAAACTCTCCAAGGAGGAACGATTAAGTTGCCTACACCCTCAGAATTGTACCAGGAAGGAACCTGCCAAGAATCTGGGCAGGGGAGACCAGGTATAGCTGGGGGATGCCAGACACGATCTTGCATTTGTCAAGGGTGTTTGGACGGTGCAGCACATGTCAATTACAACAAAAGTTCTCCTTAGGGAAGAAGAGGATCTTCTGATATGTTCTTTGAACTTGTTGAGATCTACAATCGGGTCACTTGAACTTGATCCATTCATTTCAAGGCTCATCCATAATAAGCAACTAAAATGCCCGACAGAGGCAAGTAGTAACAATTAGGCCTTCAGCATAAAAATTCAGAAGACTTAAATGTGAGTTCCCCAGATTATAATTTCTTCCCATACCTGGACAGTCTATAAAGGGGATAGGAGAGCCAATTTAACGGCAACAGCTTCCAAGTGAGTTGGGAAGAAACCCTAAGTTTCAGGAGATTGGCTGAACGCTTCCAAACACAAAAGGGCAGTTGAAAACAGCAGGGCAATGTCGGATATCCAAAACAGCCAGGCGGACAGATTGATGATGTTGACATAATCGTTTTTAAAAACATTATGAAGGGAACTGAAAACATGACCAAAAAGCCTCCAGTCAGAAGCGGTATTGGGATTCCCTAAAGAAACCTCTGGGAAAATTGTGGACCCTGAAAGAAATGCCATTTAGAAAGATGTGTTGAAATATCCTGTTCATACCATCTCGAGCACAATGGAAGAAAATGGTCCTGGAGGCGATTGGAGCCAAAACACCCATAATCATACAATCAAACTTTTGCAAACGAATTAAAGGGAGTGATTCTCTTCAAAAACAAATGGGGCCCGGCAAAGATCAGGGGAAAACTCAATTGAGTCAAAGCCTTAGACCCACTATACAGTTGGGACAGTAGCAGTGCAGAGAAGCCCACAGAATCGTCTGCGAGGACATACGAATCGGGTCCGTGTTTCTGTAGATTCCCCATTTGTATACCTATTCGCTACAGGGAAGGTCATTCGAGGCAGTGCCAAACTTGTGCTTAAAGAGGAGTCAATACAACACCAGGTAGAAACATGTCGCTGAGAATATTCCTTTCCCGCTAATATGAGGATCGGCACGATGTTACGTCATGTGCCACTGAGGCGTCAGATGGTAATGTTCTGGTGCTGCCAGATTCGTAATTTTGGGCACAACAGACATTAATATACGACCAATTTACTAACTGGAAGTTTGTTAAAAAAGGAAAATGCAAACATATCATTATATAGATTTCTTTCCTATCTGACAAAATACAAAAATAAGAGCAGGCAGCAGCTTTTGTTAACGGTCACACTCATTACATATAATTGGCCTATCTTTCTTCAGAAGAAAACAGCAGCACAGGCAAGCAGACATTGAAGGCAGAACAGCTGGCCTATCTGGAACCATTTCCTGTGCTGCATGAAACACCTCGACCCTTCCTCCACGCAAGCACCATATAAGGCGAAACAGAAAGAATTCCCACACTGCCATACAGAAAACCGTAACAAAAACAACAACAATCATCTTGTAAATTAATATGTGAAAATAAATAAACATGCACGTCCCCCCACTAAGGAACTTCAAACACAGAAGGCCATTAGGCTCAATCAAGCCTGCCACCAATGGTTGCTTGTCCGTGCTCCATACTTTTAAAATTGTGAGCGTCAAGCAAGGAAGCAGCACGTACCACTTATGAAAGTGTTTGGTATGACTCTGGCTAAGAGTTTGAACAATGACCTCCCAGTCTCAGAGTGGACACTCGAACCATTACGCTACAGAGATGTTGAACCGAATTGTCATTCATCATCATAATCTAGCAATGCAAGCTCATGGAAACATGGCCAGAAGTAAAGCTGTAAGTCAGGGTTGAAAGAATGAATAGAAGGAGAGCCGGCTGTCCTGATATCCTTTGCAAACTTTTTTGAAAAATGTGACAGACCCCCATATATATATATGATATATATATAATATATATATTATATATATATAGACTTATATATATATTCCCACTAAAATTGCAGTTGGGGAAAGCCAGCTGTCCACTCATCCACTTGTTTAAAAGAATATTCACTGAAATAGTTCGAAATGTTGTATTTTTAACCACTTTCCCCTGCACATGACACCTGACATTCATATTTCTTTATTCTCGTGTCCAGATGGACAAGAATGAATATGAATTTGGATCATGGAGGGTTCATTCACAATAATCAAATAGGTCTACAAATGATCATAAAAATACTGTTTAAAAAAAAACAATTGATGAAATTGGTTAAAAGGCTAGATTATTTAATCCTCCACATTATGTATGTATTCAAAATTGAATTAAAACATGAAGTTTTGAAATTTTATCCTCAATAAAGCTGTTTATATATATATATATAATATATATATATATATATATATATATATATATACATATATATATATATGTTTAAAATAATGATGATTCAATGGCTTTCAAAAACGTTGAATATAGAAGCAAAACGTTCAGGTGTTTAAAGGTTCAGTTACCAGCTGAACGTCTACAGTGTTAAAGGCTCATGAAACAGCACTTACTAATAACCACACTTTTCAACCAACGTGATGTGCGTGCCCGGATTGCTTGTTAGGACCCTGAGACAAACACTTCCATAAAGACAGTTCACAGTTCCATCCTTTTCATCACCCCACACCCACTTTCTCCTGTCTCTTCTTCTTACCCCATCAAAGCCCCCACCATCCTTGCATGCACCCATCCCATGACCCATTCTCATACTGCCATGGCTTGTGCTACCAACCCCACCCACCTCTCACTCCACGACCCCATCCCTTCACCACCTTGCCAACACACCACCCAAGGTCTCGTTCACAAGAGGGGGGTATTCAGTTTCACATCTCCAATGGTCATGGATATTTTCCTACAGGTTTCTGCCTCATCTCCAGATTTTAATCCGTCAAACAAAACTTTCTTTACCACGATGTACCCGAGTATCACTTCGTTTACTTCCTGGTTTTTCCCTTTGTACCATGTTAGCGTGCAATGTTTGTGCTGTTGGCTGTTTGCAGTCTCCATCAGAATCTTCCTTCCCATGTCTCTTCTGCACTGCGCCTCTCCCCAAATTCTTACGGAGCATCTCGCATCTGTATCTGTTTATGCGTGTGGTGGTATCTCCCTCACAAACGTGATAGGCCCATGTACAGTATGAGGCTCTATAACCAACTTTGACTCCCTCAGATCTATCCCATCTCCTTTCTCTTCATTAATCTGCAGTGACTCAACTGCACCAATAAAAGCTGCTTGTCGGTCCTCACACCCACTGCCCATGCCATTGCCATCAAAGCCTTTTGCGACATTACAGGTAGAACCCAATCTGTTGCACTCCAATCCATATTTCCTTACTGGTGACAAACCTAGTACCTGATGATTTCCAACATGTCTCCTATCTTCCCTGCTCTCAGATTCTTACTTTGAAATGTCCATCTCCATTGTGGTCTTTCAAGGATCCAAAAAGGCCCACCATTATATCTGGACATTTAATCAAGCAGCTCGTCATGCCTGTACTCCACCATCTCTTCTACTGACTGATCCATATCTCTTAATTCCAAAACATGACATTGTACCTGGGGCATATTTCTCAACAACCAGTACCCTCTCTCTTCATCAGTTCAAGCCTTGTCACAGCTCCAGCATACTGCTCAACATCTCATCCCTGCATGGTAGAATGATTTATGAGGTGAAGCAATTGCCCAGAAGGCAGGTCGCCCTACCTTTCTTGACAGAAAGTTAACCCCAGTGATGGGAAACTTTGCACAATCTCGCCACACAACTCACAAAGCATTGTGTCGCCATATGGCCAGAATACTCAAATGTGCCAAATTCAGCATCAGGCCTACTTTACGGTCAAACTCACAGATCTTTTAGCATCCACAAAGACTTGGTATAGCAGTTGATCAAGTTTGTCTCTGGAACGCTCCTCATCTGTTCCTTCACTAGGAAGATGAAGGATTAGGGCGTGAGGTGGACACCTCATGGCTTCAATATCTCTTAATTCTATATTTGCAGAAAAGACCACAGGTCCCCTAATCCTTCTCTTCTTGTACTCATCCTACACCCCTAAAGCACGTGAACTTCCCTCCTGCCAAGTATTATTATATCTCTCCCTCTCGACTCTCCACCCTGCAGTCCTGACAGCATCTGTATGCTCATACTCAAAATTATTCATAACCTTGTCTCTCTATGCTCACTTCCTATTTCATTTCTGAGGGCTGCTGTTTGCATTATGGAATTGGCCAACATTTAGCCCAATTATAGAATGGACCAAAGCCGACTATTTCTATATATCTATCTTCCCATGCAGGACTTGGCTCGGTGATGGGAACGGGATGAATTGCAGAAGACCTCACATCGTATCTATAACCTGTGATCTCTCCAATACAGCTTCTCACCTTGACAAATATGAGTATTCCTCTCTATATCTTCCGAAGACTTTTCAACTACCCTTAACCAAAACACGACAATGCATTAAAATTCACACGAGTAAACAAAACAACTTTTTGTCCACAAAAATCTCGCTCATGGAAAGAGCCGAAGTAACGGAGGGTGGAATGCAATCTTTACTTCAGCTGGAGCAAAACAATTGGATAATACAAGCAGAAGGGGATAAAATAGGAAAGAGAGAGAGGGACAGAGAGGGGGAGGAAATTGGGACCTAAAGAAGGGGAGAGGAAGAGAGAGGGAAGAGGAGGAGGGAGGGATGAGAGGGGGAGAGGAAGAGAGAGAACAGGAGTTCAAAATCCCTGATATTTGCAGTCACAAAAAGAAAGTGAGGAGGTTATGTTTATGCCTTTCAATTCTTCCACCCACCGAAGGCCGAAGGAGGTTATGTTTTCATTCCCTCTCTGTCTGTCTGTTGCGTGGTGATGATATCTCAAAATGTTGTTGATGGGATCGATGAAACCTGGTGACATGTTGGGTGTGCTGCCAAGGAAGAATTGATTCGATTTGTTGAAGATCTGGAATCTGGATCTGGATACGAGAGTTATTAATTTTTAAAGGGATTTCTTCACCATTGAAGAGAATAGGGCCAAAAACGATTACATTACTGTATATCATGATATTTCAAAAATTATGGGCCCGATATGTTCCTCGTGGATAGCATTGCGTGGCGGAGTATGCACTCCACCGAGTGCCCTGTTAGTTTACAATGAATCTCTCAAAGAGATGACTTCCTGCCTTGTAGTACGTTTTGTGATAACATCGTCCTTACGTACAATTCTAGTGAAAAGAAAAATCTCAACACACAATGTGTCAGTATATTGAGAAAACCATATGGTGCGCATCGAAAAGGAAATAAATGAAAAAGTTACCTGCTGCCTGTCAAGTTGTTCAACCCATTCACAAGCCAGGAAAGGAAGGAAAGCTACTCTGATCTCAATCCTCCGGTCTTCAATTGTAGGACAAAACCGAGCTCTACCTGCCAACAGGCCAAGTCAGCCGGTGCAATGAAATGTGCAACAACGGACACTTATTTCAAAGAAGAAAATGTTATAAAATTAGCCACCAGGCGTTTACAATGAATCAAAACCAGCTCATTTGTGGCATGAAACGAGCCCAGGCACTCAAGCATTAATCTCTTTATTTAGGGAGTTGTTATCAGCCAAAGAAATGGAAGTAAGTGGAAACCCGGAAGCTTTTTTCATCATGCACAATCTTCACCTACGGAAAGAGACACACACGAAACAAAAAAACCCACGCAAATCCCGCTCTTTTCTCGAAACCCAAAGCGATACGTGATACAGAAATCGTGGCTTAACCCCACGCCTTGTTCACTCGTGCACCGATCTCGTCCTAAATTTATGTTCATGTCTTCTCCGCCTTCTGTCATAATCTCACGCTCGCAGCAAATCCGATCTACACTGTGGGTGTGGACATCAAGAAACCTTCAGCGTTGTGAAAACCGCAATCACAGTTTTGTCTCTCTCATAATTCTACTATCTATATCAACTCTATTCTACTATCATGGTAAGGACGAGAGAGCAGAGAGAGGGGTGATCAATTCGTAGTCGAGAACTATCATCGACTGTGCCAAAAAACATTGCGAAAAAATGCAGTTTAAACATCAAGAAAAGGTAAGGTGCTGGGGGAATGTGGTAAAGGAATTATGAATGTAGCGATCACATGATGCACAGGGCAATCTTTGAGCGTGTCACAGAGGCAGAAGAATTACTGGGTGATGAAGGATACCCGGGGGTGGGGGAGTGAGCAGACAGCACAGTTGCCAGTAGCTACAGTTAAAATAGCAGAGCTTTAGGTTGTATTCGTAGCGGGATAAAATGTAAGATCAAAAGAGTAGTGTTAACATCTGGTATATGAATTTAGTGAGGCCTCATCTAAGGAATTTGTGTTCACTTTGGTCACCACATATGGGGGAAGTAAAACATAGCTTCAACAGAAGGGTTCAGCATATGGTTACTAGATTATTCCAAGGCCATGCGAGACTCAGTAATGAGAGCGACTGAAGGAGACGGGCTTGAAACATTAGGAGGGAGGGGATTACGAGGGACTGATTGAAGATGTTTTCAAGATAATAAAATATGCACAAGATAGGTGGCACTGCAGTTTTTTCAGCAAAAGGACAGTGTTAGGCCAAGGGTCACGGCTTGAGGGATAACAACATGAAGTCAGGACAGCTTTAAGCAGGGCTTTCAGTCGGAGAGTGTTAATGCCCATGAATAGCGTCTCCCCGGAAAGTAGGGATGTGCAGCGGGTGGATATAAATGGTGAATTAAGAGATAGATACCTGGATGCATTGAGATAGAAGGGTGTGCGGATATTGCAGGCTTGTAGGGAGTTGTGTTGTGGATGGCTATGATGCTGGTTGTGTGCAGTGTAGGCATTATGAGCCCAATATGGCCTCTCTCCTGTGCAAAAGTTCTGTTTATTCGTGTGTGTGTGTGTGTGTTAAAGTGTGTGTTGTGTGTGTGGGTGATGTGTGCTGTGTGTGTGTGTGTGGTGTAAAGTGTTGAATTCGACACACGGCCACAGAAAACTGAAAAGTGTGGCAGTTTGCCAAAACCGTTTGCTTTTTCATCAATGGGTGGGGGAGAGTATAATATAAAAGAAACATAATGAATTGGACAGGTGTGCACAGCCATCTGAGCAGAAACCACATTACGAAAATAACATTCTTATGAACGCGTCAGAGTCACCGTAATTACATGCCTCAAGCATCAGACACGACAAGAAAAGAAGGGGAGGAGGAAAGAGGAAGCAAGGGGTGGAGTTCATACATGAAAATAATAGGTGGTGTCTGACCCCTCCTACGATCGCACCATTCACAACCACGACCACCACCACACGTATCCTTAAGGGTTTCGTTGCATTCATTTTTTTCAATTTCCATTCGCCCGAAGCACCATCTGCACAATCCCAGGGCCCAAGTATGTATAACCAGATAGTATAACAACCCCACAATATCTTACCGGGACTTGCGTGTTCAAATATCTCACAAAGACTCTGAACAATACCAACCCCAGAGTGATCTTGGTTTTTATTTTCCCTCAATTCCCCAATTGCCAGGAACATGCATGCAGAGGAAAAAGATAGCCGGCGTGGAATAGGAATATGTTACAAAGGCTCAAACAGAAGTTCGACAATGCAATCTCCCTGCTATTCTGGGGGTAGAAAACTGCTGCATCTCTCATACAAAAGGAAGCTCACTTCGTGAAATTTCAACACATCCTCAACATATTCTGGCAGAGATGTGATAATGCTTGATTCGGGTGAGTTCATCGAGCGCCGGAGTCATTCTCTTGGCATCTCGAGTTCACAAAAAAAAACAACATTAAAAACAAACAGGCGGATCGAAAACAATCCAACATTTACATGTGACCATTTGCTCCTCTGCTGTTTTGTACTTTCACAAACTTCTGGAGTTCCGTTGAACGACGTACCCTTTAGGTGCTGACGGTGTTTGGGACAAACAAAAGAATAATATTCTCTTTGTCGGAGTGTGTTGTTCAAACGAAAGGGGAAACTTCCACCAAGGAAAACTTGCAATGCAAATGAGATTCACGTCGATTGACTAGATGGCCAAGAACACACAAAAACGTTTCAGGAAGTAGCAATTCAGAAACTTGGGCTGACATTATTCTAGGTTGTTTAGTGAGCTGTTAAAACCTCGCCAAATCGGTTCTGCGAAGCATTTTGAGATAAGGAAAACACTTGTGCCAAGTTGCCATTGCCTGGCCAGCGTGAGGAGGAATGAAACCCAAACCAGCAGAAGCAGCAATGCAACAAGGATTGCCCAACTCTATCACCAACCAACTGGTAGAATATATATATATATATATATAATATATATATATATCATATACATAGATATACATTGCAAAAAGTACCTGTCACAGTGACAGGAAAAGTAAATTTATTAAAAAGGTCACAGTAAATTATTTCAGGAACTTTAAAAAGGTAATGAGTGCACTCTGGTTTCACTCAGAGCCCAAAGCTCTGAGCTATACTTTACCACCTACTGTGAAATGGTTGGTGCAACATTGGGTGCGGTAGGTTCAATTTTTGTCTAAAAAGAGTGCTTAAATGCGGGAATTTGGCAAACAACATTACTCATGCCTGTTCTCTCATCATTTCAAAATTGAATGCGAAGCTTTTCAAACTCAGCACCGGAAGCAGCTGTGGTAAACAGGAGACAAACAAATGCACAGACAGAGCACCATCCAGTCCAATGGGACCATCTCTCACAGAGCGTTGGTGCTTGCCTAAGCAGTCTTCCTTTGGTTATTGGGCACATAACTGGATGCGTCACCACTCCGACACAGGACACCAGCAAGCTGGCACTCGATTTGCCGGACATCGAAGTACGACAGCAGATGTCAACCCCACCTGGTATTAATTTCTAACAGCCAAGTTGTATTTGAATTCTGGATCCTGCAGATCTCCAAAGCCACCACCCGAACCATTAAGCCAACACCAGGGCACACAGACACATATTCACAATATGATCTGACACTTCTTGAAACTGGATGTGAGTATAAATTTTTAAAAAATAAATTATTAAGTGATTGATAATATGGTTGCTGTTCAATATTAGTATGTGGCATCAATATTTAGGTTAGAATCTTTTCGATTTGGAAAAATATCGATACGATCATATTATGTAAAAATAATCCTGAACTTTTATTTTCACAATTCCAAAATTATAATCAAGTATTGAGCAATTATTGAGGCAATCATAACAAAAATGTGGCGACGATGACCCGATGTGCCTTCCACTAAAATAACATTATACATCATTAGTACTACTTTACCAAGTTGATTTAAAATCCGTTCAGTTCACATTGTAACCTGACATGACCTCTGACCTTTGACCTCTTGATGCCAAAATCTAATCCAAGTTCATCCCTTGCCATCATAATATATACTTTTACAAGTTTGGTCAAAATCCCGAATCACTGGTTCACAAGTTAGCGCTGTAGGCAGAATTACCCTTAACGGATCTCTGACCTTTGACCCCTTGACCCATAATCTAATTCAGTTCTCTGACATTCATTATTAATTACTTGTGCCAAGTTTTATTTGAATCCCTTCAACCGTTTCTAAAGTTATCGCGGGTATCGAAACTTATCACAGATACCTGGACGGCAGACGGACGGCTGGAGAATCGAAGAGCATCGTGCCTCCGGTACTTCTCCAGCGGAGGCATAAAGAAACGATTAGAACGCGCATAATGAGAAGTTTTCCAAATGGTTAAAAGTCTGGGATGTTTGATGAAATTTCTTTTAAAATGTCCATCTGCATATTACAGATGCAAAATGAGGAAACTTTGGACTCTTCCCACCGTTTACATACTGTATATCTCCCAAACCTAATTTCCCATTTTTCCCAACCTCCTCCCAAAACCCGCCCTACCAAACTATCTTTTCTTTCCGCTATCCCTTCATTCTTCCTTTTTCAAATTAATTTTTTCTTAATTTACTCCTCTCGAGCACCCATGTCCACCACATACTCGTAAAAAAGCTCCTTTACAGCCCTAGAACTTGAGAAGCTTAGAATCGAATTTTAGAATTATGTGATCTGCCAAGGACAGGTCGGTCATGTGAGACACGAGGCCAATTAGCTCAACCAACCAGTACTCCTTGCAGAGCGTTGTGACTGAGGAAGATAGAATAACTAACAAGCCAGATACAGCGACTGATGACATCATGTTCCGTGTAAATTAATATAATTAATAATAATAATTCAGGAATATGCTTGAGCTTTTAGTGAGCCATCAGTATTGGCCAAGCCTACATGATACTTCTGGATGTTAAATATGGTAAAGGATTTGCAAAAACGTGGAGGATTTAACAAAATTCAATGGCCCATTCACTCCCCTGATAGAACCCCATGGGATGAGAGTGAGAATACGAAAATAAATCCCTCATTGAACTCCACTCCAAGACTCGTCCTTCAAATCATGGATACATCATTAAGATCATCGCTATCACACCACTCAATTAAATCAGCAACACCATTGTGAGGCTTTCATCAAGGACGTACCCACTTCCTCAGTGGGGGTGCGAGGAAGAATTTCAAAACATTTCAGGTGCAATGCAACGAGCGAATTACAAAAATGCGTCACTCCAAAAATTTTAACCTAAAGACGGTAACAGCAAGCGGTATCATCTAAAAATAAACACAACAATAACTGTTTACCTTTCAACGGAAGCAGCGTGTCACGAGACCTTGTAAAAAAAACAAACGTGACTTCATCCTATATATATATATTACACATCTATATGTCCGCGTGCTTTATTCTCATGTAAAACTTGCACTTAATTTGCGAACGGAGCCAAGTCTGATGGAAACAACGCGGGCCTGTCTGCTCATCCCACGACGCAAATCAGGAGTGATGCCATGGAGCAAACCACCACCCACAATAATGTCAAGTTAATTATTACATTATGTTCGATTGGTAATGGAGTGTCGCTACAGCTGTGAGCTGCGTACTTTTATGTGGGCACCGGCTGTGGCCGCTGATGCAATGGCCCCCCGTTACAGTAACCTGGTACTCATTTGCGACTTCGGAAGGGATGACAGCTGAGTAAACCACCTGTGTTAATTCAACACTGAAAAAGAGGGGCTTGGATGCAAGACCTAAGATCTTAAGCCAGCCACCTTTAACCGTAAGCTAACAAACACCAGGCTTACTAGTTCATGGTTAAACAGGTATGTAACCATGTGGTCTATTCAAAAGTATCCCCTTAAATCTTTAAGAGGAATGTTCATGGTGCTGTACTGTACTTAACGACAAAAAATAAGCCTCAAAGGTCTCCGTTGTCGATTTACATGTCTGACTGTAGCTGTTCGGGTACCATCATGCTAGCTTGAAAAAAATGTGAGAAAAGTTTGAACGCAACAAGATTTCTGAGATTAATTTTTTCCATGCCAATTGACAAAAAGACCACACAGACAAAAGAAAAAGTGTCCGCATTGAATGCACGGATTGTTACACGCGCACGCAGCAAAAGGGGTACAAGGTCTGCCGATCCTGCGGCAGCAACAATGAAGCCACGAAAGAAACCACGGCAGCGCGTTTCCTCCCACATGCACTGCTGACCTTGACGGGCCACAGGGCGTCCTCCAGCAACGAATGGACGCCGAAAAAAGGCACAAGTGGAGGCACCGGAGACGTGACCAATGGAAATAAGATACCGTACACGTTTTACAAATCATCTGGCCTACATCAGGAAAAACACCCAAACACAGAGAAAGGTAAGCAAAGATGAATCCAATTTCACCAGCAAAGATCAATGCAACTCACAAAAAACCGTATACAGCATCGAGTGACTCTGAAATCATTGCCAACAATCATCTAACCGAGACGCACGTAATCGAAAGACGTTTGCACAGTTCTAACCAAATCTTCCCGTTTGTTTAAACTCTCAAGGAACTGGCTATCAAGAAACAAACAATAAACCAGCTTCCCTCGGCACACACACACACATCAAACAAAATTTGGCAATACCCTGTTCATGCACAATGAATGTGTTACAAGATCCTCTACTAATACGATAGTTGGGACTACTTTGGAAAAAAAATAATTAAAAGAAACCCCAAAGTGCAAGCAAAGTAACGAGTTGTACAAAACATAACTGAAGGGAAATTACTTATCAGCAGAAGAAACAGCCTTGGAACGTGCTGTCAAAATATCTCTGTCTGTTGAACGAAGGACACTTTTAACCAAAACCATTTCCTTCAAGGCTGACCGAGGCACGGACCAAACGAGCATAAACGATTGTTTTAGAATGAGAGTTATAAGAATGGGTTTATTGATGAAGTGATCTTCGGGCGGGTTTGTTTATTTTTTTTTTTTGGTTTTTTGTTTTTTTTTTTTTTTGTTATTTTGTTTTTTTTTTTGTTTGTTTTGTTTTTTTTTTTTTTGTTTTTTTGTTTTTTTTTTTGTGTGTTTTTTTTTTTTTTTTTTTTTTTTATTTGTTTTGGTTTTTTTTTTTTTGGTTGTTTTATTTTTTTTTGTTTTTTGTTTTTTTTATTTTTTTGTTGTTTTAGTTTTTTTTTTTTTTTTGTTTTTGTAAGGTTTTTTTTTTTTTTTTTTTTTTTTTTTGTTTTTTTTTTTTTTTTTTTTTATTTTTTTTTGGTTTTGGTTTTGTTTTTTTTTTTAGTTTTTTTTTTTGGTTTTTTGTTTTTTTTTATTTTTTTTGTTTTTTGTTTTTTTTTTTTTTTGTTTTTGTGTTTTTTTTTTTTATTTAGTTTGTTTTTTGTTTTTTTTTTTTTTTTTTTTTTTTTTAGTTTTTTTTTAAAGGGTCGAAATCAAAAACAAGACACGACAGAGGCAAATGTTTCGTATCTGTTAGGAAAAACATAATAGCGATAAAAAGAGGTGGACTTAATAAGTCCTGGCATGGAATCACGAAATTCCCTGGAATGTCGCGTAATTTATTGTGTTTACGCCGAACGATAAACTCACCAACAGACCATTTAACCCCACCACCACTCGGTCCCCCCTACGCGGCTTACACAAACCAGGCCGAAAAAGCTCCTTCCGGACGACCCGAGCCAAACATTCTCCCGATCACGAGCCTACCTTGCCCTTTTCTATCATAGTCACAAACCTTTGTTGCGATGATGTACAATTAAATTTGTCGAGTTGAAGTTTTTTTTATTGCACACGCACACTTCACATCACAAACTTAGCTCATGCTTTCAAGTCTTTTGCAGGGGAATATTTGCGCGATTGCCCTCCATGCTTGGAGGGTGAGAATAAATTTTCATGAACATGCATCCCCTTAGGGTACCATTGCAGGTATAATCAGCTCGACAGGAAGTAAACATCTGTATGGTGGAGTGGCTATGACTCAATAAACTTTTTGACAAACGCGTAAGATTATAAACATTCGGCCAAACAGAGCAAGAACAGGGCTTTTGCCCTTTCTGTATTCTTGATAACAGTCTGCTACGACTGACAAATAAACAAGATGTTTTGAACGAGGAAACCACAAGATTAAACTGTTAAACTACTCGGACTTCAAAAACGGTTATTATTTGACATACTACTGCTAATTAATCAGCTTCCCCCTTACTGCATCCACCACAATAATTTGTGCATAACATGCAATTTCCTGCGTCAAATAGGACTTCGACCATGAACAGTTGGGGTACAGGCAAAAAATTCCAAACGCTTAATACTGCGTCGCTAGTACACGGGATACAGGTGAATCAGATGACGCAACTTTAGCCGCGTGTCAAAATTCAACCGCCGCGGGCTCCGCCAATTCGAACATTTCAGGCCTCCGGGAAGCACCTGGCTTCCGCGCATATGGGGCCGACGTTCGTAGTTTGCGTCAAAGCTTGTCCTTGCAGGGCTAGCCGGGCGTACACCCATGGATCTGTGCTGCACTACAAGCCATAAGCAGCTGTGAAATAACGGAAACCGCTTCTCGTATCACCATTATTATTTCGAAAACACGGGCTATATCAGCTCCGAAAACCTTCACATCAGCCCACACTTGAGAATAATTTGTAGAGGCAAACGCCTTTCGAGACAATACAAAACGTAAGCACTGTAGATAAGGTTAAAACGCCACTTTATGGTAATAATTAAAAAATAAATAAATAAATAAAGAGGCCAAGATAAGGACTCTTGTGAAGATACTTGAAGGAATTGCAAAAAAACCAGTTGTTTAAATAGGTATGTTTTTTTTTCTTTTCTAGTTGGGATTTTGTACAGAAAAATGCACAGCGGTCCTAGTTTTGAGGACACAGTTGGCCTCCAACAAGTTGTGGGTTCAAATTCAGTTGCAAGGGTAGCAGTATTAAGATTTTGGTTTCTTACCATTAGAACCGAAGCGAGTTTCCGATGAGAATTAAAAACGTCACTGTCAAAATTGTGATAAAAACCCAAACTGGCTTTTCCTAAGACTTCAAAGAGGGAATGTTTTTTTCCAGCAATCACTGCACGTGTTCTTACACGTAACGGCAGTTCCCACGTTTCGATTTTGAGGTTGACTATTATTAACTATTAATGCTCTCAGGGCAACTTGTAAAGCGCAGGGAAAACAACTACATATTATGAAAAGCAGAGCCACCGACATCCTCAAACTGAATTAGAAATACAGGACAGAGAGAAAATATGAAACAAACGTCCGCCCACCGGGTGAAATGTGGAAAAAAAAAATCCAGAATTTGGTGAAAATCCTCAACTTCCACGGACGAAGACACCACACTGTACCCATTATGGCGCCGTTACGAGCCAGAACACAATAAAACGCATGAATAGTAAAGAAATTCTCCGGATAAGCATTGGAGTGAGCCATCTCAGATGAGCACGCCATGGCGTAACGTCACTACGAGACACAATCAATATGGATAGTTTTCATGCCAGTGCTTCTTTGGAATTTAAAAGGCTAGCACATTAATACCGCAGCACATGTCGATGTAGGCATTATTACATTAAGTTATTGTATTTGTGCATCCACTCAGCAGATGTGGCGTGAGACGCCACGAGGAAACCATTAAAATGCGTTCGCTCGTACAAAACCTCCGCATACACCATATACATTGATGAATCTGACAATTATACATTCTACCTCTACAGAGGGGACATTAAGTGTGGACGGCAAGCGATGAAAGTCCATGAAGGGAGGGCAGGGAAGAGCAATGTTAAAAAAATTGACTTCTGTCCACTTCTGAAAATCCAGGATAATAGTGTTCCAAAGGTGAGAACAAAATTAAATCTGATAAATCCGTAAAGTGCCGTCAGAGGAGAAAACAAGACAAGTTAAAATGTTTCTACCAGTATTACCTTTCAAGTTTCAAGTGTCCTTCGCACCCAAGACAAAAGGGGCATCTCGGTAAAAGCGTCAGCCCACGCTCGCTCCTCTGCACATGACATACAGCATTTCTGGAGGCGATTAAGCTTCACAAGGATCGAGTGTAAATTAAAGAAAAAAAAGAAGGAAAAAAAAAAAAACACAGAACTTCGCTCCACACTGAACGGGATGATAAATGCGTGTTACGCTGCCAAACTTCAAAAACCTACGGATGACTTATAGTACTATGACACAGTGGCCAGTTTGCTTTGGTTTCCCAATTCACTGCTTTGCCACACAGCTGTGGCGCTGAAACCATCTGGATTAATTGGATAAGAAGGCCAACGGGTGAACATCCTCATTCTTGAATAATGGCATCATGTTTCATCAGATCACATTCTCCATTGTGTGTAATCTCATGGAAAAGATTCCACTCCCCCGATTCAGGCCTGTTGCCTGTGCATGTCTGCATTTTGACTTTTCCATTTCAATTACAAGTTGAATGTGAGTTCAGTTTCATCGGAATGACATATTCGTGATTGAAAATTTGTTTTAAAAAAAAAGAGAAGAAAGTGGCATTTGACGGCATGTTTGATCCGATTGATACAAGCTTCCAATCCTCACCGTTGCTCTTGGTGTTGGCTTTTTTCTCGTTCGTATGGAGCTCCGAATGCAAAACTGTATGACAGCTCCCTACTATTAAACTACAAAGGAGGTGTCCCACCACCACACGTATGGAAGCTCCCGACCGCACAGAGCTCCAAACCACAGGTACTGTATAACGGCTTCCCACTGCACACTTTGAATGGCTCCCTGCAGCGCACTATACGACGGCTCCCGCCATGACGGCTCCTTGCTCACACTGTACGATGTAGCCCACCGTTCACTTAGCGACGACTCCCTTGCAGGAACATTGTATGGGACGGCTATCCCTGCCGCCGCGCTGCATGGAGCTCCCACAATGCACACTGCACAGAGGCTCCCTATATTCCTCATGGCAAAGCATTCTGAAATACATGGCAATCGAGCACGATTGTAAAATGGCTTCCAAAAATGCTCAAAACAAGGGTCACCCGATGCAAGACAGACTGGTAGAGACAAGTGAAGGCAATTAAATATTAACGATCCCTTTCACATTGAGACAGAAAGGATCAAGTAAATATAAAGAAAGAGAAAAGTGGAAACGAAGAAAATCTCATTGCATGTTTAAAGACATGACAAAAACATTTTTACTCGACGACTGTAAAACAAATAAGCCGCTTCAGCCCAATGTGCACTTCCCATTGGGAGCATTGAGCAGTCTGCTCTGGTATTGAGAATCTAATTGCCAAAGTTGTCAGAGAAAGAATCCCTACGTGTGGTGAGGGGTTCAGAGATATAAAACTTAATTTATAGATGACAAAAATATCCTTATTCCCAGGTGTCTGATTACTACATCATAATGTTATTACACGAGAGGGGCACTCGAGAAGCGCATACCTTCGCCCCGTAATACCTTGATCCACGAGAACATATTCTGGCCCAATACATTTTTGAAATTTCATTGCTATACGTGATATCGTTTTTGAGCCCTTATCTCTCAATGGTTGAAGAATCACTTTTTAAAATTTCTAGTAGTCCCGACCGGATTCGGTTCTTCACAAATTGATCCAATCGTTCGTGGTTCACACACCCAACCTGCCACCAAGTGTCATCCGAATCCGTCCACAACTTTTTAGAATCGTGATATATATCGTTTTGGCCCAATTTCCAAATGGTAAGAATCATTTTTAAAAATTCTATATCGGAATCCGGATCCGGATCTTCACTAAAATCTAAATCAGTTCGTCCTGTCACACACCCCAACCTGTCCACAAAATTTCATCCGGATCCATGCACAACTTTTGAAATTATCCTTTACACAGACAAACAGACAGAAACGGAGGAAATATTAACCTCCTTCACCTTTTGGTGGCAGAGCTAATAAGATAAGATCCTTTCATCAAAGAATCATTTGATATGTTCTATTGATGAAGTACCATACACCGTTTGACCCTCCATGCAGTAGCCCATTCTTCATGACACCTTTCATAAAAAAACCCACCGAGCCAATATTATTTGGCATATTTGAAAACTAAGGCAGTTGGGGTTCTTTCAAATCTTCATTTTCATATGCAAAGACTTCCAAAATAATAAATAAATTATTGTTAACGAGGCATTTCCCCTTTTCGTTGATGCAAAAACCGGTTATTATTACCAAACATTCCCTACCCTCTTACACACCTTAGCATCCCCCGAAACTTAGTCTCACCGACCCTTACCCAACCCCTACTTGCCCCTCCACCCCTTACCCACCCACACTGTAATCCCCACTAAAGGACTATAACTGAGCAAAAAGGAACCATTTTCTGCTTTGGGAGAAGACCACAAATGTGATGAAACACAAGGTTGGTTTCCAAGCAGAGTCGATGAGGCTCATCATATTATCAACATTTGGCCTATCTGCCCGACATACCTGCAGCGATGAGATCCGTGAGAGTGCTTGTCTGGCAGCAGAGTGAGCGGTTTACGATGGAAATTCGTGGCCGCAGATAGCAGCTTGGCACGTGACAGCAAATAAACAGAAGCCGGCCAAGAGGGATGCCAAGATTGAATTATCACAAAAGTCTTTATTGGTTTCACATTTCTCAATCAAACAATTAGCACGCTTACCAAAGAGCCACCGTGACTCAGTGTGTCTCAATAATGAGAAAGCCATGAAGAGCAGTTGGTGCTTGGCGGGAAGGAGAAATGTGACGATAGAACCAGAAAGGAATGATGTGAAAGGTTAAGATGGTGACACGCTAGACAAAGAATCTTTCAGCATTTGAAAATGAAGATCACCAACCTAAGCCTGAGGCATGCAAGGGAAAGCCTAACTATGTGCTGGGAAAACGAATCGCCAACGAAGGAACACAATGACGAGTGAAGTGCCATTTGCAAAACTCGACGATTAACGGTTGTCGTCACTGTCTGGCGACAGGTAGTTGTGTCTGTCGGACAAGTGGAAAACTTCATAACCTGTCAAAGGACAATCAATTCACCAACTGGAGTAAATTTAATAAACTTGACTATGCAAAACTTGATCGTTCCAGTTGTTCTGTTTCACGTAAAGCACAGTACTAGAGGATGAATGGGGGCTTTCTGAGCAGCCATTTCAAATTAATGAGGGAAAAGGGGAAAACTTTCTACTCAAGGCCAAAAGTCCAAAATAGGAGACTTATTTTCTCCCCCCTCGCAATTAACAAGCAAATGTTAAAATTTGATACTTACTGATTAAAGCACTTCTTTCCGTTTCATATTTTCATTCCACTCAAAGAGCGAACCAATTAATAATTGTCCATGTTCTCCTTTAGGAATAAATAAAATTTTCCTATTACAATTCATCACCCATTATCCCTCATTCAGTTTTGTTAAAATGTAAATCCCTCATTCGTTTTGTAAACATGTAAATCCCTCATTCGGTTTTGTAAAATGGGTACGTTTTGTATGTAAGTGTTTTCAGTTCGTGCTGTGAATTGACGGAAAGTATTTCCGTGCCCATGCTCTCGTGGTTATATTTTTAATCATCAGAACCTAACAGAACAAAGTTAACTAAAAAGCACAGCTTTTAAAAGTAGGTTTATAAAAATCATTCCAA
>CM068962.1:49121635-49136825 GCA_035128595.1 Eptatretus atami
TTAGGAGCTTTTGATGATAAAAGATATATTTTAGCGAATGGAATCAATAGTCTCCCTTATGGTTATAAGTACAAGTGTTTAGATATTGGGTTGGGAATTTTAACAGGCTACCGCCATCTTTTTACTGATTTTATAAAGATAGAATCAAGCAATAACCAAACCAAAGAGTGAGATGTAATCAGCCTTGGTATTTAAATGGGAAACATAAAGAATGTGAGAAATATCAAATAAGTCTTATTGAAGAAATAACCGGGGTAAAAGTAAATAAAACAAATAAGCGAATAAATTTAATTACAAATAATTGGAGGTGTAAATAAATAGAATTAATATCCTTGAATGGACTGAAAACTTTGATGGTTATCAATTGAACAATGAAAAAACAATTTACTACAATCTCAAAATGATATGTGGCTCAGGAGGTGGTCAAATATGAGCATTAAGAGAAGTTTATCATTTCATTTCTGCTCGACAAAAAAATACTTAAACCAAGAACTAAGTTCCAAAGTAATCTTTGTGAATATACTCGATGGTGATGAATGCAATAGGAAAATTAAGTTATTCCCTGAAGGAGAACATGGACAAATATTCATTGGTTCGCTCCTTGAGTAGAATGAAAATATGAAAGGAAAGAAGTGTTTTAATCAGTAAGACTCAATTTTACATTTGCTTGTATGGAAGGGGGAGGAAATCAGTCTCCTATTTTGGGCTTTTGGGGCTTGAGTCAGTCTCAATTTTACATTTGCTTGTATGGGAGGGGGAGAAAATCAGTCTCCTATTTTGGGCTTTTGGGGCTTGAGTCAGAAAGTTTTCCCCATTCATTTGTATGGGAGGGGAGGAAATCAGTCTCCTATTTTGGGGTTTTTGGACCTTGAGACAGAAAGTTTTTCCCTTTTCCCCATTCATTTGAATGGCTGCCTCAGTAGCCCCATTTATCCTCTACTCACAGTTATTAACAGTGACTAAGAGAACCTTATTAGACGCAACCACCCACACCTGCGAGCAAAAAATTCAAATAAACATGACGGTATCGTCCCACATACTCGCAGTACGAACAGTTGGACAGGTGCAATGGTTGATCGGACAGGTACAATATAACACGTACTCGTCCCATGAACAGGCTGGAAAGAAAAGTTAACGTTCAGCCCCGAGTTGTCTATTCTTTTTGTGAGTTTCTTGAGCACACGTACAGTTTGCTTAGCTTGCTGTAAACACACCAAATGTTTGCGTAAGCAGAGGCCCTCTCTCCATGGAGGTCGGGGACTCATCTGTGTAAGCCAGGGGTCTATGGTTGTAAGCACAATCTTTCCACACACATTATGCTACAATCATCGATCAAAATCTTTAAAAAGTGGTGATGCAAAGAGTGGAAAAGAAAGTATTACAAGAAGAAGAATCTTAAAATGCAGGAAAACTTCTAAATTGCAAAGAATGACTGGGAATCATATGGAAGTGTAAGAGATCTAACGGGAGTAAGTTACTTACTTACAAGGTTATTACTATATGATGTGTGTTTGTCGTTGTACTAATAGAATATTAATAAATAATAATAGAAAGAGGAAGAAGATGATCAATGAAGTAAAATAAGATATGGTCCTGCATAAATGAAGTTATTTTCCCCTTTCTGAATCTGATTAGAAGAACCAAGAGATGAGATTTTTATTTTTTTTTAAGTTAGATGAATAATGGATTACAAAATATGGATGTAGGAACACAAATAGTTCTTAATGCTAACTGTTGGGTTGGCCTGCTAGGTTCCCATCTGAAGCCCCGGGTCACGGTGCAGGTTCGCTTACATTCACCTCTGATGATGTCATCTTATTAAAATAGGCATGTATGGAAGTGATTAACCAAACAAGGACAAAGGAAAGAATGTTGTTCCAGATGACATTGATAGGACACTGAAAATGACAAAAAGAAAAAAAAACAAAACAGCCAAATTGCTTTCAAAACAATGTTGGATACAAGGGGCAAGAGGTTTGTTTACAAATTAAACGAGAGCGAAGTCGATGGTGCACCATCGCAAATCCCCACGCTTCCCACAAAAAGCAGTTGAAAGATGGAAAAAAGTTCCACCAGGAACTACCCAATATCAAATTTTGAGTTAAATTTTGTTTTTCATTTTGTCCCCTGTGACCTCAAGTCCCCTTGATGCATGAACCGGGGGTCAAATCCCCAAAAATTGACATATTTTAAGCATCCCTCAATGTTGATTGCACATACAGTTTCATTTGTTGAAAAATGTTTTAAAACATGCCCGTAATGACATTTTTCGGTATTTGACCTTTTGACCCCACACCAGCGGGCAGGGCCAAAATGACTGCTCTCGCACATTCCTGCCATGTGCTGATCATAACCACCGAGTTTGGGGAATTTCTGCAGAACCGTTTAGGAATAGATAGCATGATGGACGGACAGACAGACGGAGCCGATTACAACATCCCCCCGATTTTTAGCTTATCTGGAATTGGAATTCCAGATAAAGTATTGTCATCGTGCACCATCCGTCCGTCTCCTATTTCGACTTCTCCAGCCAAACCGCTGGGCCGATCCGGCTGATATTTGGCAGCAACGTTCCGCTCCTGACTGGTAACGGGGATTGCAAAGCTCGTTGCGGTCACGTGACTTAAAGTAGGTCAAAATGGCCGACTTAGTAAATTTCTTCAAAAATCTTCTTCTCCAGACCCACCAGCCAGAATGCCACCAAATTTTGATTAAAATATCAGGACAGGGTTCTGATGTTAAATTGCGGAGGTCAGGCGATCACATGACCGGAAGTGTGTCAAAATGGCAGACTTCATAAATTTTTGGTAAAATCGCATAAATTTCTTCAAAAACTCTTCCTCTCCAGACGCACAAGCCAGAATGCCACCAAATTTGGGTTACAATATTAGGCCGGGGGCCAGATAAGCTACAAGTCCGATGGTCCGATTTTTTCAAAAAGTGGGGATAACTAGAGAGTTCATCGAACACCTTACCATGTGCGGTCTTGAGATAAAGATTAACATTCAAAATATAACATTCAATTGAAATTAAGTTGTTCCTTGATCATAATCATTAAGATCATTAAGTTGTTCCTGGCCTAAACTGAACTTTGCAGACACACGGACAAAAAGACAGACAGACAGAAATGAACCAATTGCTTAATGACTTTGTGTGTGTGGAGTAATGACTGATAATTATTTGTTTTTAAAACATAAAACGAGCAATTGTGGTGTTGCGGCATGATTGTACCTGTCATGGAGTATGTGCAACATGTCAAAATTTCACCAAATCAATAAAAAACAAATTGTTTGATAAAAACATGTATGCATGCACCTGTAAAGCCTTAGCTGATTTAAACAAAGTACAGTAATCAAATAAACAAACATATGGCCTCCCAACTCTTCTCACATATTGTCACATGAAAGACTTGGTGGTTGTAATGGTTGGAGTATCCGCTCTGAGTCTGTGAGGTCTGGGTTTTACGGTACGTGCTGCTTTCTTGCTCAATTCATCTATTTTATATGCAGCCTGTGGCTGTTGGTTACATCATTGCTAGGAGCGTGGCGATGCCACTGATGCAGTGGCCCCTATAGGTAAGAATATGTAATTTGGTCAGGATGCCTCCTCTTCGCAAAAGACAAAGTGGGATTTTTAATGTCCACTGACTAATGCTGGCAGAAGGAACTCCCAGTTTGTCCATCCAAGGGACGGCAAAACCAATGTTGTCTCACTCTGCCTGCGAGACACCAGGGTGACAGTTTACAGCTCGCCCGAGATTTGAACCCAGGCCAGACAGCTCAGACGCTAATGTGCATAACTCTCGGCCATCCTGCCACTCCTCTTTGCTTGATGCTCAGGTTTAAAAAATAGACAGAGAAAAACAACCATAGATTGGCAACCGTTATGCACGCTTGATGGGCTGAATGGCCTCCTCCTGCCTTGAAGTTGCTTGTAAGGGAACTCAGAGTAAAATCTTTATTTTTTAAGTTTGGATTTTAACTCTTCATGCAAGCAGCGTCGATAGCTACCAAAGCTAAACCAAGGAACACTCCAGAAACATACAAGTAAGTTATAGGACAAAACAAGAAGTGGGAAATGTATGATCCAAAGAAAATTTTACTTCTGAGCAGGACGCGTTCCTCATAAACATTCAGGAGTTGTCTTTTTATTTTATTTTTTCTTTACAAGGGAGGGCATGGAACTCAACTCGTAGAATTTGCCTTGTGTTTGCAAAAGGAATTCAAAGCTATTAGCGACTCAGATTGCGAATGGAAATGTGAGTGGACATTGAAATGCTGCCTGGCTTTCCCGGGGGTACGGACTGCACTTCCCAAATTGACAGGGAGAAAAAAAACACACGAGCACGGTTTATCCCATTAGGCCGAGTGCTCAGATGTACCGTAAGCAGGCACACTGCCTCACCTCTCATCTCACTACTCACCCTTGTATTTCTTAATAATCCAAGTACAGTTAAAACAAAGCATTGTGCTTACTTAAATGTGCCATGTGTACAACCTAATCCTCTATATTAGTGCATGTCCACTCCCACCCCCCCAAAATGGGCCCTTTCATCATAACTCATTCAATCTTCACCTGCCAAAGATGCTTCTGAAACTAATTAAGGTCACACAAAGGACAACCGTGTCCCAAAAGAGGTTCCTGGCCTTTTGCACATCAATCGCAGGGAACTGTGTGTGTGTGTGTGTGTGTGTGTGTGTGTGTGTGTGTGTGTGTGTGCGTGCCCCATTTTGACTGACAGTAACAAGAAGGCAGGGGTTGTACAGGGTGTGGCCTCTGCTGTGTTTACATGAACAGCTACCATAATGAATGTCATTTAAAAAAAACAAAATCCCTCCGTTGAATTACCAATTGTTGTTGGTCAAATAATTAAAATAATAAGGAACGAACAATTAAGTAATAAACAATCAACTTTTCAAGTCGAGCTGTTCAACTGCAACACCAGAAATGCATCTTTCGAGCAATTGCATAATGTTGAGAGCAAGAAGTCATTCAGAAGTAGGTCAAAGGTCAAGTACTGAAAAGAAAATGAGAACAATGGAAAATGGAGCCTGTAAACATGACAAACATAACCGTGCTCATTTCCCCAGCAAGGTGTTTTCGACTTCTCTGTACGCATCATGTTTTGCCTTCATCGCTTCCTCTAGTTCATGTTAATTACGCTATGTTAATTGGAGCAAAATATTCATCCAGGACTATGATTAATGAAGGACTTGAAAGCATATCTTGAAAACCACCTCCACACAGTGGATTTAAAGACATCCAAGACGAGCGTGGCCCTCGTGAACAAAAACTCTCGCAATGTCATCAAAGCAACGAGCAAGCATCGTTGGTGTCCAAACTGAAAACTGATTTGTACAGTGAGTTGGGACCATCATAATATTTTACACATTGAATGAGTTGTTCAGAGTTGATTGAGAATCGAAAGTTTTCATGTGAAAATACCCCCTAGCTTATGTCGTTATTAACAAACTAGAAGAGATATCCATCAAGGATGGGCAAGAGGATGGAATGGCATTTGATACGATGGGAGGGCCACAAAACGGCACCAGCAATAAGAAAAACAATCGGAAGAAGAATAAGAAAAAAACAAGACGAAGAAGAACAGGTGATGGGATGGAATGGCATAAGACATGATGCGAGGGCCATCCGAACAACAAGAACAGCAAAAACAGCAGCAAGGAGAATGGCACTCAGTAGAGCGCATACCTCCACCAGGCTGAACAGTTTACACGTTTTATCCGACTGAAAGGTCAGATCTGCATCCGGACTTGAACCAAAACCTAATCTGCTTGTTCTCGTCACCTACCCAACTCATCCAACAAGTTTTGGCATAATCTGTCCGCAACTTTTTGAAATACCGTGCTATATATCGTTTTTGTCCCCACCTCTAAATGGTGAAGAATCGCTTAAAAATTCTCGTGCCCAGATCCAGATCCAGATCCAGATATTCATCAAAATCAAATCAATTCATCCTCATCACACACCCAACCTGTCCACCAAATTTCGTCTGAATCTGTCAATAACGTTTGGGAGATATCCTGCTCACAGAGAAAGACAGACAGACAGACTGGGGTGAAAAAGAAATAAAAACACCTTCGGTGGCGGAGGTAACAATGACAACAACAGCAGCAAATCAGTGACGTTGGCCTTGTATAAACCAGCCACGTTTCGGCTTACATTACGCAAGCGTGGAAATGGCCGCAGAACGATGACGATTGTCTAGAATTGAGATTAAAAACATAAAAACACTCTTTTATCATTTGACGTAATTCGATTGTTCAAAGGGAAATTTCACTGAACATTGATCTATTTCACGATTTTACCCAAATATGGTCATTGCTCCCCACACACACACGAAGTGAAAAGCGGTGTTAAGTAATTGGTTCATGTCCATCCGTCCGGTCTGTCTCATCAGTTAAATGATCGTCAGATTATGATCGAGGAACAACTTATTTAAACTCAATGATATCTTTTGAACACAAATTGGAACATGAATGGGACGACAAACCTGGCGTTTTACCGTATGTTGTCTCTGAATTTGTCCCGATCGCACATGCGCAGAGAGGAGTGATATAATATTGTTGCTGTTCTGTAAAACCGCACGCCTCTGAGGCAATGGCACACAACATACGGCGACACCAAGGCAGTTATTTCAATAGTATGTGTATTAGTACTTTCCATATGTCAAATGGGTAAATGGGAAAGATGCGTTGCGTGGGACTCTATTAGTTCGGTGTCCTTAATCTTCAAACTTTGCACTTCTTCCACTCCTTCGTCTCTCTCACACGAAACACGCAAGCAAGCACGCACGGAAATCCATTACGACAATAGGGACCAAGCAAGTGCACCGCAAGAGCCTGCTTCATTTGCATTTGCACGCCATTTTTTTATTCAAAACTGCGTGCCAATTCTCAACTGTCGTCTCACCTCAGACCTTCATTCTGCTCACCATACTGTACCATGCTCACCACAACTTCATACGACTACCAAAAATACCCGCAACAACCCACGCTTACATTTTCGATTACAAACGTGACCGTTATTGACGACTTCGTTAGAAGGAATTTCCACCTCTTCGCCATAAGGCTACAACGTGCTCCTACTTCTCTACAACTGCCGCAGCTGTCACATATTCATCGAACACTCACCGCAGCCTCTAAGGATGCCGAGGAGACAATGGTCGGGTTATTTCAGGGCATAACTCGAAGCGCGAACGTGTGCTGGAGCTCGTTTGAAGACCTACGGGTAGCGCAGAGATTTCCCTAAAATTCCATGTTTGAATGGAGGTCAGTGCACAGTCAGGGCCAGAGAGCGCCTCCATAAACCACGGCCCCATGTAAAAGTCGGAGCTGTTACGCATGGCCCTGTCAGTGAGCGATTGAGCCATATTTTGGTTTCGGGGCCTGGTGGGGCATGGCTACAATCGCGATGGATCAATGGGGAAGCTTGATTTCGCCAATAACGTTTGATCCGATTTTTGGCTCCTCCCCTCACCCAGAGCTCATAAAATAACAAACATGGCTCATTTGAGAGAGAACTCGCCAAGGAGCAGAAGACGACAGAACGAGCTGGGAGCAGAACTCGACAGACCTCACCAAGGAGACAGGCGGTGCAAGGACAAGTGTCGGCACTGAGCGAGGAGTGCCGCGAGTCAGCACGACCAAGCATGGGGTCACGCATTGCTGCTACAAGCCGGGGCTGCGTTCATTCCATCGTCACTCATTTAGGCTGCATCCTGCAGTAACACTTACACGTACAGATTCTTACACGATTACGATAGGGTCTTTTCTCTCACGCATCTTTCTTCTACCATCTATCTCTCGTCTACTGTGGATGCAAAAGAGCAACCAACACGGGCAAGCCCGACCGAGTACTTTCTTTTCAGAACTAACCCAAGAGCGAACTCAAGAGTGAACCGAACTGACCTGCACCTCACATTCTTCCTCTTACACCAAGCTGCACCCCACCTTGCATTACACTTGTACCTCTCAAACACACACCCGAGACACCCTCAGTATTTCTCCCTCCTCTCCTTTCCTAAGCGTTCTGGGTTGCACAGGTCTGCCGACCACGTCAGGTATTGAGAGTTCGTTAATCCTCAACTGCTTCGATCTCTCTGGGCTATCTCTAATTTTCCTCAGGTTTGTGTGTGTGTGTGTGTGTGTGTGTGTGTATGCGCTTGTCATAGCATAAATTAAGACTGTATAAGAATATTCAGGATAACTCTGCACTGTGTCTTCTTTTGTAAATATTGCATGCCTTTTGCTGCACCCCACAAATTCCGTGGTTTCCCTGCTGTACATTTGCAATAAATGTATTTACTGTGCCACATAACTTTCCTCGCTCTTTGTTTAAAAAAAATGTGCATGTTAGAAATGAACCCAGCTAGTTTTTGACTTTTCTTCCATTGGTCTCGCATGGCCCACACCCTAACTTAGCTAACATTATTCCCCAAAATCTGTTAAATAGCCAATGCATACTTGGCAGCTCCGCTCGGCTGCATCTGATACGGTAAGTAACTTAATTAACGCAAGTACGCATCGAGGGTACGATTCCCCGATAAGGAAGTCATGTATTCCTAGGTAAACAGTTGTCAGATGGAGGACCCTGGGCCGCGTGGTCAAGTTATTGGCATTTGCGGTCAATTGGCAACCCACAGTGACACAAAGGTATTCGTGTGCGACGGCCTATGATTCCCGGTGAGTCCAGAGAGGAACCCAAGGCAGCCCCTCCCTTGTGGTTCCCCCGCGACGCCGGACCCGCAACAATATTTTTACTCTGTCTAGCAATCGAACAAAATTGAAAATCATTCCAAACAGGAAACTTACAGTTTTTAAGGACATCATAAAGGGCATAAACAACAGTTATGAATAACTAATGTAATGTGTTAGATATGGTGGTGTAATAGACACTGTGTAAAACCCGGAATTCTTCTTCTTCTTCTTCTTTCGGCTGCTCCCGTTAGGGGTCGCCACAGCGGATCATCCGTTATGATCCGCATAATGATTTTGGCACAGGTTTTACGCCGGATGCCCTTCCTGACGCAACCCTGGTCGCCTCTTACGACCTAGGGATATGGTACACCTATTTTAACCGGGGTATCGGATTTTAATCGGATCAAAACAGCTTGGTTCACGAGTCAGTAAGTGACCACTATATTCATTATGGGTGTGTGTCTGTCTGTCTGTCTGTCCGCATAAGCTCCGTGGGTTTTGATCGATCCTGATAAAATTTGGGTGGGAGGTTTATATCATGATCTAGTTGTGTTTTCCTGAGTAATGGGCGTGCTGCGCCCATTATGGGCAGAGCCACGCCCAAAAAAAGTGTTTTTTAGGGGGTAGCCGGTTTCAAGTATACATCTTCTCCGAGGGGTTTGGCGAATCTGGCAGGGGTTTCGGTATTTGGTTAGCCCAATGGCACCTGCATGGCCCCACGGAGCTCGATTTTTAATTTTCATCCCAAGGTCACGAACTTAGAAAATGTCAGAAAAATCAATAAATTGGGCATCGAGCTCCTAGGGTTTTCAACTGTTTCGAATGAAGTTGGTATGCAAGTAGTGTTCTTCGAGTACTACAACTTTCATCATTTACGTTTTCGATTCCCGCCAGTTTGCCCGTGGCGTCCCCTCGAAGGTCAAAAAATAAAAAACGTGAACCGTGTACATTGCTCGTGAACCATCGCCGTCTCCAGACTTGTATTTATTTTTTTGCCAATTCATTTATTGCCGTTTCTGCTTATTTTGGGGTGATGGTTTTCCTTGTCCACCCTTGAATAGATTGTACATTCATGGATCTGCGTTAATACTTGGATTGTACATTACTTTGAAACAGTTTCAAAATTTCTCTTTCACTTCACTTTTTAACATATTTCCATTTTCATCTTTCAGACTATTAGCACTATCAAGAAATTTTTGAAAGCATTCCTTCAGAATTTTACAGGTTAAAACATTTTCCTGCTTACATTTCTTCTTTCTTGCCTATTCAATTAATTTATATCTCCTTTCAAACCCCCTGCAATTGATGTGAGCATTTATTCCCTTCTTTATTCAGCTCATCTCTTAGTACGTGTTCCATGGAGTCAACTTTGAACCTTAGATGATGTTTCTCACTTAGCATGGAACGACGTTTCACTTATCCCCACTTTGTTTCTTCCCCCATTTTCTGTATCCTAAAAAGTGTAGCTTTTCAGATTTTTTCACAACTCGTAATACCAGCTCTCTCCGGAAGTGTAATATGGTATCGGTGAATCATGCACTATAATATAGGAGAGGAAAGCGAATGTCTCCGCACGTTTTATCGGCAATCAAAAAATACATTATACACATACAGAGAATTGAAGTCTTTTGGTACAAAGAATGATCCTTTTCACTGGAAACTGGCATTGCTACAGAACGTAGTTTTAGATAGAAGTGATAGTTTTTTAAAAGTTACCAAAAAGCTACACCGATATGAATGTACACTCTTAGAGAATTTTCTTTTCAGAATAGGTGTCAATACTCCCTCCCTCTGGCAGGGGTCAGTGGTTAAACCTCTTGCATGATTCCCCAAGTGGAGGTGAACATTTCAAGTCGTCTCCCAACCCCCGTCCAAGTTGTCTCTCTCCCCACCGTCTCCCCAGGGGGTAGGGGGATTTATTTAATAGTCATGACCCGAGTACCCTGAGCACATGTGCTGACCAAGCAGTTTTAGATTCCATAACGTTCAAACACAAAGAGTACATAGAGAATCACCAAATTTTAGGATTACTTGTAATATCAGCTTCTTCGGAAGCTAAATATGGGAATCAATACCCCCCTTCCTCCGGAGGGGGTGACTGGTTAAACAACTTGCACCATTCCATGTGTACAGGAAAAAATGGCAAATCATTTATCCATAATTGCAGGATTGGGGGAAGGAGAAGGAGATTTATTTCATGCCCGTGACGTGACTGTGGGTACCACGAGCAAATATGCAAATTTGGTGATCAGTAAAAAAAAGTTTTTGATTCTACAAGGTTCAGACATATAGATAGATACCCACACAAAATTGCCAAGTTTTAGTATTACTATTTGGACACCATCATGGTCCTTCTGTATGTTAAAAAGTGGTTCAAATTTCCCACCAAATTGTAATTGGAATTTATTGCTACAATTTTAAAGTTTTAGTTTCCCCAGATTATATTTAGTATTTTTTCCTCCGCCACCGAGGATGAAGGAGGTTATGTTTTCACCCCTTTCTGTCTGTTTGTTGGGTCGCCGAAATAGGTGACACTTATTGGGTCGCCAAAATAGGTGACCCTTATTGTCAGTAATTCTGTCTGTTTGTTTGGATGTTTGTTCATTTGTCATCAGCATAATTGGTAGTAAACGTGGGCGGATTTTGACCAAACTCGGGTGGTAGGTACATCTTATGACCTAGTGCTTTGGAAATTGTGATAGTTGCTAGGGACGCTTTGGTTCCTACAACCGAAAAACCTTCAAAATCGGTACGTTCACGCGAAATCAATTCCGAAAGCCATTATCCCACGTAGCGTTATGAAATTTGGCACGAATGATCTACAGGTGATGCTCTATCAAATATATTCCGGTTTTTGTGATATATGGAATACTTTACCTGCAGCGCCCCCAACAATTAGGGTATGCGGGAAAATTGGCGAAAATTGAAGACCCCCTAGCGACCAGGTGAGTGCATCGATACGAATGAAACTTTGCAAGGTTCATGTGCTCAACGAGTACTACAACTTTGCCTCAGGACATATTGACCGATTTCGCTTAGGTCAGGGGTCAAAGGTCAATTAGTGCAAAATCGATAATATGCGAGAGCTGGAGGTGCCTTCGCGCCAAAATGCTACTCCTAGGGTTATGGTGGGATGGTCATGAAAATTCACACTAATCGTCTGGAATTCTATGTCCCAAAGACGAGCCGGATTTTTAATTTAGATCTTTGTTCACCCACAGCACCCCCTCGAACTTTGGGGATTTCCAATTTCAAACCGCATTTTCGGTACTTTTCATTCAAATGATACCGAGTAGTTGTCAGTAGATGGAACTGGATGAGATTTGATATGCATAATCTTAAGGTGATTCCTATCCGCTATATGACATCCATTTTGCTCTGTATCTTAATAGTTTCACATGCTCGGCGACCCATCGCCACCTACCGGCTTGTCTGTCTGTTTGTTTGTTTGTGTACAGGATATGTCAAAACGTTGTGGACGGATTCGGATGAAACTTGGTGGACAGGTTGGGTGTGTGACCACGCCGAATTGATTCGATTTTGGTGAAGATCCGGATTCCGATCCGACTACCAGAATTTTTTAAGTGATTCTTCACCATTGAGAGATAGGGCTCAAAAACGATATAAACCACAATATCTCAAAAATGTTTTGGCCCAGATATGTTCTCGTGGATCACGCATTACGTGGCGGAGGTATGCGCTCTACCGAGTGCCCTCCTAGTCTTTGTTTATATTCGGTGTTTTCAACTGTACTCGGATTTGGGACATACGGTAACAAATTGGTAATGGCTGGCAGAATAGCCAAGAGGTATGTACACTCACCTGTGAGCTCTTTAGTCTGGGTTCAAATCCAGCCCAGCTATAAACTGTCATCCTGCTGTTTCGAAGACAGGGTGTTACAGTGTGTCTGTGTTGCCGAAGCAGTTTCTTGGCAATGGTTATACTGGGTGGTTGCCATTACCTTTACAGCAGTAGTTAGGGCAGGAATTTGTCATTTGGCCATGGTGTCAGCGATAGCTCATCCATTCGACATGAAGGACACCGTGGGATCTTTAACAACCACAAACCAATACCGGCAGACAGGACGCCCGGTTTAACGTTCGTCCGAGGGACGGCACACATATTGATGAATCACCCTGCCTGCGAGAAACCATGATGACAATTTATAGCTGGGCTGGGATTCCAACCCAGGCTAGATAGCCCAGATGTGAGTGCATGTACTCGTTCTTTCTTTCTCGTCCCAAAACTGAAACATTTGCACTTTTATTACAAGTTATGATACAGTATTTCCCTCTACTTTAAAACCTCGAATACAGTTAGGATCAGACCCATATATACAGTAACACCAATATAAGAGAACTAGATTCCAAAACTGCTGCCCAATTATTATGACTTATACACTGACTGCATTTAGACTCCCAGTTAATCCCCGGGGAACCCAATGGGACATCATCCCGGTATATTTTTTGGTCCCAAGATCTTTCAACAAAAATATGTTTGTTAAGCAACCAAACCCATCTGTTCTGTTTTTCCTACTTTTAGTTCCGTTTTATTACTCATTCTTTGTTTCTCGTCTTGCACTACATGTATTTACATATTTTCATATCATATGTCACACAGCATTTCAGCAAAGCTGAGTGGTATCATCTCAGTCTAACTTAAGACGAATGTTGATACAAACATTTTATAACCCATATGACTGGTTTGAGTTGGATCTTAACTATTTTTTTTTCCCCCCTGGCCAGCAAAATAAAAAATAAAAAAACTCCAAAATCTTGCTGGTCCGAAAAGAATTCCACTGTTCTGCAGAGGCAGCACATTTTGAAGAGACCAGCCAAACAAAATTCAACAACTTCATCATTATGAAAGCAAGAAATGATGTATAAACAAACAAAATTCCGATTATCTTGCAATTATAACAGAATAATACAAGTTCCTTACAAGGAATTTCAACACTGGAAGAGGCCATTAGACCGATCAAAGCCAGCACTATTGTTGTTTGTCCATGTTCTATCCTTTTTAAATGGAGTGTGTCAAGCAAGAAAGCAGCATGTACCATTTTTAAAGTCTTGGCTATGACTGGCCAGGTTTTGAACTGCCGACCTTCCAGATTCAGAGCAGACACTCTAACGGAGTCCAACCAATAAGCTACCGAGTCTGTTTGAACCATTATGAAAACTCACAATAATTTAAAAAATAAATTAAAACTTTGCATTTCCTCTGTTACTTAATACTAGCAGAGTGCCCGCCCTATGGGCGATCTTGTTCCAAGAGTGCAACATGTTCTTCTGATGCATACCTTTATTTGGGCGGCAACTGACAACTCTGTGCATGAAAAAATAAATAACCCGGTTACGTGCATGAAGGAAAAACATACCGACTGTTTATAATTCAACACACCTCACAGCACTGGAAAGCATGGGGACAGGAAGATTAGACTGTAAATGGTGGGGACTTGTAATACCCTCCCCCACCTGGAGGCAGCGCTACATGATACACATTCACATAGAGAATTTGTGTCCCCCCCCCGCCCCCCTACCTACCCTACCCTCTCTCATCCCCCCACGACCAACGGCAAAGATAAAAACACCCCAATACATTAATTGGGGTCATGCGCGACAAACACACACACACACACACGTCCATGAATTATAGTAACGATACATATAATTGTGTACAAATTATAGATTTGTTAAAATTGCTTTTAATTGCGTTTATTTCCTGCCATTTTACATATATCACTGCCGTATAGAAGTAAAATGGCAGGAAATAGCAGATATGTTGAACCGGACTGAATTAGACGACTGGAATGGACGACATGAGACTTCTTAACAAATAGCTGTCATCCTTTGAAACCAAAGATAGCTGTTAAAAGGAACACCTGGGCACATTAATCTCGTAGTGTAGAAGCTGCCGCACACACAACCACACTCGAAGATTTACAAAAAAACAGTGAGACTTTTTTTTCAAGTTTTATCCAAGAAGACCCGAGCATTTTTTTAGCCAACTTCCTAAAACGTCGCTATGAGCCATGATGATGGAACTCATACCAGCGAGGGTAATAGTGTTAAAGCAAAAGGCCTTTAATGACTCCTCCACTGAGTTACTCTATATGGAACAACTTCCCTCCCGAGCCGTGACGTCATTAAGACGGCCTGAGGCCTGCAGCTTGGTGTGACCCAAGGGCTGGGCACAGCTCAAGAGCTGGGCTCTTCAATCCCGTTAGCTAGGGGCCGTTATACAGCTACACGCACATTTCGACAACGTTGCTAGACATTGCTATTTGGCTTAAAACATCATGGAAACATTTAAAACATTGCAGGAAGGTTGCACGTTTGCAGGATATCACCCCCAGGCCAATGGGATTGACTAGTGCCACAAGCAGCTGGATTTGATAATGCCTGGTAACCCCAAAAAATGGGAGCATAAAATTATAGACAGCAGGTCCAAGTTTTTCTTTTCTGTTTGTATAT
>CM068962.1:49141568-49151916 GCA_035128595.1 Eptatretus atami
ACAAGACACACCCAAATCTACTTGTGAGAGTAACAAGAGTACAAGGCACATCCAAGGCTAGTTGGTGAGAGTAACAGGAGTACAAGACACATCCAAATCTAGTTGGTGAGAGTAACAGGAGTACAAGACACACTCTGAGGCTTGGAGTGGGTGAGTAAGAGACGCGAACGCTGCCACACACGCGATAACATTCCATGCGTAGTTACCTGTACCTGCATAATCTATAATGAAGCGTTCTGCAGGATTTACAATCCCAGGTGGTGACATGTCACGGCTGGTGTTCTCAATACATGCTTAAACAGTTAGACCCCACCCATGTTTAGTGCAACAACTTTAGATCTCCAACATGGGAGCTTGCTTTGAGTTTTTAAATTCCAGTTTTTTTGGATAGATATGTCTGTCTGTCTCTGTCTCTGTCTCACACACACCACACCACACACCACCCACACACACACACACACACACACACACACACACACACACACACACACACACACACACACACAACACACACACCACACAATCATTCAATCCCCGTGGGCAGAGGTGGACGGAACATGTGCACCGGCTGGCAGTTAAGGCGGTTATAGATCAGTGCAGCACGATGAAAGGTGTTCACGGTCGCTCAAACGTGTCGACACGGACTCGACACAAGCTACAACTAGAGGAAAATCAACACTTTGTAACCGTTTCCAACCTCACCGAGTTAATGATAAACACCGATTGGATCACAACGCTCAGACACACTCTCAGCTTACTAAACGGTTGCTTTGTACGACCCTTTATGTTCACACAAAACAAGTTCTACCGCAAGACAGACAGAGGGTTTGTTTAAAAAAGTGAGTTGAGAATGCAATGGACGAGACCCTGGGGCTAGCGGGATCAGCAGTGGGGAAAGGGGGGACTCGAGGTCTTCGGGGACGTCTGCAGGGAGACCGACCGGTCCTCCTGCGGTCCTTCGTTCCTTTCGCAGATCGAGACGTGAAACCCCTACCCCCCCCCCCCCCCCCCCACCCTACCCCTACCCGCGTACCGTGAGCGCAAACACGTGCACACAGATGGGAGATCAGGGTGATGGGGAGCGGGACCTTTTCCCAACACAAACTGTGGGACCCCAAGGACGGGTGGGTCCAGCACAACAATGATTAGGATGACCCGAATCAAGGCTGGACACGGGCGTTGCTGGGAAAGCCGCCTCGACACGTCTTCCTTAACTGGGGTCAGGGGTCAGGGAGATTCCGAAACGCCGCCCAACCCTTACCCCCCCAACCCTTACCCCCCCAACCCTTACCCCCAACATGCCGTGGACCGAACGCTGACCAGTCCATGCGGCAGGAAATCGGGTCCGAGGGGTCAAACCAACGAGGTAATAAACCTACCTGGGGATCGAGCGAGCAGCGGCTCCGTCGGTCCGTCGTTCCGTGCGAGGTGTTGGGAAGCGGATTGGAGATGGAGGGAAAACCGGCCCGGCGAGCTTGGACTCCCCCGCAGCTGCTGCCTCTCCTCTTCCTCCTCCTCCTCCTCTCAATATTCCACCCCTTCCCGAACTCCCTCCCCCTCCCCCCTTCCCGAGCGCCCTCCCCTCCCCCCTTCCCGAACTCCCTCCCCCCCCAACAACCTCATCCCTCCCCCTCCCCTCTCCCGCCCATGCTATGCGTCACGGCGTTTTGCGGGACCTCGAACGAGACTTCAGGACTTTTTGTTTCCCGTGTTCGCGAAACTCACTGCAGGAGAGGACTTGGGAATGGACCCGGACCCATCGATCACACGTGTCCGTCTATTTGCTGTGGGGGGAGAGGGGGGCGAGCCGGGACCGATGGTTTCGTTTACAAATTGACAAAATCGTTGCGGTTGTGCGAGTATACATGTTGTTTCCTTGTAGCTTGTTCGAAACAATCATCAAAGTTCTCATCAATCTTGTGCTTCGAAAATGATTCGCTGGTAATCTGTTCGAAGTGTATCGCTCATAAAACACGGGGGCCGGTGAAACCGTTGTAGAGCAGGAATAGATGGTACGGTCGTCAAGGTGATGCTGCTTTGACCTGCGATGCGACTGGGCCGGGGTACTGGCTCAGAGAAACCACGCTAGCGTGGGATTTTCTCCAACCGCATGATGTTAGGCAAGGAGACAGCCGGCTTAAGGTGCCCGCAGAAAGACTGCGTGATTCGTGTTACAGCGCCCCCTTCTGGCACTGCACACTGAAGGGCGTTTTTAGGACCATCCAGCTCGAAGGTGCAACTGATTAATTGACAAATGACCGATAGCACTTCATATTTGGCTTTTCTAATGTCAACAGAAGAAGCTCAAATGGTTGATGTGGAACTCGAGATGAAGGCACAGACCAATCAATATACGCAACCATCTTGATGGTGCGCACTTTGCACTGGTTCACAAAGCAAGCTGTGGGTTGTTTACGATCAGAGATGGACTTCTGTGACTCCATGCGACTGACTCAATCTGTGAATTTTCCGACCCAGATTTCTCCCAATGGAAAATCCTCCTTTCTGGACTTGGTGATGACAATCTTCCCCACAAATGTCTCCTGCACTTCCTCTGCTCGAATTGGTTCATCTCATCATGTGCTTGTGAAGGCCAACATCTCTCTGGATATTCTTAGAGAACTGCCTCAACGCCGGCGAGTCTGGCATTTCACTCAAGCAGATTGGCAGGGACGGCAAGCATCCATCGCTCTTTAGGACTGGTCTCCCATATCTCCTGCCCCTGATGTTAACTCAACCTGGGAATTCTTCCACTGAAACCTGCTCTCTATCAGGTATAATCTCATCTTCAATTATCCTACCTTTTTCCCACCCATGGTACACTGACTCATGTGGTGAGCCAGTTGCTCTGAAACAACTTGCCTTCTCTTTCTGGAATCCTAATCCAACCGAAGGCAATCTCACTCAGGTCAGGTCAGGTATGGGAACATGCACCGGAGCAGCGCGTCGCTGCGTCCACTTTCCGTTGGTACTCCAGGGACCTCCATCTGGCCATCCCCCAGGCAAATACCTGGCCCATCCCCATCTCCTTTAGATGCCGGTCAATCTGTTGCAACCATGAGGCACGTGGTCGGCCCGTTGGCCTCCTCCACTCACGAGGCTCTCTCACTGAGAGATCTGGTGAGCTGGATCCGTGTCAGGAAAATGAGTCATATGTCCACACAGCCATAACTGATGCTCACGGACTATGCAGGTAACAAATCTCATTTGAGTCTTTCTCAGCAACCACTCATTGGACACAAAGTCCAACCAGCGATAGCCAAGGATTCTCTGAGGAGACCTGGTACCGAAGGAGTTAAATCTCCATCTCAGATCCCTGGTCAGAGTCCAAGTCTCACATCCAAAGAGAAAGACTGGAAGCACCAAGGACCTGAAGACTCGGACTTTCGTCCTCGTGCACAGGTACCGACAGCACCACACCCAATGGTCCAGTGAATCCATGGCTCCCCAGGTCCGATCCAGATGTCTATTGACCTCTGGCTCACAGCCAGCGGAGACATGAATATCACTGCCAAAGTAAGTGAATCTCTACATGACCTCAGTGCTTTCCAAAAAGTCCCCAACAAGTGTGTGTCCACTCTCAGAAGAGCCAGAAAACAACATCTGTCCAACATAAATAATGAACTTTCAAACTTGTCAACCCTCCTCTATAACCTGGTGGCGCCTTGTTAAGTCTGTCTCCGAAGTATACTCCCCCTCCATCCCTTCCCTCATTTCAAATGGCACCAGAGGCGATTCCGCTCATGAGAAGGCAGAATACCTCAATTCTGTGTTTTAATCCAAATATTGTGTTCCTAACCCCCCCACTCTTGGTATCCACTCTTTCCTGTCGTACCTCTGAGACTTTGTGTTTTTTGTTTCACCTCCTGGACTCTGCCTTTTGCACCTGAGAAGGTGGAGAAGCTTCTTTCAACCCTCAAATCTGACTCTGCTACTTGACCGGTGGCATCAGCTCATGTGGCCTAAAAACCTGCTATGCTGGTTTGCACTGGTTCACAAAGATGGAAGATTATCTAGGGCAAATGACAGGGTGATAAGGACAGAGGGGATGATCTTGCACATCCTCTCTGTCCTTTTCACCCTGTTATTTGTGCTAGGCCATCTTCCATCTGCTTAGAAATCCACCAACATCAATACATTACATAACTAGAAGGGTACTCAGAAGAGCGCATACCTCCGACCCATAATGCCTGATCCACGAGAACATATCTGGCCCAATACATTTTTGAAATATCATGCTATGTACTGTTTTGAGCCCAATAGATGGTGAAGAATCACTTAATAAATTCTAGTAGTCGGATCTGGATTCGGATCTTCACCAAAATCAAATGAATTCTTCCTTGTCACACACCAACATGTCCACCAAGTTTCATCCGGATCCGTCCACAACTTTTTGAGATATCCTGTACACAGACAGACAAACAGACAAACAAACACAAACAAACAAACCAAACAAACAGATAAACAAACACAAACAAACAAACAAACAGACAAGCAAACAAACAGACAAGCAAACACACAGACAAGCAAACAAACAAGAAGATGACGTCGTGCAGAGCAGATATATAAATCTTCCTCAAATTTCAAGTCAATCGGATGAAAATTGCGGATTTTAGAAATATGACCTTAGTTGATGACCTGGGACCTATGTTGACCTTTTGGTCCATGTTGACCAAAAAATATTGGCTCGATGAATTCAGTGACCTGAAATATAAATCCTCTTCAAATTTCAAGTCGATCGGACGAAAATTGAGGATTTTAGAAATACCACCTAAGTTGTTGACCTTTAGCTTATGTTGACCTTTTGGTCCATGTTGACCACAAAAATAATTGGCAAGTTGAATTCAGTGACCTGAAATATAAATCCTCCAGATTTCAAGTCAATCAGATGAAAATGGAGGATTTTAGAAATACGACCTTTGTTGATGACCTTGGGCCTATGTTGACCTGTTGGTCTATGTTAACCTTAAAAATAATTGGTTGGTTGAATTCAATGACCTGATATATATATATATATATATATATATAGACTATATAACTCACACACAATATACCCATATATCAACAACTACATGCGCACACCCCCACGAGGAGGATATAGGACACATCGGCCTTGGAGTTATTCCACATAGACATATTTTACCCTTACCCTATCATCCGAGCCTATCATCATCATATCATTAAAAAATGTCGCTTACATCCCTCCTTGCGGGGCCTCATGTATATATATATAATATATATATATATATATATATATATATATATATATATATATATATTGTTGTAGATTTCCGCCCGTCGGCGTCGAACGACCGCCGTTAAACCAATAGCGGTCGTTTCGCCCACCGAACGGCCAATCCAGTCGTGACTTTCTGGAACAACGCCAGACCAGTCACGGGTGGGTTTTTAATCCCACCACGGCCCAGTCCGTATTCTACCCGCGCGAAATAGGGTCAATCGCCAATATCGATATACCTAAGTACCCGCGTGGGTAACCTAACGGGGACCGTACCTCGGCGAAGGCCTGCTGGACACGAACCACTTAAGCGGTCCGTTCCGTTCTGGGATAACCGAGCGGGTATTATCGCCAGACCTCGCCGGACCCGATTCTATTTATCGGCTATTTAAAAACCAACTATATCCGAGTGCAAGATGGGGCAGTTCAATGAGGAATGACGCAACGAACAGGTTTACATTCACACAAGGACATTTATTATAATAAAGCACGTATGCAATTAAACAAGGCAAACACGTATGCAATTATACAAGACAACAGCACGACAAAAGAACTACAACCGTCTACTTATTATGTACAGTCACTTGCACTTAACAGCAGTTCCTACTTATTAGACGGGCCCACGGACCACAGTACGCCACACAACACACCCAAGAAATGGTGGCAGAGGCCTTTAATAACGAGCTCCAGCTCAGAGGACAGGTGAGCTGAAACCCAGAACCTATCTCGACCTCTCCACTCGTGTGGTCTTCAAGTTGTTCGGACCCGGGCTCCAGCGAGAGCGAGCTGGATCCAATCGCCAAGCCGCGATCCTTCCCGAGCTCCCGCGAATCTCCCGTGCTTCTCAACACATGCTGGTGAGACGAGGCACCATCCTTCCCGTCTATGCGTCGCATCCCCGAGGAACCACCTCCACAAAGAGGTCGATGAGTCACATCAAGCCGGGAACCAAAATGGAGAACAAAGAGCTCCACGAACCAAGAAGAAGAAGCCACCACTCGCAGCTCGAGCTGAGCGACCGGCTTAACTTGCTTCCAAACAGGGCAGCTTGAGCAAAAAGCTCTCCCGAGCCAAGCAAAGCCGAAGCTCACGGAACCATCAAAGCAAAAAGCCTCCAAAAGCTCCTCCCGCGAGCCAGGCCTCAGCCGAAGCTCACTGAGCCAGCCGAAGCAAAAAGCTTCCGAAGGCCTCAACCCTACGCAAGCCAAGCAGGACCCGACGGTCTGCTGAACGACTCCCCTCAACTCCCTTCTCCAACTCTGCCCTCTCCAACTCTGCCCTTCCAACTCTCTGCCGAACAAAAAGCTTACTGCCACGAACAAAAGAAAACGATCTCCTCTATCCTTCTCCGCCCCCCCTCCTCCATGCCCGGCGTGACTATGCCCTCGTGATCCACCCCCGCTCAACCACGGGTGGGAGGGAGTTGTTGACATCAAGAGTCACGGAGCGGCAGGTTCTTCTTGCTCTTCGCAGAAAGAGGGGGAGGGATGTCTCCATTGTTCGTTCCTAACTATTAAATCGATCCGCAGCGTATCTAATCGATTTCTGAACATTTAAACAATGAAAGGTGAGCTTCTAGGGAACAAGCACTTAACGACATAGCTGCCTAAAGGAACCTGTATGTTGTGTGCAATCGAATTCCCAAATTCGTAACAATATATAATATATATATATATCCTCTTCAAATTTCAAGTCGATCGATGGAAATTGAGGATTTTAGAAACACCCACTTTAGTTTGTAACTTGGGCCTATGTTGACCTTTTGGTCCATGTTGACCACAAAAATAATTGGCAAGTTGAATTTAGTGACTGAAATATAAATCCTCTTCAAATTTCAAGTCGATCGGATGAAAATTGAGGATTTTAGAACTCTCACCTAAGTTGTTGACCTTTGGCCTATGTTGACCTTTTAACCTTTGACCTCAAAAACAATAGGCTTCTTCCTTATGACAAATCTACCATGTGGTGAAGTTTCATGAAGATCGATTTGAAATTGTGACCTGTAGGCGACAAACAGATAGACAGCCAAACAGACAAGCGGTAGGCGACGAGGGATTACTAAGATCGAAGCGCTGGATACGATGCTTTTCATTCTGACTGATCCACCCCGAATATTCATTGCCAAGACGTATTGGTTCACATACAATTGTTCCTTTGCCTGGCAAGATTTTTCCTATTGCGTATTTTGCCAACTGGCACTCCTCATAAAAATGATGGAAATAGACACCCCTATTTTTGAAGGACTACCATTTGAAAAATAATAATCGGTTTGCTGGTTTGTGCTTGGAGCCTCGCGTTGCAGACAACACACACACACACACACACACACACACACACACACACGGAAAACCCGATAAACTTCTCTCAATGCTCTTGTTTGACCACACCTCCTGAGCCACACAATATTTTTCATAAGCCACGCCCACTTTCCATAAGCCACGCCCACTTTCCTACGCCACTCCCACTTTTCATCAACCACTCCCACTTTCCTAAGCTCCGCCACTTTCTTAAGCCCCTCATAAAATGACGGTAAATAGACACCCGATTTTTGAAGGACTACCATTTGAAAAATAAAACCTCAATCAAAAATCGGCTCGAGTAAAATTTTATAAATATCTCGAAGTGTTTAATTCGAAGTCTCGTTTCTCTACATTCAAAACTGAAGGACAAGTATTGAAAATACTGTACGCGGTTTTCGGCTGCTGCACAGCAACGGGTGGTTGCTCGGCAACAAATTCAAACGGCACATTCCGAACAAATACTGCACATGTTGGCAAATTTCATCGAAATCGTTCGCTGGTTCGTGCTGTGGAGCCTTGCGTTGCAGACACAGACACACCACACACACACACACACACACACACACACACACACACACACACACACACACACACACACAACAGACGGAAAACCCGACAATAAGGGATATCTAGCATATATAGCGAATCCAACAGACAGAATAACAAAATCGACAAACCAATATGCTTGAAAAATCTTCGATTTTGCAAGTAAAAAATAGACAGAAAGGGGTGAAAACATAACCTCTTTCACCTTTGTGGCGGAGGTAAAAAGGTGCAAAAACGGACCCCTTAACTACAGACCTATCACCTTACTTCCAATCATCAGCAAGGTCATGGAATCCATCATCGCAGTTATATGAAATCCTTCATGTTCTCCAACAACCTCATCTCAGATCACCAATTTTGATTCAGACCAGGTCACTCTGCCTTGGACATGCTGTTTCTACTCACCCAACAATGGATGGAGGATCTCAATGTCAGACATAAGATCAGGGGCGTTTTTCTGGATATATCTCGTGCTTTTGATACAGTCTGGCATCCTGCCTTACTCTCCATACTCTTTGCCTATGGCATCCAAGACCAACTCAACACATGGATTACTGACTTCCTCGACTCTCGTAGCCAAGGTATAGCCTCAACGGAATCCTTTAATCTCCTCTCCCTGTCAAGGTTGGGTACCCCAAGGCAGTGTTCCAGGCCCGTCCTATTCCTGATTTTCAGAAATGATCTTTCTGAATCCCTGGAAAATCCTCTTTATCTTTGTGAGGATTCTACCCTCTGCCATGACATCCCTCATCCTTCAGACAAGCAGGCTGCAGCCTCTTCCCTCTTTTCAGACTTGAAAAAAAATCACAACCTGGTCAAACACTTAGAATATGTCTTTCAATCCTGACAAATCTCACACTCACTATCTTTCTCTGAAAGGACCATTCGGCAAACACTCTGTCTGGCCAATTTCTTAACAATTCTCTTGAGAAGTTCAGGCATTCAAACTCCTGGGTCCTGGGTCTCAGCCATGATCTTTCTTGGCAAACCACAGTTCAAAGTTGGCCTCCAAAGCCAGCCGAGAGTCCTTCCTTGGCAGACCTGAACTCCTGTCCACTGACTTCATATCCCAGCTTGATGGAGTTCTGCTCTCCCCTCTGGGCCGACCGCTGCTTCGCATCTTGCTCAGCTTGATACCGTGGAAACAAACAAGGCCTTCAAGATCACTGTAATCTCCCACGATGAAACCTGAGTCGATGAACCTATCACTTCACCATCACAGACAGGTTGGTGGTTGCTCTGTCTTCTTCCACCTCCTTTCTGGTTTTGTACCGTCTGCTCATTCCATGCTTTGTCCACCCCCCCCCCCCTCAGATTTCTGTTGAAACTACCTAAATCCAGGATCAGTGCTCACCTCCACTCATTGTTTCTCTGTTTTTTTTTCACGTGAGGAACCAACTTCCACATTCTCTTCAATCTCATTCTTCCCTCCAGGCTTCAAGACACCTGTTCACCACCATCGCAGATCATCTCCATTCCAAAAACATGATATTTCTACCCTCGTTAACCACCCCCCTTTTCTTCCTTCCAAATATCCTTTCCCTCCTGAGAATTTCCTTTCTATCCATCTTGTCCACCCCACTCCATGCATACTTTCCTGCTACCCATTCCTCCTCACACCCCACCTATTGTTTGTCCAAGTCTCCCTCTATCTTGGCCTTCAACTTTGTTGTTAGTGCATCCCCCCCCCCCCCGGCTCTCTCTACTGTTAATGTTCCTTTTTTCTGTTGTGTCCTGATCCGCTCAGTGTACTAGTCCTAGCTCTTCCACAAGCCTCGACTATGTAGACAAAAAGAAGTTAGTTCAGTTTCCATCGATGTATACCCGATCCTTCTTCATGGATATGCTTACCCTATCCTAACCTCTGATCCCACAACCCTATCCCACAACATCTCTCCTATCCTGCAGCTGTAACATCTCATACCAACTGAAAGCAACCCACAGCTATCAAAGTTCAAACTATCCAAAGCATTTTACAAATATAGATGTAGATCACACGTAATGCTTCTTTTTACTGCGACCCTCCTATGATTTATTCCTTGCCTGGGTTATGGCTATTTTCGATGTGCCACAAAAACAATCCAACCTGGTCAAACACTTAGAATATGTCTTTCAATCCTGACAAATCTCACACTCACTATCTCTCTCCGAAAGGACAGTCTGGCAAACACTCTGTCTGGCTAATTTCTTAAAAATTCTCTTGAAGAAGTTTAGGCATTCAAACTCCTGGATCTTACTATCAGCCATGATCTTTCTTGGGCAACCA
>CM068962.1:49207349-49218480 GCA_035128595.1 Eptatretus atami
AAAGCCAAAAAAAATACTATGATAAAAGGAATGCTTTAAATAGTCCCAAAATTTGCACCTGCTTAAAAATATGTTCATATATTTATTCATTGGCAGTGATGCAATCAACAAAGTTTATGAATGAGAGTATTTAACATCACCGTCCAGAACAGAAATTGATGGATCAGAGAAGTACTGCACACACGTTGATGTTAACGCCATCACAAAAACAACTTGGGCGTGATTTGCTCGACACTGGGCGGGGAATTACACCTGCCAGGTGGATTCCGAACTGTAATGGTATGCAAGAAGATATGTTATTGGGTTAGCTCGAGATTAGTCTACACCTTCATCCTGCAAAATGGCCAAGGGTGTTTGCGACTCTTGCACACGTTCTTCAGAATGCAGTGAAACAACATGGCTTGTCCAATGTTGTATTTTTTAAGGTTGATCGCATGTCGAGAGGGAGTCCAGGACCAGGGAACGTCCCCTGTGTTAACTGCTATTTTTGTGCAAAATGATCTCAAAATCAGTTTTTCTTGCATTAAAAAAAAAAAAAATACTGAAATGTGGAAAAGAATCAATAAATCAACAATAAAGAATAAAAATTATATGAACTACATGAGGGTCGTCAAAACGTCTTGATGGCTACAATATATATGCCAATACTTGATATTTAAAGAATTTATAAAATAAACTCTAACTTAAATATAATTTCCGATTTTTCGTTCAATAATTTCGAATCAGTGTTTTAAATCATTGTTATAGCTGAATGGAATGGAAACAACAGGTAGAAAATTCCTAACCCATTTTGTAGAGAGTCCAAGATAAGAGTATGCAAGGTCTGGTCGATATTTAATGTTCCCCATCTAAACCGATGACTCTGCGGTTGGAACCCGGTTAAATGCAACACACTATAAGTTTATCAGTTGTCTTTCAATGTCCCTTGCAATTCATGGTAAAAGTACATTATTACAATTTTTGTCCTGTCATGTTGTGGGAATAGCTTTGTGGGTTACATTGTGTAGCATAAATAGTTATTTCATCCTACATGTTTAGTGTAAGCGCGAGGTAACAATCAATATTAGGAAATGCGTCGTTATTCTTATAAGAAGGCAGTAATCTCCCTTCTGCATAGTTGTGTGAAAAACAGATTCCCCCTGAAACCTTTATTTTAATGTTTTTATTCTTTGTAATTTGTCTAACTGTGAAATGTGGGGGGAGACAGACCGTGGGCGTAGTTTGGGCATGGGATTCGGGCATAAGGGCACGTCTGCATGCTAGAATTGCGTGGATATGGTAATGGGCACTTGATTGTCAAAAATCAACCAATCAGCACAAGCGATGCAGAATTGGCATGACTGGACGGAGCGTGGTCTGAGGGATAAATGTGGGCGGACCAGAGCCTGGTAGGAGTTGGACTTGATTGTGTGGTAGGCTGCACATTCGCATTAGTTCAGATCGGTCCTGGAAAGTGCAGTCAGAGCTTCTCCCAATGAGGCTCTGCTGACCCACCTAACGCTCCTGCATACTGGATTGATACTTGTGCTCGCTTTGTGCACGATCGAGCTGTGCCATACGTTTCTTCTCGGGGCAGCTGTACTCCGTCAAGCACAGAAACTGTAATTTTTTGTCTTGTCCAACTCTGCCTGGTCCTTCTTTCTGTAGTCGTGGCCTAAAAGCTTTGGCAATGAATCGTTCATCAAGGAGCAGATTGGGTTTGGATGATTTAGCATCCACCAAAGTGCTGCATCTGTCATGGTACAACCATTTGGGTGCAGCGTGAGGGAGTACCAGATGTCGTTTGCTGGCTCAGACAATTCCACACCGAAAGTACGGTGACAGGCACTAGACCCGGCTGACAGGATTCGGACCAGGAACTGTGGCGCAGCCTGAGATACAATATTATGTGACAAGCTCTCATGAGCTAAGATCACCCGAAAATAAAATAACAGTCTCTCACCTCAGCAATGGAGAATTCCAACTGTTGTTCAAGTAAGATGAACTACAATTGGGGATTGCTCATGATCACAGAAACAAAAGATGGTATTGTCCATAGAGTACTTAAACCCAACATTTTGGAGGAGCTTGGGTGAGCCAATTCTGACAGTAAATTTTACTAAAAAATTAAAATTCAAATCAAATGGCCACCAATTGGAATAGGGTACGGGATGGTCATTCAAAGGGACAAAAAGCAAAAAGGCGAATGAAGTCATCAGGAGGAATCCTGTGATAGACATTGTTCACTGCTACTACTCTACTCCAAACCATCAGGACACAGGCCGTGAGCTTATTAAAATATAATAAATAATTAGAATGCAGTTCAAAAAATTAAATCAGATTGCTGGCTGCAGAACTAACGTCTGATCAGTTTGACTTTAAAACATGTTTCCCCATGCACGACTAGATCCATGAAATTGTGAAGTTTCACAGATTGATGAAGGCAGTTAAGAGGATTTTAATAAATAATTTCTTTCAATCCAATTGGCTGCCAACCCTGTGACTATCACTTATCATTGAAACAATGGTATCCTCGCACTCTTGGGGACTCATAGTGTGAAGTTTCTTGATCTGTATAGTAGTTCTTGGATTAGAATGACTTTTAAAGGTTTTATGGTAAATAGTCTGGATCAGGGCACCAAAATTTGGATGACCCATCAAGAAAGATATACTTGGCAGGCCATTTTTTTTTTGCAGTTCAGACGTTAGGAAACAGTAATCCAGAGCTGCTCTGCCGGAGAATTTGCAAATTGACAAAAAAATGCATTTTTTACCACTACTACACCTCAAATAAAAACGCTCTCGTGAAAAATGAAAAATGCGAAGGATAAGTTTGGGTATTTTAAATTAAAATAGTACTAAACTTGGCAATTATAGAACATAAATTCCTTTTAAGTATTCATTATAATTTGACTAAGGTTTTTCAAATGCCCGCAATATTTCTAAGATGGATGCCATATTTTTCCATCGATATTATGTCATGATATATTTCTGAGTGATTATTGCAATTAATTCAAGTGTTTGTGTTTGTTACGAACCATTGGCTTGGTTTACTCTTTTTTTGAGTAAAAAACCCATGTATTTGGCTGTATCTTTCGAAGATGGCTTGCCAATTTTTGCATGACTGAGATAATTTGGTCTCGTAGAAACATTTTTTCAGAATTGTTTACTTGTTGATATAGTACTATCGACTTTGAAAGTTGGACAAGAAAACCAACTATGTAAATTTATGAATAATTAATATGGCTACGCATTTTCTTCAAACTGGCTGTCATTTCTTGATAAATGTCTGTTCTCACAGATTCGATATAAATGCACAGCATGAGTTATTTTTGTGTCTTTTATGTTGTGCCCCTCTCTAATATAATAAATACCAAATAGAGTTACATGATGACAATTAGTAAAATTACATCTTTTATACAACAAAGTTCTTGCAGAATTTGAGCATGTATCATGTTGCACTCATCAATGAATAATGAATTATTGCCACTGACAGTTCATTTATTTTAAGTTATCATCAGGAACTCAAGAGGTTTCTTCAAGGCCTCCACATTTCAGTGGTCGCCCATTGCCAGGCAGCAAAAACACATTTCGAGTTGGCTTCGGCGACAGGTGCTCTTCTTGGCATTTACAGAAACTTTTTCCGTAGTCGCTGCCTTGGCTTTGGATCCTTTGTCATCATTATTGGACATTTGCCATTCCTGAGTCCTGCGAAATGCAGTTGCTTTGGGTGACTGGTTTTTTCGAAATTTGAGCCTCTTACACCGCCATTTGGTGACGACTTCGTAGAAGTGAAGGTAAAATACATCCTCTGTAGGAGGCAGGCATCTGGAGGTCACATTTTTGGTAGCAAAAATGTGTGAGCAGGACATCCAGACTACTCAGGACTCAGATTGGTGTATAGAGGGCCAGATAGAAAATTAGGCAGTCTCAATGAATAGTTCGATACTCAAGGATAAGTTCTCGCCAGGTTTGCTACTGAGCGGTGGAAGAAGCTTTTCTGATTGTCTACAGCAGCATTTGAAAAGCCCGCTTCTTTCTCTTGGAATGGTAGTGATGACTACCGCATCAGATGTAGGCAACTGAGGATATACAGAACATATTTGTTCGGCTTCCAGTTACAGCCCTTGCCATGATGCTCGCATCTCATGTGTGGGATGAAGGTGTTCCATCTTTTTGGACCCAAGTTCTCAAGATCAGGATGGCATGTGCTGTGTAAATGCACAGTGATACTAATCGTATCAAGTTGCTTGTACTCAACTATTTCTTGTATCCCTGTGCGTGGAGCAGAAGTAGGCTATTGAGCAACATCTCGTATAGCTTCTTCCGTGTATCTGAGCAAGAAATTTCATCGAGTTGAGTTGCCTCGTCGTGGTCCAGCTGAAAACGTTTACCTGGATCCGGAATAGCCAAGGATCATCATAACATCCCGCGGAAAACGTGCATGATTGTTAAGAACCAGGATTTCTCAATGTAATTCAGAAGATTAGCTTTGTTCATGAGGATCTGAATGAACATGTAACTCAGGTAGCATAAATGCTACAACGAGGCTCAGTATCTCTTCTTCTTGATGTGTTTTCTCCTGCTTTTCCTCTCTTCACCCTTCAGACCTCTTTCAAGACTGACATATATGATCGCCAACCAAATGTACAAAGTGTATCCACTCATATTGGTGAGTATCTTTCTTGTACGTCCTTCTAGGTCAATTGAAGCAGTCACAGTCAAGTGCTGATACCGTTGGAAGAAATGCATGCCTTACAACCAGAATACATTGTTCTTTGATTCAGAAGGGTGAGTTTGTCTGTCTCTTGCCATGATCCCAGAAACTCTTTAGGGCTGCAAATAGTCTGATTTGTTTTTCTTTCGCATGCATATCTGTTCAGGTGGGGATCTGGTTCGAACAGGATGATGGTATGGCTGTCTTCGTGAGTAATGCAGCTATACGTTTTTCCTCATCCAAATCTGGATAAAGTACAGGTTTTCTGGCACAAACTCTCCTTTGATATATTCTGTGGATCAAACGCTACAGATTTGTGTTTTTGTGGTCTTTGAAGCAAACAGTCTGCAGCTTCATGATGGAACTTTGTCTCTGCTTCAACTTGTGTTGTTGTCAGTGCTTCCTTCCCAATTTTCGAGCATTTATCAGATCTACCGATATAGTTTTTTTGGCCTGTAGATATGTTCAGTTAGGTCTTGCTCATTAGTTTTCAATGGGTTGATCTCTTTTCCTGAATGAGACGTGACACACTCTCTTGAATGGCATGCATTTGCGCTCTGCATTGGCTGTCAGAGTCCTCGTGATGTTTCTCGTCATTTGTGCATAATGTGTAGCATTCTTTTGGTTGTTCAGAAATAATGTCAGTTTGGGCAAAGCTTGCTCTGGCTTCTTGGGCGAAGGGCTTGCACGCCCAGCGAGAAGCAGGTTGCGCTGAAGCTTTGCAAAATGATTTTCTCCATCGCTGCAGGTGTGACTAATACCATGGAATTAATTGGGTCTGGATCACGTTTATGTCTGCTCTAATGCATGTCGACCCACACACCATTAAATTTTCCAGAAAGTTTGGCGTACATGATAGTCCAACCATGAAACCTGAGCTACTTCAGGAGGGCATTGTGTTAAGTCTCTCTCATTGCCTCGCCAGATAAGAGGCAAGCAGGACCCATATTTGTAATGTGCTGCAACTAGATATGGGAGCATCTTTTCAACTTCAGACAGGTGGTGTAATCCCATATGCCTGCAGTCGTGCTGCATGGATGGAGCACGTGAGAAATATTTACCATATTCATGTACATGAGCAGATGGTAAGTTGGAGAGTGACATGGATGCATCAAACTCTGCATTAGGGATGAGATAACTGAGTTGTTCTGTTGCATATTGCATGTCCAATGCATTTTGTGCATTTTTTCCTGTGAGATTGATTCCATCAGAATTAGAACAGATGGTTGACAACTTCTGACTACAATCTATCCTGTTCTCATTTCACGAAGCCCTCTCTCAAAAGCTTCCCAATGCATGGCCAAACATTGATTGCATTTATCAAACTGTGAGCTCTTGAGCATTGCATAGTAATCTTTCCCAGCCATTAATTTTGTTTGCAGTCCTGAAACAGATGTCTGCTTCTACTAGGATGTGTTCAATTCACTACCTTTTCATCAGCAGCCATCGCTCCAAGGTATTTTGAGGGCAATATGGAACACCATTCGCTAAGATGAGCCTTCTCATATTTTCTGTTTTCTTTCTGTAAGCCCAGAACAATCTATAAATCGCTTGAATCAGACGTTACACACAGTAAACTCTTACCAACTTTCGTGTGTGACTCCATGCAGTACAACAGATTTTATCACCCACATGCTGCATGTGGGCGACTGAGGAATAAATGGTCCATATCCATTAGTTGTGGCTTCGTATCTGCTTGAGTTTAGGAGGTGATGGAATCCCTCCAGGGTGGGTGGTAGTATCCAGGTCTAGGTTACTTCCAGAAGAAGGGTGGGGAAAGTCTGCATTATGTTCAAAGCATGCTGACTTGGTTTGTTTGTTCACATAGTTGCTCAGTCAGTAGAGGTCTTATTTGCACCTAACAAGAGCCTGACTCTGTTGCGATCTTGTGTTTGGCTGAGGTGGCTCTATGCTAGTTCTCGGCTTTTCACAGGGAATGGTAGTATGAGATTTTGGATTTGTCCACTTGAGATACACTTTGATTACTATTGTGTGTAGTACCTGCAGTGATCTGCCATCCTTTGTATACTGTGAAAGTCAAGATTGTCAAATGCACAGTGTGTGAATGTGGCCTGTCTACGATATTGGCATGCAAAAAAACATCTTGTAATCTGATCTTTGTTGCATTGCATTGTTGTTATATAGGTTGTGCATCTTGGTAATGATATGTTTCCAAATTGTTAAGGAGAGTTACTGTTCTTACTTCCCGTTTCTGAGGATATGAAAGTGCAATTCCACTTGTTTTGGAGTTGGGAGACCTGCAACACTGCGATGATATCCTGGGCCAAACTGAGTACTTTTCATGCTGCTCATGGCGAGGGGACTTTCCCATCTGTCTATTGTCTGGGGTGCTTGTAAGAAGCACGCAAGGTAGTTGTAAAAGACCATGATTTGGTGTGATCTGCAAGCCAGAACTTGGATATTTCTAAAGTTGAGTGTGATGTTTCATGGTTATTATCATTTCATTAGTGCATCATGTTCTCTACACCGGCAACAGTTTTGACTCCTAGCTGTTGTATTGTTGCCATCTGGTGATTGCCTTGATTTTTTAAGTGATCAAATTTTCTATTTTCTTGCAGAAGTAAATGACAATATTGCGCATCTCAGTGGAAGTGTCTGCAGGTCTTCATCCCTTCCTCATCATATCATTTTCGGTGGGTCTTGCTTAGTCTGTTACTCGGTCAGAGTTCTCCAATAATCAACTTGATGAACAGATAGACTTGATAGTGGCCCTTTTTGTGGAACGATTTTTCAATTTGCAGATATCTCCAGTTTGATATAATTTAATAAAACGCTCTTCAACAGAACGATTATATGCATTGCATTGACACGCATGTTCTGTCAATAAGTCTGTACTGATTTCGTAGGTTGTATATAAAATCATTATTCTCAAAAATTAGGGGCGCTTCATCTCGAAATCAGTTTTTCAAATGGCATCATTATATGGGATATTTGCAGCTGCTGTTTTTGCACCAGTGACCTCTTGTCATACGTAATTGTCATCAAGAGCGTGTGCATGACGAATAATGGCTGCAAAACTATGTAAGTGCTACACTATCAAACATATGTAATCTCTTCAGCATGACTTCATCATGAAGGCTTCTTGCTTTCTGTTGAATCGGTTTTGCCTTCCTAGATGTGTGATGAGCAAGAGCTTCCATTCGCCCTTTTTATCTCGCTCTTTGCCTACAAATGAAACACTGGTGCTTGTATCGGATAGGTTGCTCAGAACTTGACCTTGTCCCAATATGTGCTGTGGTTGGGAACTAGAGCTTGAATTCGTCACAAATTGTTCATAGTCAGTCTAACATTTCGTATTTTCTGTTCAACTGTCTTTCGGTTTGTCAACTGTTACGAACATTGCTTGCATGCATTTTTGGTTATGTAGCATAAGTTATGTTCATCTATAATGTCTCGTTCCATCTAAAAGCTACTTCATCGCATTGTTTAGTGACAGCGTTAAGAACGTGCTTGGATAACCCAGTGGCATTAATTGTTGGAGGCGGCACAGTTTCTGATACATGCTGCAAATTAGACATCTGGAATAATCTGTGTCAGATCGGGATCTTTTCTCCCTTGTGTGTTCTGGTTCCATGATTTATTCAGTCTACTCCACCATGCCAGATAATCTGTGGAAGAAACAAATATGTACTATAGGTTGCAGTCTAGAATAATAACAAGAATACTTGTATCTCAAAAACATTACATGTACAGCCACTGTATAAGACAATTCTTCTAAAGCAAGAACAAGTATGCACATCTAATATAGGACTGCTCCTTGCACTAAGTGACCTGACATTCTAGAGACTAGATGATGTTGAGATTTACCATTTGTTTTTTTAATCTCATTGACTTGATATGTATTAAATAAATTAGGATTTGGGCATAGTTTATCTCAGGTTCACAATATATATAACATGTAATGACATGTCTTGTAGAAAGTAGTACATTGGTCAAAAGTTGAGTGGGGGATTTCCAAATTGATGATAGGTTCATTTGCCATTATATCGTTTCTTTACATGTTTTGATTGTATTTTTATCATATGAGTGCAGAATATAGTAATTGCGATATGAATGTAGCATTTACTCACCTTCTGCTGAAATGATCGCAAAAGTCATTAAAGGTGGCTACAGTGGATGACCTTCTGGTTATTTACCACCGGGGCTGGTTGCACTCCTGTGCTACTTGCATGTCAACAAATAATTATTAGTGCATCATCAACGGACTAAACAAAAATTTCATTTTCACATATTTATTAATATGCATCTTAGGAAAAATAATGGGAGGGTTATATTTGTATAAGGACGCTAAGTAGACTATTAAAATGCTTGTATTCATGTTGCCATGGTAACCAAAATCCTAATGTTTTTGGCATTATTTAATATTTGCATCAGAATAGTTAATTAGCTGACATAATATTTTAGGAAAGTATTTTTATATTAATTAATTATCTTATATTGTAATGTATAAATGTATTCCGCCTAAAACTTTTACAGTGTAACACAGTGCTCTAATTGGTCGTGGCAAGTGGGTTCTATACTAATTTTTTAGTGATGGGTCATGTTGTAAGTGTGCAAGTTATGCGTTAACACACAACATCACAATACACTGCCTTACGCCGCCTCACTAGTTATGTGGGTATTTTTGTTTTTAATTGGATAACATGGTCACTGTTGATCATTGATAGCATTACATGCGGTTTTATAGATATAAATATCACAACGATAGGCGATAACTTGTTGCTGTGGAGATGTGCTTCAATGTTGTCTGCTTTGTATGGCGCCCAATTTGGGAAGAGAGGGAGTTCATTTGTTTCAAAATGCATTTTGTATATTTTATTACTTTATTTAAACAAGAAATGAGAAATGTTATCTTAAATATCCAGCTGATATAGTAGTTGTAGAATGATTTTTTAAATAAATATAAAATAATTTAAATATTTGGACGTCAATATTCTATGAATGTTTCTTTAGTAACTATGGGTATTTGTTATTGAGGAAAAAATAAGGTTCTTTAGACAGATAGGGCCTAGTTTATTGTATATTTCCAAATTATTTATATAGGCCGTTCACAGACATATGAGAAACTCAAACTTCGCATAACCTTTTTTAATATATGTGCTAAATCGTGCGGGGTCAAATTGGAGGATAACAATTTACACGAGAAAAGCCCAATACATTGTTTGCACTCCAATGTTAAACCATGTAATGCATTGGTTCTCACCTTTTTATGTGCTCGTACCCTAGCTTCATAATTTTCCCATACCCCTGTCTAAAATTCTATTAGTTTATTTATTTATTTTAATTTATTCTTATTATTATGGATTAAGTACTATACAGTATTGAATTTGACAACATATATCGACCCCTGCTTTCGATGCTTGAACGCGCGGTTAAGAACACTGATGTAATGGTTTTTATAAAAACCAAAGAATGAAACAATTTGAATAATACTCAAAGGTATACATGGAAGATTGATATCATGGTCAAAATATTTGTCTATCTTGGAAAAAAAATGGTGCCATTTGAAAAAATGTGCCATCTTGGAAATTTTATTCAACAGTATAGTGGCAATTTTCAGGATGTTATGTCTAAAACTGTGCCAAGTTTAGTACTATTTCATTAAAATTCCCCTACTTTATCATTCTGCTTTTCATTTTTTCTTCATGAAGAGCGAGTTTCGATTTGAGGGTAGTGATGGTACAATGCAATTTTTCAAATTTGCAATTCCTCGGCCATAGAAGAGAGAGGAAAGAGGAGCAAGGCTTCTGGATTTTGTTCCTATAGGTCTGAACTTGCAAAAAAAAGTGGCTGCAAAGATATATTAAGTATATCTTTCCGTGACAGGTAACTTCATTTTTAAGGCCCTTTTTGGACCTTGGATCCCAGACTATCTTCACTGTTATTCAACGCAGAATCATTTTGATGAAACAGTATGAATTGTAATTGACACTCCACCTCACCTCTGCCTTCCCTTCCTCTCACCTCACACTGTCTTCCACTCCCCCCTCCCTCCGCTTTCCTTTCCCCTCCACCTCTTCACTTTCCCGCTCTCTTCCGACCCCCACACCCCCTTTCATATTTCTGTCAGCGAGTGACGGGTGGTATTTGATTGTGTTACTTCAGCCTTCACCTCCGAGTCGGGAATGAGTACCATATTCTGGAGAGGGGCAAGTATCATGGCACAGCCGCACCCAAACAAAATGATAGCTACCCGGAAACCAAGCTGCCATAAGCATGCAGAAGAAGAAGAGGGATAATTTTTTGTCAATGTCAATAGCTGCAGGCTGTGGAGGGTATGATGTTTTGCTTGGAATTGGATTGCAATCCTGAGTTTGTCATTGAAGAAACTTTCTAATATCCATCGCCAACATTAGAAAAACTTATTCGCATGAACACGGTCCTTTTCCCCACAATCATGAAGCAGGTACAAGG
>CM068962.1:49231919-49247953 GCA_035128595.1 Eptatretus atami
CTCTCAACCTCGCTTCCACTACTCTTTCCCACACCTTCATGGTGTGGCTTAACAACTTTATCCCTCTGTAGTTTCCACAGCTCTGCACATCACCCTTGTTCTTATAAATCGGAACCAGTACACTTACTCTCCACTCCTCCGGCATCCTCTCACTTTCCAAGATTTTATTAAACAATCTTGTTTAAGCAAGCCCATGGCCAATCTCTCCTAAGCAGCTTTCCATGCCTTCCCACTTGGTTATATTAGCCCAATCACTGGCCAATCCGCCCTTTCCCTGATTCATCTCTTCTTATAGCAGTCCTCCACTTCATCCTAACAGATCCACCAGCTTCCAGATTCCCATCTATCCTGCCACCGTCATATCCACATGTCTCTCACTCTCTCTCTATTTTGCTTCGATTCGATCGATGACTCCTCAATAGTACTTTTGACATTTTGTAAGCAACATTCCATCCCTTGTTCACAGCACACTCTTTCTTCCTCGCTCGTCAAGCAATTCCCATTTGCGGTCCTTTATTACCGGTCGAACCTGTCGCAGCAGCTCGTCCTCTCCAGCTCGTCTCCTCTGTATCAGCAACATAGGTATACACGTAATAACCTTTTTTCCGCTCTCTACTTTTGATAAATCCACATTCATAGCATACAGAACTAGTCATCAAACTAGCCTTTACCTATCGAGCACGCTTCTGCGCACTTCTCTTTTTGCCACTGTTCGTGCCGCAACCTACTCCTTGGTTACTAACCCTCCTGCCTAACTTTTCTTATATCATGTCTCCATGACATAATCTCACTCCACTATAACTTTCTCTTGTGGACCCTCACACCTTTCTTCCTTTAGGATCCAATTGCTTCTTCAACTGATAACTTACCGCATTCGACGTTCATCTCGAACACCCCACGCGGGGAGCTTGAAGATCTGCCATTATTTCTGAATTTTCCTATTTGTCCGGTCTATCTGTCCAGACAGATTTTTAATGTCAACATGCTGTGGGTCTCTGCAAAGATAATAGACCTGATGTCCTCCGCAGTCAGCTATTAGATTTTCTTACCTATCAACAACACATTTTCTGCTGTACGCGTCTGCCCATTTTCTATAGTTTCATTTTTCCCACCTTCATTTAAAGTTTTGACCAGTAGGCATATCCCAAACGCCTAGCAGTGTGCTACTAAGTCTCGCCATCCCTAAATTGACTAACGACAACATGATACTCTTCGCGCTCGCCTTCACCTTTCAAGCTTCCACCCTATTCTGTGTCCCAGATAGAGGTGTTCAGTCCGTATCACTCTCTTAGCATTAACTCCATCACCTCCAATATATTTCATTCACTCTTATCAGAACCACTACCAAATCTAGGTCTAGTATGCTCATGCCCGCGTGTTCCAGAAAGTCTATCTACCGTCTCCCCTGCCCAACGCAACCGAGGTTTAGACCGTCTGTACATGTCACTAATCTCTTTCAGGTTAGCAATCTCCTGCATTGAAGGAAATGTATATTCTCAGTTGTGAGAACACATTATAACTCTGAACTCGCTACCTCAGTTAATGATCACGTATTAAATCGTAGAAGTGTTCCTTCTTTCAATTATCTTGAAACTACGTGATTTAACCTCACCTCGCCATGTTTCCATATCCTTTGTTGCAACAGTACTACCACCAATCGTATGCCCTTCCACATTTCTCATGTCGCTTGAAAAAAATGACCCTCCGATTTCTCCATGCCAAAACCTTAACGTCAATCAACGACGCGTGTGCTCGAGCACGAGCCCATGCCATGCACTCCTCAATCCCTCATTGGACGTAAACTTCCCTTCGCCACACGAGTGCCGACGTCTGAAGAGTGACTGCTTCGCGCAATGTCACCTCAACTGAGCTGACGTTCATCCTTGGAAATACCCTCATCGCTCACCACGCCTAATCTTCATCTAAGACTCAGTGTCGGCAGACGAAAATATCTTTCTTTAATTTATTTTTTTATACAATCCATCTTTAACAACACGCATATTTGCTCCGCAGAGGGCAAAGTACTGGACTACTGAATGACATTTCATCGCTATTTTTTCAACCAAGACTCTTCGAGAAGCCGGTTGTTAAAGCGTCTCTTCAAATTTAGCTCCCCGTACTCTGCCACACTTCATCACACTGCACGAGGTACCAAGATTACACAACTCTTCCGATTAGCACCTTTCAAAATAAAACCCGAAAAACTCCTCGCTAACGCTCGATTGGAGACCTCAGAAGATTCATATCCTTCAAGTGAATATACTCCGCCAACCAATTTTCTCTCTCTCTCCCATCCAACCCGTGGATATGATACGGAACAGTTTTGAAAACCTCCTATGTCCTCTGAATGCTGTACGTAACTCTTACGTCGCACCCCATCCCACTTGGTCTCTTGTACACAAGTATGTCACACCTTTCTTCTCTCACAGTCATCAACCTCAGCCAACTCCCTCGCCTTTGCCAGTCATGCGTCCCAACGATTCCAGAGTTCCAACTCTCACCTTTCCCAGCATTCTAACCCCTCTTGATATCCCCGGATTCTTCTGCACACCTCGAGCCATCTCGGACTCACCACCTGCCGAATGTCCCCCGCTCACCCTCCTAAGTCCTCCATTCCACTTCGCCCCACAGTTACTATACTCCTTAGTAAATGTAATGTGCGTGCGATACACTAATATAGGTATAATTATTAGATACAATTGAGGTTAAGCTTGTGGTTTGGCGATATTATGCCTTGTCCGACCGTTTCTCACGAGGCTCCTCATCGTGCCCGCCGGCAGGTGCAAAACACGACATGACAGCCAACCAAACAAACAAATGACTCAACGAATGGACGCAAGCGCAGTCCTATCAGCCGCAACTGCGTACTGGACGGACAATTCTCACGTAGTTGATTCGGACACCTTTTGCACCCGCGTCGTAGACACTGATTCGTGTCAATACCGGAGAGCCAATGGTTCGTAGTCCTGCGGTGAGTAAGGGAGCTTTATGCTGCCACGAGCACCGTCAACACAGAAATCTATTCTCGTCGATGATTGGTACAAAAGCCATCAAAATCGAATGTTTGAACTCGCTCGATAATACCCGGCCTCTGAAAACCCTTTAGGGCAGATCGGGATAGATGTGTTGTGTGATTCGCCCAAATTAAAATCAAACATCGGACCTACGCCCTACAAGATAGCCCATCACACCCACTGCGCTGGAAATTGGTAATACGTAGGGCCGCTGGTGTATTGTCGTGTGAACCTCATGCCGCAGGTCGACTCCGGACACGGGGCTCGATGCTAATCCTTCGGCTCCCGTTTTCTTCCGTGCTATGGGGAGTTATCGTGGCGATAAACAACCAGAGCGGAACAATAGTCTAAATACCAACCAAACAAAACCATACAAAACAAGATCGGCACTCACAAACGCACGAGAACGTCCGAAATGTCACATATAATCGGGCGTATCATAGTCCCAACTCGACGAACTCAGCCTTCATAAATAATCTCGGTGAAAGTAGCAAGATTTCTGGTGAACGTGATTACCAAACGAAGGAAACACGGATGCGAGCAAAACACAAGCGCAGCTCGGGGAACACTTTCAAAGACATGAATGGCTAAGTCATTTATATTTAACTGCACACACATACATGACAGCAGATCCACAAAGCCATTGCACACCATTACTACATGTCGCACCAACAGAATGCTAGAATGCCTACCAATAAAGATAAAGGTGCTATACGCTCTTACAGGAACGAAAAAAGAGAGCTAAATGACGCGAGCAGATAAAACCTGGACCAACCAGAGTTTCTTACGGGATAAGAATATACGCGATCCTAGTTCGACGCAAACCAACTACTATAGAAAATAAATCAGGATTAATTAGCTCGCTCTTTGATTGGATTTATCGAGACGGCGCCCCCTCGCACGTGTGATCTGACCACATCTTTGTACTACTCCGCATATATAAGCAATTAAGAAAAGCCACACCACCTCAAAAAAAGAACATAAGGGGGAGATGCGGGAGCGCTCGTGAAGCAAGGCTAACACCTGTGCGCGTACAGACCTGAAGGAGAGGCCAGGCTCCCCGAATCAGCAGTGAGGAGGGTGGCTGTGAGGGGGGTCACTTATAGACACATTGGGTGAGCGTTCTTCCGTTCTTCCGCGGGTACGTCTTCGATGACCTGAGTTTTTCTGTAAGAGGGATGTGTCTGTGGGACCGCCGCTGGCATGACCTGTGACTTGACCGGTTTGCCGATTTTACCAACACCAGATCTCTTACGTCGCCTACGCGTTCGCGCAGCTAGGGCCGCTATTTCGCATATGGCAACCGCTTGGAGTGGGGTGGGAACTTAGCCGGGGCCCCTGACCTCCTTTATTCGTGCATCGGTCTATCTCAGCGCTGGGGGACCACCAATGGGGTGGGGATTTGTTCTGTTTTGATCGCGGTCTCTCGAGTTAGTCTGGGGTAGGCACGTAGCCAACAATACATCGGCAATGATCTATAACTGAAGAGTCCACCTGACCAAACGCGAAACAGAGCCACGAATTACCAACCAGAAACGGTAGTCATCAATATACGCTGTCCACGTACAGTCTGCTCTAGATTTCGACAGCACGTAACCTTCCACACCACTGCGAGAGCACCACGAAGCTCACATTCGAAAGCCTCAAGAATATCCGCCCGAGTATGTCGTCAGCCATGACTGCAGAAAACTATAAACTCTTGACAGTAACTTCGTCTCTACCTAGATTTCGGTAGTAACAAACAGAGAATAAGACGTAGTGCACGAAGCTCACCGACTGGACCGTTCTTCAACCCGACTGGCAACATCTGAGCTCCGTCCTGACAACTCTCTCTGTGCTTTCGGCGTTGTTATAGGCCGGGCAGGAGAACCCGGGTTATGAGCAAAATTTGCCCTGGTATCAGGAACCTACACAGCTCGGGGGTGCGTGACGCCAAAATGGGATCAACGCTCGCCACTATATGAGTACATGTTGGTCCATTTTCATTAAGATTAAATATAGGACAATAAGGTTGAGAGTAACGATAGAACGCCTCTCACGCCGCTTGATCTAAAGAATTCGGGAGTATCTACAATTTTGGCAAAAATTCACGAGCTATTAGTCCTTTGTATGGTCAGGGTGCCATAGGAAAATTCGAGTGCCGGATTAAGCGTACCGTAGTTTCTCCTCTAATTGCGCACACGGAAAGAAGTGGGTCGTCGTAGTTGTGTCTTCCACTATTGAATCCGATTTTCCATCGTGAGAAAAGCGGCGCATGCATCAGTTAAGTGGCTACAAATGCGCCTGTTGGCAGCTCGGTGAGTTTATGCGCTTGAACTCTGACGCACAGACTTAAGGATTAGCCCCGAGCAGATGTAAAGAATGCTCTCGAAGAACGGAATTGTTTCTAGACACAATTTTACCGTAGTGTTCGCAGATAACCTTTGGACCTCAAGAAGTAATCGGGCGTTCTGCGCAGTGTAATGAGGAGCCTCATGGTAGGCCATCTCTACAATTGGTGTGTGAGGAGAATGGTCACAGGTGTGATGCGAGTAGAATCGGGGTGATACGGTTATATGAGATCGTGAGCTGTTAGAGCGTTGAAATTTGTTGCTGAGACCGGTGGGAGAGTGGTTGCAGTTTGGGTTATACGTTAGCGGGACAGATGTGCGTGGTAGGTATCGCGCGATGGGATTTAGTTGTGACGCGCAGAGTGGCGGATTAGACGGAGACAATCAAGAGTGGCTGGATTTACACAATATATATAGGAATAGAACAGAAACGGTACGCTATATCTCGAGAGCGTGTACTACGTCAGAGACCCACGAAAAATCGATATTACCAAATTGTAATTTCCCTTGGAGCACGTAGGTAGTTTAAGAGCGACTACCCAGTACACCAGGATACAGTGTACAGGAGCGATATGATAAAGACTCTCACTGTACCGGGTCTGAGATGGCTTTGGTGATGTGTGCACGAGAGATGTTAATCCACATGCTCGTAACATACTTAGGTTAATTTCTAAGTGATGTAGTTAGCAGGAACTGTAGCTGAACCTAGACTATATGTGTATGTAGGGCCTATCGTCATATGTCGTGATATTGTATAGATCTATTATAGTCGTAGTCAATGTAACCTCCTGACTATACAGGCTGATGAGTTTAGTTTTGTGTGAGTAATCACATGTATATAATGTATATGTATATAATGTATATGTATACTACTGTATACGGTGTGTATAGGTATATATTGGTTGTGTGTTGTGTATATATATATATGTTATATAATCGGAAAAGTCCAGTGATATCTTTGGTATATATCAGGTAAACTACTGAATAGTACGTGTGAATAACATACAAATTATATATGAGTAGTCAGGGCCCTGCTCGTGTGGAAATACCATAATGTGGTCAAGTGAGAAATGCTACTGACATTGTTATGCGGAGCATCCTTTAGCGAGATCGCACTTGCACCATAAAGAGAGTCCATACTCTAATTGTGGCTACTCAATTTTCATTGGCATCCGATACTGTTGCGAGATTTCCACGAATTTATGTAATTCTCCACAACTAATTTTTTTATTATGTATAAATGCATTGAAGGGAAGTACAGTTATGCTCGTTTGAAAGTGACAGAAAGGTATGTAATTAAGGACGCTCATATTCTAATCACCATTTCAAAACTTATAAATGGAGTTATGTGAAAAATCTTCAGCAGGTTGGCCAAAGATAATAAATTTATGTCTCTAGGCAGATTCTCGTTGTATCAAAACGAGGGTCGTGCGAACGGATTATGGACAAAGACTTGGTGGAATGCATTGGTAGGTGAGCAAAACCAAAGCTATACGGTATTACAAATATTTTGTGTTCTCGGGTTACTCGGTATGCGCCAAGGATATTTTTCCACGCAATACAATTGTTCAGTGGGGTAATCCAGAGAATCATAAACTAGTTGCATTACTGCAGCGACAATTGGCCTAATGGATATCCTTATTGTGCTCACACATCATCCTCGGTAAAGAGGTCGTTTCTCTACAGAGTTGTTACATGCAATGGTATGTTATTCTGAGGACGACGTGTAATTGCTGTAATTAGTTTCAGACTTAAGTATTACATCAGATGTTTAATAATAACATTGCATTAACTCTCTCCAGATTGGATTTAGTCAATCTCTTTCTGCACATGTTTCATTCATTGTGGTGTCCCTTAGTGAGTGTATAGAGTATTAGAGAGAGTTTAGCATTTTGTAATTGTTTTATTATTAACAAAAACATATAGTTATATATAGGTATGCTCTATGCAATATTTGTAATTTTAAAGGATTAGTATCTCGTCTGTCTTGACTGTTGCGCACTCAGCTGATATCTGGGGGTTTTCAGATATTGTCACTTTTTGACATAAGTAGGAATTGCCCACGTATTATTGTCTAGAGAGTATTAAGCTATGTGTATTATAAAGTTAAATAATATGGTCATTATTTACTCTGATTGGAGGATTCGGTATACATGTAGTCTGTTTGGTGCATATGCAATTGCAATTCAAGAGTCCGTGTGACTGGTCTAGAGTGTGTGGGTGGGTTGTGGATGTGTGATAGTCGTGTGATGTGTCGCTGTGTAGTTGTGGAGTGATTGTAAGCTCGTGTCGACTGATAAATACATTGTTATGAGTGTGTATGGCCATATGATTCATATGAGCAATTTATAAAGATTGTAACTTTGAGGTCATGACTGTCGTTACTATGCTCCGTGCTAATTATTTCAGATGTAACTTACATATAAAAAATTGCCTGGTAGATATAGTGTGAGTACAAGATTGTGCAGTAATATTGGTTAATTACCTCTTATAGTTCATTGAGCAAGCTCTTGTCATTTAGAAATATGCTTGTTTCGCTCGCAGCAATTATGCCTCTTAGCCTGCGGGAGTTAGATCTATGTAATCTTCATTGCTGGCTGTATTGTTTCAACATGAATATTAGTGTCATGTGCTGCCGAACGTTCGTCTTAAATGATCAGTACTCTAGTGTTTACTGATATTAATTGATCACATGGATTTATTTTCATATTTGTATTAGTATTAGTTATAAATATGTTACTCACTATATATTTGATAGCATTGTGTTTCAGGATTTGTTAGAGTTATAGTTATATTTCTAAGGCATTGTTTATATTGTTAATTTGATAGTATTAGTCGTGGCATTGGTGTTCAAACATTGTTTAGGTATTAGATTTGTTCACTGATAGAGTTTTCCAGATTTGTGTATATTATAGGTGTTATAATTGTATTTCTGCATATGTTTCTATAATTGTATTTTTAGTTTAAATTTCTGCCCATTGTTTCAGGATGTTGTGTTTGAGAGATTTATTTTCGATGTTATCGGGTGTACCTTCAGATGTAAATTTGACTTACATTTTCCCGTGTATGTGTTTCAGCATTTGATAAGTTCTAGTTAAAATATTTTCGATGAATTCCATTTTATGGGGGTGTTTCGGGGTGGGAGATGATAAGTGGTTCTAGAACTATTCGGTTATCAGAAATTGGGATAATTTAGTTATAATTGCCATTGTCACCAATGCTTTCAAAATTGTTAGATAATTCGTGAGTTATTGCCATAGTCTACAGTCTCCAGCACCTCATGTAATCTAGTTAGAGTGTGCTCTGAAGATTCGGCATGTGTTCTCTATGCACTTGTAATGTGTAAGTTTCAATTGTCGAGGGATAATGTTCGTGTGCTCAGAATTGTATTTAGTTACGAAAGTGTGCATATTTCTTTCAGATGTGTATTTGTGTTAAGTGTTAATTCTGCGCCAAGTGAGGCTGTGTGCCTTGACTGTTCGAGCAATTGTATTTAAAGTTATCTGCGCAATAATATCGTCTGTCAGAACAATGGGTGGTTTAGATTTTAATTGACTATTAATTTTCCATATTTCAAGCGAGTTACCGTAGATATCATCTTTTTAATTATTGGTCTGGATTCGTTTGTTTTCAGATTGGTGTAATTTTTGCCCTTAAATCATCCGGACCGGCATTGTTTCAGATTGCTCATAGTAGTTGTTTTAATACTAGCATATTCATTAAGCTTGTATTTAGTTTAATTTCCAACAAAGACTCTACTTTCAGGGTCATTGATATGTTATTCTACGCTAATTTAATTTTGATCTTCGTCATCCAAGGGGTTTGATTTCACACATTGATATTTAGTTTCGATCATAAGCACTAGCACTTGTAATTACTCAGGATTTGATCGATTTAGGCAGATTAAAATTCGGTCCGATGATGTGTTTCTTTATTCTCAACATAATTTTGTTTAGTTAATGTATCGCGCCCATCGCGTGTTCATCAGATTGTGTTTTAGTTAATTTTCTGCATTCGATATGTACATTGTGTATTTAGATTGATAAATTATATTCAACAGAATGGTGGGTTTTTCCATGTTGCCATTCTAAGTATAATTAAGAACAGTACTGGCGCATTTGTATTCAGATTGTTATTCTAGTATGAGTGTAATTATTTTTCTCGCTGACTATGTTTCAAACACATTCAGTCAATTCTAGTTTATATTCTCTAGCATTCGCTACTTACCAGAATTATATTTAGCGTCTAATTTCTGAATGGTTTTCAAGATTGTATTTGTTAGATTTCTTGCAGTTGTTTCATATTGTATTTTAGGTTAATTTCTGAATGGTTTCAGATTGTATTTCCTTGAATTTCCCGAATATGTATTCACATTGTGTTCAGTTAATTTCCGAATTGTCCTTCACGGATTGGCTGTTCGTTAATACTTACACCTACGCATTGTGTTCAGATCATGATATCGTTACTACGCTTAAATTCGCGAGCCAAAACACAACACACTACAGCACAATTTCAAAATTGTATTACACTACAGTCTATCATGGCCATATTAGTCATCACAGATTGTATTTAGTAAATCATTGCGTATAAATAAATATGGTCATCAGATTGTTTGGATTCTAAGTATAAGATATGCAAGGACCAGTATGTCTTTCAGATTGCTAATTTAGAAGGTTAATAATGGCTCTATATGAAAAGTGTTCTGTCTCTGGTCAGAATTGTCACATAGTTGAGTTTATATGCGCGTAGGTATTTCTTTCAGTATTGTGATGTTGAGTTATAAGTATATGTGCCATATTTCTTTTTCGAGATTGTGGAGTTTTGAGATTTAGAGTGTGTTGGGGTGCCAATATTTATTCTTTTCAGAGGGGTTTAATTTGGAGTTAATTTGCCATCGTTGTGCCGGTTCAGATTTTGGGGGGTGTTAATGTGTGTGCTTATAATAGTGGTCAGATTGTGTGTTAACTGGTATATTGTGGCTGGCATTTTGTATTTGTGGGTTCAGAATTGGTATAGGTTGTTTACTTGTAAGTTGCCGTTTAGGGCATTTTGTGTTCACAGGTTTTGCTCATGGTTGACGTTAAGATTGTCGAGGTTGTTTTTCAGGAGGTGTTTTTATGGGTAGTTTTATATAGTTATAATTTTGCGGATTTGAGTTTCAGAATATTGATTTAGTATTTAGTGTGAAGTTTTCTGGCATTTGGGGTTTGCTAGAGTTGTATTATAGGGGTTATATGTTGGCGCCACTATTGGGGGTGGGTTTAGGCGCTCTTGGTGGTTCAGTATTTGTGGAATTTGGTTAGTTGCTGCTAGTGTGTTTTTACGAGTTAGCCGCGACGTCTCTGTGTTTTTTGAAAAAGAAATAAGATGCATTTAGTGGAGTTTGCGGGTGTTGGGGTTCGTCGTGTCGTATCCAATGTGGGTTGTCACGGTTTTTCGGGGTGGTGTACGGCTATTCAGGGTTCAGGTTAGATGTTAGGGTTAGGGGTTGGGTTGTGGGGCCTCCTGAAGGGATGTTGAGGGTTGGAAAGTTTGAGGTGGTTAAGTAGAGGAGGAAATTTCACTAGGGATACAGTTGGTAGTGTGTATTTAACCCTCGAGCCGGATATGGGCGGTTCTGCGAGTGGCGCAATGTTAGAAAGCGTCGATGTTGTGGCCTTGCCTAGCAAGGGTTTTGGTAGTGTGGGTCATAAGCGAGTGTTATAAGGTGGCTTGGAGATATATTTTTGAGGGCTCAATGTAGGGCTGGTGGCAGGGAGCAGGGTTGTTGGATACATTTCTGTGTAAATGTATGACAGTCTTCTATACACGTTCACATTGTGGAACGCATCAGAAAATATGGTTCAATCGCTATGTTGTCTATTGTGGATCTGCCTCTGTAATTGGCGATTGGTAACTTGAGGTGGGGCCTTAGGCTCACAGTTAGTGTCGAATCGCCAAGAGGAAATAAAAAACATTGAATATCTCGAAAAATTTGATATAATCCGGGTCATTCCTGGTGGATCCCAGACTTTTTTGCCAATGTCTGTCTCAATCTCATCTGCTTTTCAGGCTGGGATGTGGTGGGGGGTTTTCGAGTTGTGTGCCGATCTCGACTTCGCTCTAGTTCAGATTGTGGCAATTAAGTTACATTGGCTTGCTTGTTAGCCATCGCAAACCCCTCGCAGCGGAATTGGGTTTTGCGATAGTGTGTGTGTGTGTGGTGTGTGTTGGTGTGTGTGGTGGTGTTGTGTGTGGTGTGTGTGAGTGTTGGACCTGTTGTGGTAGCTGTGAGTGTGTGTGTGTGTGTGTGTGTGTGTGTGTGTGTGTGTGTCATAACTTTTTAGCATTTGATTTTTGTCACTCAAAACATGTTTCAACAACTGTTATTCTCCGAGAATCGCATTTGGGAATAGGAATTACTTAAACAAAGGTTTAGTGGTTTAAAAGTGTGAAAAGGTGCACATACAGGTCATAGTAACTATAAATATCCATGCATTAGCCCTGCAGCAGCATGGCTGTAAGACATTTTCTACCAAATGAGCTTCTTGTTCATGCAGAAAGATCTTCAAACAATGCATTTGTAATTACATGAGATGATGGGCGACGAGTGTATCGAATATGTCTGCTGCTCTTCACTCTCAAAAGTGTCTTTTCTCATAGTTTAGTTTGAGTATGCAAAGCAGGCGAGACCAGGCCTTTGCATTTTGTGATGCTTTCCTAGTTTCAGATTGTATTTAGTTGGTCGCATGCAGACTTGTTTTGCAGGACTTGTGGCAATTAAGTATCATCAATGTTGTGCTGTAGAGTTAATTGCTACAGATTTTTGGCATTTGTAAAGTGGATGCACATTAGGTACTTCTATAATGAGAAATTAAGTAACTGTTGCCCTTTTGTGGTTTAACATCGGGAACGATTATTATTGCTCTGTGGCAGACCAAGTTGCTCTGTTTTCGCGTATCCTTTTGATCGATGTTCCTCTGGCACACTTTTCAGTAGAGAGAAAGTTTCTCACGAGCGTTAATAAGCTATGTGACTTTGTCTTTGTTATTGTTCTTTCTGCATAACTCATTTGCAGTTTGTAGAAGAGCTGGGAGTAGCAAGGCTGCGGTGACAAGTAGTTGAGGATAACCATCTGGCCATGGTTAGTTCAAACAACCAAAGCAGCAGCCTCCTGGTGACCTGGATGAGCCTGAATTATAGAATATACCCGAGTCCTTCCAAAACCATAGCAAAAAATAAAATAGAATAAATGCATCCATCAACTAGCATTTGTTTAAATTGGTTCTTATCCAACATTTTTGTTTTAAATAAAACATGTGATCCACATGGTTTTCCTTCAGCATGTTGCCGTTGCCAAAGTGCTTCCATAGTGGCCAATCAGATCACTAATATTTAATTTTGTTCAAATTCTGGTTGTCAATAATATTTTTTTGCACACATGAGAGCTGACCAGGAATTCATAGCAAATGCTTCAGACTTACGCACAATAAACGAACGATGTTATTCAATTGTTTTTGAAGCACTAGCGGTGGGAACGCGTATCGATGAAGCGAAAATTGTAATTTTTCCCAAACTTCTAATGGCCTGTTGCCTAATACACAAATCTGCGATTTTCGACTGGGACGAGTAGGCCATTCCTTTTTCGTTTTCTTTAAATTGTGCCTCCTATTGTTAGGAAAATCAGTTGAGAGATGTAAACTACGGCAATACGTTCGCTGGCGACCTAGCACTCGTTTGTACTCTATCGGTTGTTCACGTGTCATGGTTTTAAAGGTGCACAAATGCCGACTCTGTCTCGTTGGGGAGGAAAAATGTCGATCTGAGGCCCCACCTCGTAGATTTTCTCTTGTATACAATGAACATAAACATTACATAAAACTTTTAAAAATAAATTATTCCTATCTTAGCCCATGTTTTCTTTACACGCCTTTCACGATGTTTTGGGACTAGGGAAGACTAAATGGAAGTGTTCTTAAGTGGGTTTTCGTGGAGTTATTTAGAGCGCAGCAAGGAATGACTAGTAACTTTCTTGGCGGAAGTGTCGGTAGCCGCCAGTAACACAACCATAGCTGGCCGCGCGTTCACAAATATTCCATCCCGAGGCTTTGTGGACCTTGGCCGTCGAGCACCTTTCAGTGTCTGCGACTCTCTGTTGGCTGAGACCCTTCTTCCAACCAGGGTTGCCTGTGGCAGATTTTCTATTTGTCATCAACTGTGAAGGATTGTGGAGCCATGGAGTGGTTTGCCAGTTAGCAAATATATTTGTATAATTTTTTTAGCATTGTGATGTGATAAGAGATATGATAGGGAGAGAAAGTCTGTTCGCCCTGGAGGTTGACTCTTTGTGAATGTGTTGACTCTTCTCTATTCTCATGCAGCTCAGGCAATACATCTGCGTATTGGGTAAATATGGAAGAGCTTGGACCTTTGGCACGCATCCTGTCAGAGCTTAAAATGAAAACGCGCAGACCCAATAGAACACTTGGAGACAAGCCACAGACACACGCGCCGCTCTTTGCCGGTGTGGCCTCCGGGCGACGGTCTGCGAGAGATGCGCTTCGAAGAGGGTAAATCTGTCTTCCAACCTTGCGCGCGGTACCAGGTTCTTCCTTTGGCAGTTTTTAGCGTACTGCAGGTGTTTTGTGATGTTGTCGCTTCAATTCACACTATAAGTCAAAAGTAGACGAGCTTACTTGGAAGCATAGGAGAGACAAGTAGAAAAAAAGAGTGTATTGCTCTGTGTGCAGTTCTGCGCTCGAAAACTTGGAAGGACCGGTGTGACTGGTGACGGGAAAATGTTTCCATAGCACAAGTGAGCAATCCCATGTGTGTGCTCTTCTAAACTATATGTTGGGTTGCTGTACTACAGGATTGTGGGTTTTTGGCTACACCAAACGATCACCATTTTCCAGTTCCCTTTGAACCCTTTCAACGCCTTTGTCAAACTTTCAACCCTTTAAATATTTGCTGCAGAGATTTCAGCATTTAATTGGCCCCGTCGTGGAACTGGATGCCGTAAGGAATTTGGGACTAGCATATACCGACACATGGACATGAATTACCTTCAACAACAGGTGGTCGGAGCGACATTTCCTTTTAATACTGATCGCAAATGTCTTTAAATGTGAAAGTTTGGTTGAGGGTTAGTTTTTCTCAGGCATCACCTGCCTTTTGAATTCCAGCTCAAAATTCTCAGCTTCTTCCAGGCAGGTCGGTCGAATGAGGTGAAGGCAAGATAAGGTATTGTAGAATCTATGTCATTGTTCGGATAGGTGACCTATATCAGAGCTCTAAGACTGCACTTGCTGAAGTTTGTCATAGAAGATCATATTAGGGAACATACTTACTAGCAAAAGTGTCCATGCATATGAGAAGATAATGTGATGTTTGCTCTTTAAGGTATACAATTGTTTCAGGCTTGTCCGTGGAGCAAAAAACCTCTGGCACTGTTCTATCTAAACGGTGACCCCGAGTATATCGGCTCGGTGCTGTTGTTTGTTTGCAAAATGCATTCTCGGGGAGGTGACGATGCCGAAGGGAGAGGCAGCGGTTCCGGGATCTGTGTTAGGCCATAACAAACAGAATAGGATCAGCACTGACATTAAACACAGAAAGTGGCCTTTTTCCAGGGAAGGCCAAGTGGTGTCATTTTATTCTTAGTCGTTTATGGAGTACTGTTTTGGTCATTACTCAGTCATGCTGCCATGGATCATGTTCCTTTACAGGAAGATGAGGTTCGATGGATTGGTGCAGATTCTAAGGCATGACAATCCGCATGTCACTTCTGCGCAAAAGCCTGTAGAATCGACATGTTATCTTTAGCCCCAGTAGTAAGTAGCGATTTTGGGTTATAATCAGGACTTGTGTATTACGAAGTAGTTGATCAGGATAGTCAGGGTCGCTTACGCAAGGTAGGTTTGGCGATAACCAAAAGCCTTGGTGACCGCTTGTTGATAGTTTCTGATATAATTCCTCATGTCTGAAGTTCTCGAATAAATGTAACACAAAAACACAGAGGTTTCATATAGCCACGATGTCAGATTCCATTAGTGGTTCGGATAGAGCAGCACGGATTCAATACAACAGAATGTTTGATGTGACTATTTATTAATGCATCTCGGAAAAAATGACGAGTTGTAAATGTATAAAAGCGCACGACTTTTGGGCATTAACGGCCTTCGTGGAAGCAAAAGAGCGACAACTAGCTTTCAACCAGCAAATTGAGTTTCTTCCTTCTGTTCTGATACCTTTTTGTGTTTTTTTCATATTTTCGTGTTAAATATGCGCACAAAGTTTAAATACAGATTTTAATGACGGCATCCGAAGACATTCTAAAATAAGAGCATATGGAAGCTATTATTTTCATTTATTGGAATCTACTTTATGAGATTTTACAGAATGTATTCTTTCATGATCTGAATATTACTTTGCGAATAGCAAAACTTATTTATTTTGGTTTGTGTATTTCAACTTTGTTTGCGCTGTGTACAGTGCTGAAGTCGGATGACCCTCGCTTACCAAGCCACCTTTTGAAAACTCCTAACTACTGCTAATGAGAGAAATTGGTCTCATTTTCAGCTGCCTGAAGAAGGGAAGTCCATGGTGTGAATCAATGCACAGTGGTAAGCCAACCACAGCGAGAGCACGGACAATAGGTTGACGTGGGCACGAAGAGTTGAGGGGGCCGCGTACATGGAGAGGGACCTGC
>CM068962.1:49249414-49263861 GCA_035128595.1 Eptatretus atami
TGCAAACTCAAGGAAATTAGTGCTATTCTGGTTCACAGTTCCAGACCCAAGGGGACCAACACACGTCTCCTAACCATCCGTATCAATTCCAGTTAATGCATTGAAATCCCCAAGACTAGAAGGGTATCTCACCTGGGGCACTGATCAGCCACAGACTCTTGGACGGCATAGAATGCATCCTTCGCGTTGAGATCACTCGCCTCAGTTGGAGCGTTTAAAGAGACCAGGGAAATGATACCCAAGTAGTGACGAATCCTAAGCCTCATCAGTGGCATGTAGAGGGGGGGGGGGGGGGGGCGACGGTGCGTTCGCCCCGGGCATCCATTGGATGGGGGCATTCAATCAGAGAAGGAAATAAGATGGTAATTTTAAAATTTCAGCGGTGATAAATCAATTTTTGGAGGCTCACCGCACTGTAGAGGCATTTGTTAGCCCTTTATTCCTTTAACATGGTGTACCCTTTCTGTCTAGAGAAAATGGTGCTTCTCCCCGTCCCCCCACATGCATGCGCATGATGTACGTGGTGCAACCATCAAAAGCAACAAGCAGGGATGCGTCAAGCGCAAGTCATGTTCTCAGGGTTGGTAGCGCACCAAGTGGACGCATGTATCATCGCTAATGTTTCTGGCCCATTTATATCCCTAAAACAGTTCTGTATTCACGTGTTGGGAAACAGCTTCGGATGCTAGAACTACTACCAAAGTCAGGCGTATGGTAACGAAGAGTCCGCGCATGTGTCGAGAAAAGTAGTGTAATGTCACGGGAACTTTTGTGGAGCTTAAGTTGGTGAACCGCTACGCAGTCGACTTTGCTGAATCACTGTGGATCCTTGCAATCGGACACCAACTCGTCTATCGTCCGACACGGATCTCGTGACATTTGTCGCGTCGCTGTTTTAGTGGCGTTAGACTCCGCATGTCCACGCAGATTCTGATTTCTCAGGATTTTTAGGCTTTGGAGGCGTTACTATACGGAGACCCACTCGGTCGCCCGGTCACTCGCCTCGATAATGTCCCCTCGAGCAGCTTGTTCCAGCTCCTTTTCGACTTTGGTCTCATGTGTGGAATGCACTCGGCTGTGCTTTCTCGCTATCAGGTGGACGGTCTCGGATCATTGTGTTAGCATGCACCTGAGCCCTCGCGCTTTGAAGCAACCAATGCCATCATTAATTCCGGGGTATTTGTTGAGTATCGGAGCTATATCCCTCATTCACACAATGGACTTTGTCCATACGTGCGGACCAGGGTGTGAGCACTTTTGATGATTGTAAGCAGTAGTCTTCCACCGAGCAGTGCTGGGTGTGTCATCCTGAAACGACTAGCCATCTTCGGCAGTAGCAGAGTGTGTCTCCCATCTGAGAGAACCGCTACGGATGAGGTTGTCGCAAGATATCGGCGCAGGAAACGCATCATGGGCGAATTTTGCGGTTTGCACTTTTGCATTGTGGCACCATTGTACACAAGTGTTCGCAATGTCACTATTGATGATGTTGCAGGTGGGCCAGAGTCAATGATCATGTCGATGAATAATCCCGTTGACAGTTATTTCGGTGTTCGCACTGCTCACGCGTATCGGCATAGCGCAATACTCGTCACTAGCGTCACTCTCGGTATTCACTCCCGGGTATCGGTGCGCTTCATGAACGATCGGACGGTGGGCAGAGTTTTTTTGATCGGCAGCATTGTATGGGCAATAATGACCCAAGCGGTTGCACCTTGTAGCATGTCACGTTTCGGGAGATCTGTCAGTCATCACCGGTGGGCCCCATGCCCGTACCACCGCTGATTGCTTGTGTGGCTCTGTGATGATCCTGACGCGGTTCCTCGGTATTCTGTGCGGCGGGTTGTTGTGGGTTTTCCACCAGGGCACGGCTGTTGCAACCTAACTCGCTGGGATGGCTCTGCACGGTTGTGGCTACTCGTGTGGATGGCGTACGCTTTCTCGCGGATCGATGCCTTCGTGAGCCATCTCAGCGGCTTGTCCGCTCCAGGTCTCCATTGGGCCTTGGGCGTAGTTCCAGCGCGGTCTTCAGCGTCAGGTTCTTCTGCCGCTAGCGATTTGGTGCGTAGAAGCTTTGACTTGCAGCGTCAATGATCTGGTCACGGATGAAGTCATGGATGACCTCTGGCTCAAAATTCACTGAAGCAGGTTCTTCTGCCATGGTTGCGCAGGACACTTACGTGAATTGGAAGCTACCGGTCTTCTCGATCCTTCTGCTTCCTCTGGCGGAACAGGTGGCAGGCAGTAGATCGTGTTTGTGAGTGGCGCAAAGTACTCTGTGAGCGCAGCTTTTTGGACGGTGTTGTATGTGTTTCGGCTCGGTTTCTGGAGCAGAGTGTCAAACAGATGTCCTGCACGTCTAAGCGCAGCGCAGTGCAGCTAAAAGTTTTCTTTTCTGCGCAGTGTCTGTGCAGCCGGGATGCAGCGGTGAAAAGCGCTCTCAAACTTATGGACCAGCGCTCCAGCGCTCTGACACGGTGCTTGGCTCACCATGTGCATTTCAAAAGTAGCAACAGGGGGCACGTTCTATAACAACAGACATTGTTCTTGTTTTGTCTTTTGTACACGACACAGACAACACCAAAAACGTTCGGGACGGGTCAGTGGATTTAGATACCTCGGAATGAGGTGGTACCCACGTTAGTTATGGCGTCACAATTTTTTCCTCTTTTTTTCTACTTTTTTTTCTTCTTTTTTGCGCTGAAATTTCGGCTCCCTGTACGCCTGTACGGCTGTTCTACTTTTTAGAGATGCACTGTTCTGCCCTTGTAGAGGTGGGAGGAGTGTTGAAAGACTGATAACCGTTATCCCATCTTCGTCGCCAGTTGTAATAAAGAGTCAGCCGGACGCCATGCTGGTTCAACACTAGCTTTATTCCGCCCTCATCCGAGAGGTACTTCCGGTTCTGGGACCGGTTATTATTTGATATTACAGGTGCCAAAACCATGAACCATCCACTTTAAGTGCATGACTTCTTGCAAAACTCAAGGAAATTAGTGCTATTCTGGTTCACAGTTCCAGACCCAAGGGACCAACACACGTCTCCTAACCATCCGTATCAATTCCAGTTATGCATTGAAATCCCCAAGACTAGAAGGGTATCTCACCTGGGCACTGATCAGCCACAGACTCTTGGACGGCATAGAATGCATCCTTCCGTTGAGATCACTCGCCTCAGTGGAGCGTTTAAAGAGACAGGAAATGATACCCAAGTAGTGACGAATCCTAAGCCTCATCAGTGGCATGTAGAGGGGGGGGGGGGCGACGGTGCTTCGCCCCCGGGCATCCATTGGATGGGGGCATTCAATCAGAGAAGGAAATAAGATGGTAATTTTAAAATTTCACTGATGATAAATCAATTTTGGAGGCTCACCGCACTGTAGAGGCATTTGTTAGCCCTTTATTCCTTTTAACATGGTGTACCCTTTCTGTCTAGAGAAAATGTGCTTCTCCCCGTCCCCCCACATGCATGCGCATGATGTACGTTGGTGCAACCATCAAAGCAACAAGCAGGCATGCTGTCGTTCCTGCGTTTCCTCGAGTCATAACTCGTCTTTTCTTCAGCTTTTGTGGCATTCTAGATTAGTTATTTTACCTACTCAGGTCATGAAAAGCTGTTAGAAACGGGTGCAACTACCGTTTTTATAGTTTTTTGGTGATATTAATGAAATATTACGTGGGATGGAGTAAGAGTGAATCCTGGATGACAGAGGACTGCTATGGCATTTAATCTCGAATAGGACATTATTCCTTAACATGTTAATATTCGAATACAGATACCACTAATTTGCAGTCTATGATATAAATTGCACAAAATTATCAGTGGAGAATCGTGTGCGATAATTTATACGAGGAACAAAGAAATCAAATATGGTTTATCCGTCTGCAACTGACCGATTGTTTACCATTTTCTTCCCATTTTTCTCATGCGTCTTACGTTTTTGAGATAGAAAATGAAATGTTCGAGTATTTTGTGTGCTTATTATTGAGTTTCAGAATTATTGCAGTATAGTTTATTCTCCACAAACCACCCATCTCCACAACACAGCGCCCTCCTCAGCAAACAGCGGAAAAAGCCGTTGTTACGAACTCGCGCGGCGCAACAGGGGGAGCCACATTCCAGCATCATGTGCAATCAGCCGTCCAAACGGCTGATTTGCATAAACGGTCAAGACGGGCTTTGCCCTTGAAAAGGCCAGCCAATCAAAGTGAAAGGGGCGGAGCAGCCTGGGGTGAAGTTCAGAGGTGAAAGGAGGAAGCGCCGATTTCAGGTGGCCGAAACCTCCAACGGCTTCTCCCCTCGGGCTATAAAAAGCCGCGTTGGCAACGCAGCAGGGAGTTGGTGGTGGAGCTGTTATCTATAAACAATATTATATCATAAATATTTCTCAGTTATTAGGCCTTATACTTGAGTCTTTGGGGCATACAATCAAGATTGCCCCGGCATCACCAGATACTCTGCACGCACTGGCCTCATCATAAGCTCATTGATCGGTGTTACCTCAATTATCATTGGAGTCAGCTTATTGGACACACGCTACAGTAACCACTTGGTATGGTAACCATCAGAGCGACCAGACCAATAGTAAGTGTATCCACCACTATGATCTCACCACTATCCGGTCTCCGAACCTCAGAGAGTGCTGCAATACCGATGTTCAAATGCTTGAGCTCATTTGATAACAGGACAGGTGATTATCCTCTCTTAGAGACAGGACATTCCAGGCATCCACCTGAAGGGACCGTCTCAGGTTAACCAAAGGCGGACCGCCGTCTGGTGGACGACAACTCAGCACCACTCTGCCACACACCACCACAATCTGACCCAGGAAGTTACCCCTTAGTTTTGCTCCTTCTAGCAAGGTCAAGAATACTGGACTTTGACCTAATTTAATGAAGGCCAAGAGGTTGCAGTGTATTTTTCCAAAGCTGGGAAAGTAGCTGTTTTATATTTTGCGGAACCTTGTATTCCGAATAAAAACCAGCTAACATTCCGAACGCAACCACGGCAGCTCAATGGAGAAGGACGCAACGAGCAGGTGACATTTAACAATGGGAACATTTATTTGAACATAGGCATGCAAGAAATGAATGAATGGGGATAGGGGAAGCACGTAAGAGCAGAACTATACCGACTATACAAAATGCAATGCAATCATTTACAGCCACACATGCACTTAAACAGTTTCTTACTTATTAGACGGCCCACGGACACACGTACGACACACACACACCATGAAATGGTGGCTGATGCCTTTAATAAGGACTCCAGCTCGAGGACAGATGAGCTAAACCCAAACCTATTCGAACCTCTCCACCTCGTGTGGTCTTCAAGTTTTCAGACCCCGGGCTCCAGCGAGAGCGAGCTGGATCCATCGCCATGAGCCGCGATCCCTCCCGAGCTCTCCCGCGAATCCTCCCGCGCTTCTCAACACGTGCTGGTCAGACGAGGCGCGATCCTTCCCGTCGATGCATCGCTTCCCCGAGGAACCACCTCCAAAAAGAGGCCGATGAGTCGCACCAAGCGGGAACCAAAGGAGAACAAAGAGCTCCACGAACCAAGAAGAAGAAGAAAGCCACCATTCGCAGCTCGAGCCGAGCAACCGGCTCGACTTTCTTCCAAACAAAGCAGCTCTCCAAGAAGTCTACCGAGCCAAGCAGAAGCCAAGGCCCACTGAACCACGAAAGCAAAAACCTCCAAAAAAGCCTCCTCCCGAGCCAGCCTCAGCCGAAGCTCACTGAGCCAGCCGAAGCTCACTGAGCCAGCCGAAGCAAAAAGCTTCCGAAGGCCTCAACCCTAACCCAAGCCAAACAGGACCCGAAGGCCTGCTGAACGACTACTCTCTGCGAAGCAAAAGCTTACACTCAACTTCGAACACGAAAAAGAAAAGATCTCCTCTTATCCTTCTCCCGCCTTCCCCCGCTCCTGGCGTGACTCATGACTCATGCCTCGTGCTCCATCCCCGCTCAACCAGGGTGGAGGAGTTGTTGACATCATGAGTCACGGGACGGCAGGTTCTTCTTCCTCTTTGCAGAAGAGGGGAGGACGTCTCCATTGTTTCGTTCCTTAACTATTAAATTAATCCGCAGTGCATCTAATCGATTTCTGAACATTTAAATAATGGAAGGTGAGCTATCTAGGGAACAAGCACTTATCGACATAGCTGACTAAGGAACCTGAATGTTGTGTGCAATCGAATTCCCAATTCGTAACACTACCCCCTCCCCTTTTTACAGACTCGCCCGAGTCGTCAAATTTTCGTGTGACCAGCATGTGAAGTTTTCCCCGAGTACGTTCTACCTTCGGATCCCGAGTGCGACATTTCTTTATACGTGTCCCAAAAATAAAAACTAATGCGCTGCGTAACTACCTAAACAAACTCTCACAGACTCATTCGGACAACTTAACTAAAATTGCCGCGCGCTAAAACAAACATGCAGGTGGGGTTCCACGTATTTACAATTTTCACGCAACTTATCCATGACTTAACCATGGCCCAGGACTTGTGATCTGTGAAAGGGGAGAGGTAAAAGTCGTTTCAAAGTCCATTGATGCAGGGGAATGGATGGAGATGGTCCAAAACACAAATGAGCATGCGGATGCAGGCTGCCTGCAGGCAGTCCTTCAAAACTGGATGGTCCTGGCGCACCATATGGTGATGGATGACACAGGGGCAAAGCAAACAAGGCTAGCAGGCATGGGTCATGGCAGAGGGCAGGCAAACGAGCATGGCAAGGCAAGTCCATGCAGAACAGGGGCTGCAGCACAACAGGCCGGCAATGAAGCTGGCCGGCCTCTGGTGTGATTGCATCAGGTCTAGGAGAGAGTGCAGTGGTGCGGCCGCTCTGAAGGCGGGCTCGGACCAAGCCTACTGTCTTCCCCCCCACTCTATCGCCTTTGCCTGTCTCTGTCCATACCCACTCCCTTAATTTGCCACACAACACAACAAAATTTATCCCCTCTTTATTTTTATTTCCCTTTTATAATTGTCTCCCTAAGCCCCTTTATAGCCTTTGTCTGGCTAACCTATCCTGTCAACCTGCCTACTCCCAACCCCTACGTTCTCTCAGGAGGGGAATAGGAGAGACTAGCGTCCTGTCCCGAGGCCCAACAAAGCCTCAGAATGGCCTCCTCAGAGTTCAGCGATCTACCAAGGTGGGTCCAGCGGCTTACAACGAGCGAAGGGATGGATGGTGCGAAGGGGTACATCTCCCAACTACCCTAACATTTATTAACCTGAAACTACCCCGGGGCTTTCAAAAACGCCTCACACTTTTAAACTATCGGTTCTAAAAACCATGATTCCCGTCGTCTGTGTTGGTGTCCATTATAAATTTGGCATCGCCCTCAAATTTCATTCGTGCCCTCGCACAATTTCCTGGCTGTGCAGCAGTGGCTCAACTGCAGGAACTCCCCCTCTGCCGAACTCTAACCATGGCACCCCCAGGCCCGCAGGCTGCCTCCGAGCCTAGCTGCTCCCTACAATGCGGGGGGTTGCCCTCTCTGGCATTGCCCCACTCCGATGCCCACGTGGCGTGTTGATGCCCCGGGTCCCTTTCGAGGGTCGCCCGTGCCCACTACACTATCCCGGCCCCCCTTGGGCCCTTGGCCTGCTCTGGCCGACTAGTCCGGTGCCCGGGTGCCCACTAAACAAATACTCAACTTTCCACAGCCACCTCCCAGCCGGTCCATGAACTCCTGCACCCCTCCAACGGGTTTCGTGCCTTCTCTTCGACACCAACAAAACGACCTCCTGTTAGTAAATTGAATAATCCACTAGCTAACATTAATCTGACCCGGGGTCACTTGGGTGGGAATCACTCCTCCCCCCAATCAGTCATCGCACCATGCATACCACATTCGCTCCACTCACACACTTGGGCCCACTGTCCCACCACTCATTCCTCACACACTTTCCATTTCACTACTCACACCAACACTCTATACTGCCATCCTCTAACTAAATCCCCTGACTAACTCGTGCTCCCTCATCATCCCTTAAAACTCATGCACGTCCCTTTACTCTACTAGCTAAGCTACGTCTCCACTACACATTTCCAGACTGTCGTGTCTCCAAAAATCCAACAATTCCCATTTCCTAAATCTAAACTGAAATCCCTCTAACTAATCCATTCCACGGGCTCCATGAGCCTTGTTCCTGCCCATGAAGCCGGTCTAACTATCGCTAACCCATCCCCCTAACTAGTACTTTCTGTGCCCCTCAGCAAGGGGTCTTCCACCCCCTGCCTGGGTTCGTGTCCACTCGAAGTGGCGAGGCTTTTTTTTTCCTGCGCACACCAGCGCTGCAATTCGCAACCTGCCCGTGACGTCATGGCAGCTGTCCGCGCACCTCGTCCTCCTTGGACGTAACATCCGCAGGGATTCCCTTCTGCCGGATTTCAACCATGCAGCACGACGTGACTGCGCATCCCAAAGCAAGCCTCGCGTTCGAGGGTTCCCCACGCGAGCACATGTGCTCTGCCCGTCCGTAACCCGTGCGCGGAATCTCCGATGACGCATTCGCACCCGAACCTGCGCGATCTTTCGCGCAAGCCGGGTATGCTCAGCGCATCGGGAAACCGCTTCGCACGCTCTGCGAACAGAACCACGGCGCAGGCCACATGGAGCTTTAAAACACACTCGCCCGGAGAACCCGTCTGAATCAAATTCACAATCCAGCCTACCTTTTGTCCGTCCCGCGGGATCGGCTTGTATCCACCGCGGACGTTTCCGACCGGATTTTACTCGTGCAGGCGCGCACGTGGCGGCCGTGCGTAGCACAGCACCGGACCCCGTGCGCGCTTCTGTGCCAATCCGGCACGGTCCTCGAAACCACTACGGCCGCTACATGGCCTTTGTCCCTCGTCAGGCACCGTCTTTGTCCACTCTCACGCGCACATTCTCACTGCCCTGACGCTCACACACTCCACCATGGCCCTCGGACACGCGGTTGTGCCCTCTCGCATACCAACCGCCATTTCTCTTCATACCGCGACCTCACACACGCGGTTCTTTCACACACGGCGCTTCTCCCTTAAACACCTTTTCACTCACGCATCATGCTTCTTCCATACACGGGGTTTCACTCACACACGGGGAATGCTTACACACGCCATAACACTTACACACAGGTTTCACACACACAATGCGTGCTTTCCAGCACGCATTTCCGCACACTCGTAACCACACACACCGGGACGACCACGCTGGGGATTTGCGCTACCTCAAGCGCTCCCGGGGTCTCCATACCCCCAAGCTCCGCGTGCACCCATTCACAGCACTCGCCCCCTCTACCTCGCAAGGCTCGACCGGACTCACCTCGTCGCGACCGCCTCAAGGGCGCAGTCCTCCCCTCGTTCCTGAAGGAGGCCATCCTGCTGCTCGCACGCGGTCACGGACATTCCACCGGATCGCCCCAATTGTCCTCCACTATCCCTACCTGTGTGTGCTCGTCAATTACCTGTAATTTCTCCGCTACCGTTTATCTCCCGCGTGTCTTATTTCTTTTACTATCCACGTCTCCGTCTCCTCGTCCACTATTTCCATTTCTTCCTCGCTCCATTTTCCTTCCCATTTGAGTCGTTCTTCCTCTCTGAGCATCTTTAGTTGTTCATTTTCTTTCCGGAGCTTTTCCATCTCCGTGGACTCAAATTTTGCTGTGTCCTTGAGTTGGTTAATTCAAACTCGTATTGTTTTTGTTTTCTACCCCACCGTCTCTCACGTTCTTCATTCTCCCATCTCATTGTTTCCTTCATTTTGTTGATCATCATTGTTTCCGTTTTCATTCGTTCTTCCTTCACTATCTCCACGTACTTCAACCTTGCTTTTCTTTTTAATTGTTCTTGTCTTTCTTTTTAAATTTCTTTCAATTGGCCGATCTCCTTTCCTGTTTCATTCGTTCTTCCTTCACTATCTCCGCTACTTCAACCTTGCTTTTTTTTAATTGTCTTGTCTTTCTTTTTTAATTTCTTTCACCCCCTGTCCGACCGTCATTATTTCGCCTGTCACGTCCTTCTTGCCCACCTCCATCACGGACCACACACCTTCTACATTCCCTTTCGTTGATTCGATTTCTCCGCCACGTGGCGCCGCCATTTTGCACTTCACCTCCGCGCTTCGTCGCGCGCAATCGCCATTATGCCCGACTGGAGACCTCGCCCCATACGCTGCCTTTCACCCCGTTGGGTTCGCAAATCGTTTATAATCTCTTGCATCATCCGCATACACATTTCCATCATCCGATCCATGGGCGGTTCGCACGTGGGGGGCGTTCATCCCGCCACAGCCACTGCCCCATTTCGGACTCTGCATTTATTTGCGGGAATAATCAACCTGCATACGGACTCCTGCATGGTGATCTCGTCCTGGGCGTCTGGTTCCATTAACTCCACATCCACCTCACTACCCGCCTGGCTCAACTCGCCTTGGCTGAACATTTTGCGTGCTGGGAATAAAATTTATAACGCTCGTAATTTGGGGACATGGGGGGGTTTGCCCCGTATACCCCTGATCCGACTCCTAAATTTTGCTACGGAGGCGGAGGGGTTCGTATCTCCACTCCTGACAACCAAATGTTATGGCGCTGGGCGTCGGCCGCCAACGACCGCTCTGACGGAGCCGCAAGTCGAGTCGGCCCGACCGATCGCCCGGAATATAGATCGCCGCCGGATAAGTCTGAGTCGACGGGTCCTTGTACAAGAACCGAAATACGCCAATGGGCAGATCACATGGGTAGGGTCGATTGCCAATCTTCAATGTACCTAAATACCCACGTGATCCAACTACCGGGGTATTCCACCCTCGACGGAACTCGTGCGGAACAAACCGCTGAGGTGAGCCTGTCCCGTGCGCGATTCCGAGCGGCTTAATCGCCAACAACCTCCGTCCAAATGTCCCCCTTTTACGGCAAACCAATGGCTTTCTAACTCCCAACACAGAAATTCTCAGTCAATGAAAGAATCGACGCACGAGCTGAAAACATTTAACAATTGGGTATTTATTAATAATCATGGGGAACTAGGGAAGCACGTCAGAGCAGAACTATACCGACTTTACGAAATGCAATACCAAGATTTACAGCACACAAAGCACTTAACAATTTCCTACTTATTAGACGGGCCCACGGACACACGTTCGCACACACACACCCAAGAAATGGTGGCAGAGGCCTTTTATACGAGCTCCAGCCCGGAGGACAGTGAGCTGAAACCCAGGACCTATCTCGAACCTCTCCACCTCGTGTGGTCTTCAAGTTGTTCGGACCCGGGCTCCAGCGAGAGAGCTGGATCCAATATCCGTGAGCGCGCGACCCTCCCGAGCTCCGCGAATCCTCCCGCGCTTCTCAACACGTGCTGGTGAGACGAGGCGCCGATCCTTCCCGTCGATGCGTCGCTTCCCGAGGAACCACCTCCAAGAAGAGGCTGATGAGTTGCACCAAGCCGGGAACCAAACGGAGAACAAGGAGCTCCACGAACCAAGAAGAAGAAGAAGCCACCATTCGCAGCTCGAGCCGAGCAACCGGCTCGACTTTCTTCCAACCAAAGCAGCTCTCCAAGAAGTCTACTGAGCCAAGCAGAAGCCGAAGGCCCACTGAACCACCAAAGCAAAAAGCCTCCAAAAAGCCTCCTCCCGAGCCAGGCCTCAGCCGAAGCTCACTGAGCCAGCGGAAGCTCACTGAGCCAGCCGAAGCAAAAAGCTTCCGAAGGCCTCAACCCTAACCCAAGCCAAACAGGACCCAGGTCTCCTGAACGACTACTCTCTGCCGAAGCAAAAAGCTTACTACTCAACTTCGAACATGAACAAAGAAAAGATCTCCTCTTATCCTTCTCCCGCCCTTCCCCGCTCCCGGCGTGACTCATGACTCATGCCCTCGTGCTCCATCCCCGCTCAACCACGGGTGGGAGGAGTTGTTGACATCATGAGTCACGGGACGGCAGGGTTCTTCTTCCACTTCGCAGAAAAGGGGAGAGGGACGTCTCCATTGTTTCGTTCCTTAACTATTAAATTGATCCGCAGCGCATCTAATCGATTTCTGAACATTTAAAAAATGGAAGGTGAGCTATCTAGGAACAAGCACTTATCGACATAGCTGACTAAAGGAACCTGAATGTTGTGTGCAATCGAATTCCCAAATTCGTAACAATATATATATATATATATATATATATATATATATATATATTTATTACGGCTTGGAAATTCGCATTACACCATAAAGGGCCCGTAGGTGAGATATCTCTAAGTACATGTGTAGTTAGCAAACCCGTTGTATAGAGGGAATTTATGTGATTCATCCGGGCTGCGACGCTTTGAGTTAGCCATTTTTCTGTTCTATCTTTATTTTGAAAACACCACGCCACCGCCACCCTCTACGCTCCCACATCATCGCATCACCGCCACTCCCAAACGGCACCATACCCATAAACCCTCACCACCAAACCCTCCACCACCTTCACCTCTCTCCTTCTACGGCCATTCTACGGAAAGGCCGCCATTTGCGCTCGCGGCTCGGTGCGTTCGGCACCAAACGTCGAACGGGCCCGAGACAGCCTGATGTTCATATATATATAAATAATTATATATATATATATATATTATTGTTGCGAATTCGCGCCCACCGGCGTGCGAACGGCCACGACTCGGATCGCGGCACGTCGCCCACCGGACGGACAATTCAGTCGTGACCCTCCGCGGAACTATCGCCCGGAGCCAGTCACGGGTGGGCCTTTCGACCTCACCACAATCGTGCCAATCGGCCACCCGCGTAGGATAGGGTTGCGCCAAACTCGACCTACCTAAGTACCCACGCGGATGGTAAACCGGGCGATCGTACCTCGCCGCAGGTCGACTCGGACACGAGCCGCTTGGGCGCCCGTTCCGTACTATCGGATAACCGAGCGGTGTTATCCGACCTCGACGTTCAGATTATTTACCGGGCGTTTGCACCCACTACGAACCCTACGTGAAGCAGGATGGAGGGTCAATAAAGAAAAGACGAAGCGAAACGGGAAAACAGTTCACACAATGCACATTATTACGCGACACACGGAAAGCACGTATATACAGCCATACAGTCAAAATGCACATAAAGCAAATCAAAACAATAAAAGCAACAACGACGCAGAGTTACTACCGACTACGCGCACACACAGAACACTTATACAGTTCTACTTTACAGACGGCGCCAACACACATTTACACAAAAGCAAAGGAAAGAAGCCACCCTCAAAGACAAGGGGGCAAACAGGCCTGTAGGCCAAATGTGCGCGTGACCTGGAGGAGCGGCCAGGCCCGCGAGACCGGGGGGGGGGGGGGTCCTACCCGCGTCCTCGTGACGCGTTGGCGGACGAGCCGCAAATGTGGCTGCGCGGCGGTGCCCCGACTTCGTGCTCCTTGGCGGTTTCGTTGGCACCACGTGTGGGTGGGGGGCGGGGCCCCCTTTTGCACTACTCAGCGCGGGGGAAAGGGAGATTGTTGATGCCCTGGGGAGGAGAATGCTGGCTGGCTTGGGTCCCGCGACGAGCGATCCCACACCGCGACCTCGTCGCCGACCGCCTCCTTCTCGCCTCGGACCCGAGCTCTTTGCTCTTCCCGCAACTCTTCTCAGCCGACTCCAGAACCCAACTCTTTGACACACCGATGACTTCGCCACCCGACTCCACTTACTTCATTCGCCTTGCGCTCGCCTTCTTATAGGCCCGCAGGAGCAGCTAATATGCAAATATTCGGATCAGGATGACCTCGGGGGCGGAGCACGCTCGCCCATTGGTCGGAGGAAAGGGGGCGTGAATCTCCCCTGATCCTAGAATTTGCATATATCGATTTCACACAGACGTGCCTGGAGGCGGGGCCAAGCCGCCCCGCGCTTGCTAATTGGACGGAGCAAAAGGTGGCGTGTAGCGTTCTTGATCCGATTTTCCCTCGGAAAGGCCGCTATTTGCGCTCGCGGCTCGGTGCCGAAACCCGGAACAGCCCGACGCTCAGTGTTCACAGGTGGTGCGGGAATGGCCGTAGAAGGAGAGAGATGAAGGTGGTGAGGGTTTCGGTGGTGGTTTGATGGTTATGTGCCGTTTGGGAATGGCGTGATGCGATGATGTGTGGAGCGAGTTGTGAAGGTAAAGGTCGTGGCTGTTGGCGTTGTTGTTGTTGTCCGAGGGTTGGAGCGTGGTTGCAGTTGGTGATGATGGCTGGCGTGGTGTTGTTGTGTGATGGCGGTTGAGACGTGGTTGGTTCAAAATAAAGATAGAACAGAAAAATGGCTAACTCAAAGTGTCGCAGCCCGAATGAATCACATAAATTCCCTCTATACAACGGTTTGGGCTAACTACACATGTACTTAGAGATATCTCACCTACCGGACCTTTATGGTGTAATGCGAATTTCCACAGCCGTAACAATATATATTTTCGATAGAATGGAAAACTTGTCTTGCTGGTACAGCCAGCGA
>CM068962.1:49263886-49279354 GCA_035128595.1 Eptatretus atami
CGTGCTGTTCGTTCCTGCGTTTTCCTCGAGTCATAACTCGTCTTTTCTTCAGCTTTTTGTGCATCTAGATTAGTATTTTTACCTACTCAGGTCAAGTGAATAGCTGTTTAGAACGGGTTGCAACTACGTTTTTATAGGTTTTTGGTGATATTTAATGAATATTTACGTGGATGGAGTAAGAGTGAAGACCTGGGATGACCAGAGGACTGCTATGGCATTTAATCTCGGAATAGAGACATTTATTCCTTAACATGTTAATATTTCGAATACAGATACCACTAATTGCAGTCTATGATATAAATTGCACAAAATTATCAGTGGAGAATCAGTGTGAGATAATTTATACGAAGGAACAAAGAAATCAAATATGGTTTATCCCGTCTGCAACTGACCGATTGTTTACCATTTTCTTCCCATTTTCTCATGCGTCTTACGGTTTTTGAGATAGAAAATGAAATGTTCGAGTATTTGTGTGCTTATTATTGAGTTTCAGAATTATTGCAGTATAGTTTATTCTCCACAACCACACCATCTCCACAACACAGCGCCCTCCTCAGCAAACAGCGGCAAAATGCCGTTGTTACGAACTCGCGGCGCAACAGGGGAGCCACATTCCAGCATCATGTGCAATCAGCCGTCCAAACGGCTGATTTGCATAAACGGATCAAGACGGGCTTTGCCCTTGAAAAGGCCAGCCAATCAAAGTGAAAGGGGCGAGCCAGCCTGGGGTGAAGTTCAGAGGTGAAAGGAGGAAGCGCCGATTTCAGGTGGCCGAAAACTCCAACGGCTTCTCCCCTCGGGCTATAAAAAGCCGCGGTTGGCAACGCACAGGGAGTTGGTGGTGGAGCTGTTATCTATAACAATATTATATCATAATAATTTCTCAGTATATTAGGCCTTATACTTGAGTCTTTGGGCATACAATCAAGACTTCCCCGGCATCACCAGATCTGCACGCCACTGGCCTCATCATAAGTTCATTGATCGTGTTACCTCAATTATCATTGGAGTCAGCTTATTGGACACAGCTACAGTAACCACTTGGTATGGTAACCATCAGAGCCGACCACGACCAATAGTAAGTGTATCCACCAGCTATGATCTCACCACTATCCGGTCTCCGAACCTCAGAGAGTGCTGCAATACCGATGTTCAAATGCTTGAGCTCATTTGATAACAGGACAGGTGATTATCCTCTCTTAGAGACAGACATTCCAGGCATCCACCTGAAGGACCGTCTCAGGTTAACCAAAGGCGACCGCCGTCTGTGGACGACAACTCAGCACCACTCTGCCACACACCACCACAATCTGACCCAGGAAGGTTACCCCTTAGTTTTGCTCCTTCTAGCAAGGTCAAGAATACTGGACTTTGACCTAATTTAATGAAGGCCAAGAGGTTGCAGTGTATTTTTCCAAACTGGGAAAGTAGCTTTTTATATTTTGCGGAACCTTGTATTCCGAATAAAAACCAGCTAACATTCCGAACGCAACCACGGCAGCTCAATGGAGAAGGAACGCAACGAGCAGGTGACATTTAACAATGGGAACATTTTATTTGAACATAGGCAGCAAGAAATGAATGAATGGGGATAGGGGAAGCACGTAAGAGCAGAAACTATACCGACTATACAAAATGCAATGCAATCATTTACAGCACACCATGCACTTAACAGAATTCCTACTTATTAGACGGCCCACGGACACACGTACGCAACACACACACACACCATGAAATGGTGGCTGATGCCTTTAATAACGACTCCAGCTCAGAGGACAGATGAGCTGAAACCCAGAACCTATCTCGAACTCTCACCTCGTGTGGTCTTCAAGTTGTTCAGACCCGGGCTCCAGCGAGAGCAGCTGGATCGATCGCCATGAGCCGCGATCCCTCCCGAGCTCCCGCGAATCCTCCCGCGCTTCTCAACACGTGCTGGTCAGACGAGGCGCCGATCCTTCCCGTCGATGCATCGCTTCCCCGAGGAACCACCTCCAAAAAGAGGCCGATGAGTCGCACCAAGCCGAACCAAAGGAGAACAAAGAGCTCCACGCAAACCAAGAAGAAGAAAGCCACCATTCGCAGCTCGAGCCGAGCAACCGGCTCGACTTTCTTCCAAAACAAAGCAGCTCTCCAAGAAGTCTACCGAGCCAAGCAGAAGCCAAAGGCCCACTGAACCACGAAAGCAAAAACCTCCAAAAAGCCTCCTCCCGAGCCAGCCTCAGCCGAAGCTCACTGAGCCAGCCGAAGCTCACTGAGCCAGCCGAAGCAAAAAGCTTCCGAAGGCCTCAACCCTAACCCAAGCCAAACAGGACCCGAAGGCCTGCTGAACGACTACTCTCTGCCGAAGCAAAAAGCTTACAACTCAACTTCGAACACGAACAAAAGAAAAGATCTCCTCTTATCCTTCTCCCGCCCTTCCCCCGTCCTGGCGTGACTCATGACTCATGCCCTCGTGCTCCATCCCCCGCTCAACCACGGGTGGAGGGAGTTGTTGACATCATGAGTCACGGGACGCGCGTCTTCTTCTCCTTTTGCAGAAGAGGGGGAGGACGTCTCCATTGTTTCGTTCCTTAACTATTAAATTAATCCGCAGTGCACTCTAATCGATTTCTGAACATTTAAATAATGGAAGGTGAGCTATCTAGGGAACAAGCACTTATCGACATAGCTGACTAAAGGAACCTGAATGTTGTGTGCAATCGAATTCCCAAATTCGTAACACTACCCCCTCCCCTTTTTACAGACTCGGCCCGAGTCGTCAAATTTTCGTGTGACCAGCATGTGAAAGTTTTCCCGAGTACGTTCTACCTTCGGATCCCGAGTGCGACATTTCTTTATACGTGTCCCAAAAATAAGTACCAATGCGCTGCGTAACTACCTAAACAAACTCTCACAGACTCATTCGGACAACTTAACTAAAATGCCGGCGCTTAAAACAAACATGCAGGTGGGGTTCACGTATTTACAATTTTCACGCAACTTATCCATGACTTAACCATGGCCCAGGACTTGTGATCTGTGAAAGGGGAGAAGGTAAAAGTCGTTTCAAAGTCCATTGATGCAGGGGAATGGATGGAGATGGTCGCAAAACACAATGAGCATGATCGATGCACGGGCTGCCTGCGGGCAGTCCTTGCAAACTGGATGGTCCTGGCACACATGGTGATGGAGACACAGGACAAATGCAAACAAGGGCTAGCAGGCATGGGTCATGGCAGAGGCAGGCAAACGAGGCATGGCAAGCAAGTCCATGCAGAACAGGCGGCTGCAGCACAACAGGCCGGCAATGAAGCTGGCGGCCTCTGGTGTGGTTCCATCAGGTCTGGAGGAGTGCGGTGGTGCGCAGGCCGCTCTGAAGGCGGCTCGGACCAAGCCTACTGTCTCCCCCCCACTCTATCGCCTTTGCCTGTCTCTGTCCATACCCACTCCCTTAATTTGCCAACAACACAACAAAATTTATCCCTCTTTATTTTTATTTCCCTTTTATAATTGTCTCCCTAAGCCCCTTTATAGCCTTTGTCTAGCTAACCTATCCTGTCAACCTAGCCTACTCCCAACCCCTACGTTCCTCTCAGGAGGGGAATAGGAGGAGACTAGCGTCCTGTCCCGAGGCCCAACAAAGCCTCAGAATGGCCTCCTCAGAGTTCAGCGATCTACCAAGGTGGGTCCAGCGGCTTACAACGAGCGAAGGGATGGATGGTGCGAAGGGGTACATCTCCCAACTACCCTAACATTTATTAACCTGAAACTACCCCGGGGCTTTCAAAAACGCCTCACACTTTTAAACTATCGGTTCTAAAAACCATGATTCCCGTCGTCTGTGTTGTGTCCATTATAATTTGGGCATCGCCCTCAAATTTTCATTCGTGCCCTCGCACAATTTCCTGGCTGGCAGCGTGGCTCAACTGCAGGAACTCCCCTCTGCCGAACTCTAACCATGGCACCCCCAGGCCCGCAGGCTGCCTCCGAGCCTAGCTGCTCCCTACAATGCGGGGTTGCCCTCTCTGGCATTGCCCCACTCCGATGCCCACGTGGCGTGTTGATGCCCCGGTCCCTTTCGAGGGTCGCCCGTGCCCACTACACTATCCCGGCCTCCCTTGGCCCTTGGCCTGCTCTGGCCGACTAGTCCGGTGCCCGGGTGCCCACTAAACAAATACTCAACTTTCCACAGCCACATCCCAGCCGGTCCATGAACTCCTGCACCCCTCCCAAACGGGTTTCGTGCCTTCTCTCGACACCAACAAAACGAGCCTCCTGTTAGTAAATTTGAATAATCCACTAGCTAACATTAATCTGACCCCGGGTCACTTGGGTGGAATCACTCCTCCCCCCAATCAGTCATCGCACATGCATACCACATTCGCTCCACTCACACACTTGGGCCCACTGTCCCACACTCATTCCTCACACACTTTCCATTTCACTACTCACACCAACACTCTATACTGCCATCCTCTAACTAAATCCCCTGACTAACTCGTGCCCCTCATCATCCCTTAAAACTCATGCACGTCCCTTTACTCTACATAGCTAAGCTACATCTCCACTACACATTTCCAGACTGTCGTGTCTCCAAAAATCCAACAATTCCCATTTCCTAAATCTAAACTGAAATCCCTCTAACTAATCCATTCCACGGGCTCCATAGAGCCTTGTCCCTGCCCATGAAGCCGGTCTAACTATCGCTAACCCATCCCCCTAACTAGTACTTTCTGTGCCCCCTCAGCAAGGGGGTCTTCCACCCCCTGCCTGGGTTCGTGTCCACTCGAAGTGGCGAGGCTTTTTTTTTTCCTGCGCACACCAGCGCGGCAATTCGCAACCTGCCCGTACGTCATGGCAGCTGTCCGCGCACCTCTCCCCTTGAGGTAACATCCGGCAGGGATTCCCTTCTGCCGGATTTCAACCATGCAGCCACGACGTGACTGCGCATCCCAAAGCAAGACTCGCGTTCGAGGGGTCCCCACGCGAGCAACTGTGCTCTGCCCGTCCGTAACCCGTGCCGCGGAATCTCCATGACGTCATTCGCACCCAACCTGCGCGATCTTTCGCGCAAGCCGGGTATGCACAGCGCATCGGGAAACCGCTTCGCTCTCTTAAACGCAGCGGCCACATGGAGCTTTAAAACACACTCGCCCGAGAACCCGTCTGAATCAAATTCACAATCCAGCCTACCTTTTGTCCGTCCCGCGGATCGGCTTGTATCCACCGCGGACGTTTCCGACCGGATTTTACTCGTGCAGGCGCGCACGTGGCGGCTCGTGCGTAGCACAGCACGACCCCGTGCGCGCTTCTGTGCCAATCCGGCACGGTCCTCGAAACCACTACGGCTGCTACAGCGCTTTGTCCCTCGTCAGGCACCGTCTTTGTCGCACTCTCACGCGCACATTCTCACTGCCCTGACGCTCACACACTCCACCATGCCCTCGGGACGCGGTTGTGCCCTCTCGCATACCAACCGCCATTTCTCTTTCATACCGCGACCTCACACACGCGTTTCTTCACACACGGCGCTTCTCCCTTAAACACCTTTTCACTCACGCATCATGCTTCTCCATACACGGGGTTTCACTCACACACGGGGAATCGCTACACACGCCATAACACTTACACACAGGGTTCACACACACAATGCGTGCTTTCCAGCACGCATTTCGCCACACTCGTAACCACACACACCGGGACGACCACGCTGGGATTTGCGCTACCTCAAGCGCTCCCGGGTCTCCATACCCCCAAGCTCCGCGTGCACCCATTCACAGCACTCGCCCCCTCTACCTCGCAAGGCTCGACCGACTCACTCGTCGCGATCCGCCTCAAGGCGCAGTCCCTCCCTCGTTCCTGAAGGAGGCCATCCTGCTGCTCGCACCGGTCACGGACATTCCACCAGATCGCCCCAATTGTCCTCCACTATCCCTACCTGTGTGTGCTCGTCAATTACCTGTAATTTCTCCGCTACCGTTTTTATCTCCCGCGTGTCTTATTTCTTTACTATCCACGTCTCCGTCTCCTCGTCCACTATTTCCATTTCTTCCTCGCTCCATTTTCCTTCCCATTTGAGTCGTTCTCCTCTCTGAGCATCTTTAGTTGTTCATTTTCTTTCCGGAGCTTTTCCATCTCCGTGGACTCAAATTTTGCTGTGTCCTTGAGGTGTAATTTCAAACTCGTATTGTTTTGTTTTCTACCCCACCGTCTCTCACGTTCTTCATTCTCCCATCTCATTGTTTCCTTCATTTTGTTGATTCCATTTCCTGTTTCATTCGTTCTTCCTTCACTATCTCCACGTACTTCAACCTTGCTTTCTTTTTTAATTTTTCTTGTCTTTCTTTTTAAATTTCTTTCAATTGGCCGATCTCCTTTTCCTGTTTCATTCGTTCTTCCTTCACTATCTCCGCGTACTTCAACCTTGCTTTCTTTTTTAATCGTCTTGTCTTTCTTTTTTAATTCTTTCACCCCCTGTCCGACCGTCATTATTCGCCTGTCACGTCCTTCTTGCCCCACTCCATCACGGACCACACACCTTCTACATTCCCTTTCGTTGATTCGATTTCTCCGCCACGTGGCGCCGCCATTTTGCACTTCACCGTCCGCGCTTCGTCGCGCGCAATCGCCATTATGCCCGACTGGAGACCTCGCCCCATACGCTGCCTTTCACCCCTTGGTTCGCAAATCGTTTATAATCTCTTGCATCATCCGCATACACATTTCCATCATCCGATCCATGGCGGATTCGCACGGGGGGCGTTCATCCATCGCCACAGCCACTGCACCCATTTCGGACTCTGCATTTATTGCGGGGAATAATCAACCTGCATACGGACTCCTGCATGTGATCTCGTCCTGGGCGTCTGGTTCCATTAACTCCACATCCACCTCACTACCCGCCTGGCTCAACTCGCCTTGGCTGAACATTTTGCGTGCTGGAATAAAATTTATAACGCTCTAATTTGGGACAGGGGGGGTTTGCTCCGTATACCCCTGATCCGACTCCGAAATTTTGCTACGGAGGCGGAGGGTTCGTATCTCCACTCCTGACAACCAAATGTTATTGCGCTGGGCGTCGGCCGCCAACTGACCGCTCTGACAGAGCCGCAAGTCGAGTCGGCCCGACCGATCGCCCGGAATATAGATCGCCGCGCCGGATAAGTCTGAGTCGACGGGTCCTTGTACAAGAACCGAAATACGCCAATGGCAGATCACATGGGTAGGGTCGATTGCCAATCTTCAAAATCTCTCTCTTGGCAGCGAGTGCCAACCTGTGTCGGTGGACAGGTAGAGCAATGGATTAAATGAACATAACATTGAATGGTGCATGGTCACCACCATGGTAAACAAGGAAAAGCTGGCATTTGGAGCGTTAACTCTTCGGCGGAGGAAAATAACTCCCTGTGGCAGTTATAATTCCTCGATGAACGTCCTGTTTATTCCGTTCATTTAAATAGCTCGTAGTACGTTAGGAAAATGGCTTTTCATGTGAAACCGAAGGTATATCTCATGCAAGTTTGGACAAAACATATAAACACAAGGCGATCTTGTTACAATGCTGAAAAGGCTGTACAGACGACATAAAAGAGACATTTTCAAGGTAAGTGAAATGTCCATGTTAAATTGACCAGTTTCACATCTGTGGTGACTCCAGTGTTGCAGAGATGGCAAAAATTACGTCCATTGAACTGGTTAGACGATACAAACATTTCTGCACATAGAAACACTTCAAAAAGTTTGATTTCTGTTTTTTTTTAGTGACGTCGTAGAATAACGGGACACATCATCATCATCCGTTACAAATGACGACACATGAACAACGAGAAACATTACTTTAATACGGATGGTGCTGCATGTAAATGTATCACACAAAGCCGTAAAACTCTTGTCAGAAACCATAACAAATGGATGATCAATATTCTTATTATATCATTAAATGCATGTGCATTACAAATGGTATGCATTAGGCTGGAGTTACACATGTCATGTCTCCTTGAAAATGGCTTCCATTTATGTGATCATATTTGTCCGTTATCAGGAAACGACATGTGCACATTATTGTGGGTCACGGTTTTACCCTATCAGTTGTGACGCCGTTCCACATCTGTCCCAAGAAGCATTGCATCCCTTTTCTTTAGGGACATGTACGACACAGTTCATTGTGGAGAATTTTCAAAATCGATAAACTCAGTCCGTGTATGAGTATAAATTAAGTGTGTTTTCCTTTTTCATGAGCGAGTTCCTTCCCCGCTCAGTCTTTTATGTACATTCTTCTATTTGCACATCAACTTCAATGGTGGTCACAAACTGTTATCCTCAGAAAACAGCATTACCCTTAAACAAATTGCTGGAAACTTCTTGCCATTAAAATGCCATTACGTGGTTCTGAACCATGAGTTAAGTACCAGAAATAACCAATGCAAACACTGTGGAAATGAAGTAGCCAAGTTAGGGTTTCAGGGGAAGCTGCATGTAAGCGTGGATTATGAATTGGATATGCAAATAAGCAACATGATGTACCTGTACATGTTGAGCAGCAATTAAAAGGTTCTTTGGTGCGCATGAATAGAAAAATAAAAACACAAATATGAAGACTGTTGGTGGTGCCTGCTTTTGCTGAAGTGTTATACACAGACTGGCTTGCATGGTAAGGTCAGTTTCTGCAGCCCAGAGGCAAGTGGCTGAAAAGTATGTCTCTCGCCTGTCTGATTGTCCAATGCACAGGATAGCTGCTTCTCTGGAGGTAGAAAGTCCGTTGAAAAGTGGCCCATGGACGGGGATACCAAGAATAATTTGTGCGTGTAGGCAAGTCGGCAGTTTCTGGAAATGTCGGGGTTTGGACACTTTGCAGAATTGGTGTTGTTGCATTTCATTCATTGGCACGTTCGAGCTTGACTTGCGGTTCGGTTGTGTGCACTTCCACCACAGACGACGAATCAAACCACTGGTGCCTGAAAAATGAGAACACTTTTGGTGTTTTGATTGCCCGCATCAAAGGAATATATATTTTAGATTTGTTTAATGCAGACCATTTTAAAAAATTTCCTCCTGCTAATTAGTTCAAAAAGCCTATTGATCACACACTTCCTTTAATACGAGTGCAGTACTCCCAGGAATCCACACTTACAGTGTTTGGGATATCAAGCCTTCATTGTCTGCTAAGTAGTGCCATCGGGCCATAGATGCTTACACGATGGTGCCGTTAACTGTCTCCATGCTTGCATACCTGACATATTCCGATTGCATAGCCAACATCTTCGTGTTGCACCATCTATATTTCCATGCTATCTGCATACTATCATTGCATATCCAACATCTATAACTGGCATGTATGGTTGGCAGGCCAACCTGGAGGGTAAGGAGATGCTCCATCAGCCATCGAATGATCCAAGGATCTGCTCTTCCTATCTTTACTTTAGTATGTCCAGACGAGTGGGGACAGGTGGAGTAATATCTGAAAGAGTTATATTTATCGATCTATCTATAATAATAAATGTCAGTATGTGTCAGTCAGTCCGTCTCCTCCATAACTCCAAAACCATGAAACCGAGCGGCCCCAAACTTTGCCTGCACACTAAGGGAACTCCAAGGCAGTGCGTGGATAAAAACTGGATGTTTGCATTGATTTAAACACCCCTTTTGAAGATAATTAACGGCTATATTTAATTAAAATAATATACCAGGCAAAATAAATTAAAAGATCGAATTTAAAGAAGGAACAATTAACATCAAGGTTGGATTAGAACGAGTAAAGCAACGAGACAAGTGAACTATGAGTTCAAGAGAAAATTGAAAAAATATTGTAATACAAGTATTTTAATTCATTTACTCTGAAAAATTTCCATTCAGTTTTTGAGACGTCGCTCTCTCCCACCCCCATCTTCTCACCCCTCCCCTCAGAGTGTATATCGATGTGTGGTGAGGTGCCGCTCTCACCCTCACCCCTTCCTCGCCTCCTCCATTCCTTGCTCTTGCACCCCCCCTCCCACTCTCCTTTTCTCCACCACCCCCCTTAATATCCCCCTCAGCAACATGACGGGTGGTATTTGCGAGTTTTCAATATTTTAAATAAGTGAATGTGATTATTTGTTGATACACAGCAGGTTTCTGATGTTGACATGTTACTTATGCTGTTGTGCCTCATAATCAGGATTGAGTTATATGTTTATCTAGTGGGGCGCCATCGCTGAAAAATATACAACAATTGTGCGTTTATTGTTACAAGCATCAAATTTGTCAAAGAGATAGACCAATATATTGTGAACAGATGTGGATATTGAGGCATCGTGGATTCGGCTCCTGACGGCCGTGGCAGTCTTTGTACAAAATGACCGCAGGATGACAGATTTACTTTGTGGAATTGTTCAAGTAAGAGGAATAGTTAATTGAAGACTGCAAGGTTAAAGAAGACTTTTTTCGTGATGAATGTTTGGAAACAGCACATCAATGTAGTTATATTGACATTTACACGAGACTGGTTTGTTAATGCCTGGTGTTGGCTTATTGGTTAGGGTGATGGGTTTGGGAGCCTTGGGTCCTGAATTCAAATCCTGTTCAGCTATTGAATTAATACCACGTGGGGTTGACTCAGCCCGTCATCCTTCTGAGATTGGCAAAATGAGTACCAGCTTGCTGGGATGATTAAGCCATTCGAGTATCCTGCATTGGAGTCGTGATCCATCCAGGATTGTGCCCATTAGCCCAGGAGACTCCTTAGGCAGCACCAACACTGTACAGAGTATGATCCCAATGGATTTTTTTGGATTTGTTTTGTTCTGAAATGTCTATGGCATATACACAGGTGACAACGAAATCATTAACTTTAACTTTGAATCAAACCGTAACTACCCCAACATTGTCACAGTCAATGTTTCAACCATGTCTCACGGGATACCAGAGTGTCAGTGCTGAGAAACACACACACAGAAGTGCAGCCTTTTTGCAAACTGCATCGCTTCACACATTTCTTCTTGCATTCACAGGACACCAGCTCTTGGAAGATCTTGGCTGCCTCGGGTAGAGTCGTCCAATGTGGCTCATACAGGCCATCATCGGGCTGGGTCCAGCCTCAGCTGGTTGGTGAAGGAAGCTCTGGCCTTTGTAGCAATGTCTGTCTCCACACATGACATCCTTGTTAGGTCGCCCTCTTCACATGATGCTCTGGAGCTGCCCTTGTTGGTGGAATGAACTGCACGTTGTTCTTCTTTGCAAACAGCTTCTTCCGAGCTTCACCTATGTCATTGTAGTTGCTTGTTTGGTTGTACAAGAGGAGGACAAACCTTTTGATGCAGTGAAGGATGCCTTCTGGTGTGGTGCTTCGTGCCAATGACACCTTCAGTAGTGCATCCCTTAATTTCGGAAGCACAGCCCAGATGGCCTAGGCAGTCTTCTTATCATGCCCAGCAAAGCTGGACACGGTGTCACACCCTGTCAGAGCATGAAACATCGGCAATACCCGGGCCTTCTCTGGTCCAAGCCCAGCTGCCATTTTGTGGGATGCCAAGTACTGTAAGCTCTTTCCAGTTCCAAATGCTAGCCACAGTTCATCTCCTGGTTGCAGCCCCTGTGTCCCAGGCACAGCCAACACCACGATGTCTGTGTCAACCATCCAGATCAGGATGTTGTGGTGGCTATGCTGTGCAGCATGTGATGCAGGCAGCAACATGCGACTGTCAGCTTCCTCATGGCTGCATGGAGTGAGTGATGCCAGATCCTCCAATGGTGGCTTGCTGAGTACTCCCTCTCCATCAGTGATGAAAATCTGTTTGTCTCCTCGTTGAACCACTTGAGGGCAGCTTTTGAAAGGAACCTCAACAGCTTGTCTTGTTGCAGTCCATGCGGATGAAACTTTGCCGATTTCCTGGTATGGTTGCTGCAGATACGAAACGTCTACACACAACTTTTCCACCTTTTGTTCTTGCCGTGCCTTCTAGCAAATCCCCAGTGTAGTTGTCCCACACGAGATTCAGCCTTGACGCATCCTGCATCTTTGTTGACAGGTAGGGGTTGAAGATGTCACTGGCATACTCATCAAATAAATTATGCCCTTCACTTTGTTTACATCAGTGATTAATTTCTTCAGGACTTCTGTTGGCTCACATGACTTGTGCATTATACGTCGCTATATTCGATCAGCTCACTGAAAATGTCCATTTCATCTTGTTACATCAATTCAATTATGTTTTAATATCAAGTTTTCTATGTGGCGATGACCTTCCAAGTGTTGAAATAATTTTGCACAGCACATATGTGCAGTCCAAGCTCTCTGGCAGGATGGATAAGGAGTTTATACTATAGTGGAGCTAGATATACTTCTACATTTATCGCCTCACATTCAGGAAGTTGTCTATATGTTGTTGCGGATCCGGGGTGGCGGGATTCTGACCCGATCCCTGGTGCCACCCTCGCTACCACCGTCTCCGGGAGTCTATAACGCCGGCCGGCTCGGCACAGGCCTCGGGTCACGCATCTTCAATCGCGATACCAACGTAATCCTGTACCTTACCAGTTGGGGAGATAGAACCCATAGTTACAGACTGGCTTTGTCAGTGACCGAGCGGAGTCTACCAGCCTGTAACCATTTTTGGTCTTATATGCCAATCGAACGGATCGTTCCTCGACGCGACACGAATTAATCCATAGCGGCAACTGCAGAAGAATTAACCAGATTTATTGGGGAACATCAGGGATCACAACACAAGCAATAAGCACTACAATGGTTATACTAACTATCTACCCGTTCTTACCTAGGGAACCACGGTCTAAAGGTTTCGAGGGGATTCTACGAAATATGCCTTATACAACACGTGCAAACAAAACAGACAAACAGCATGCATGCACACAGAGTACTTGGTGATGGCTCATGGACGAGAGGACCGTGTCCAAAAGCACGAATATCGCTCGTAACAAGCGGTGGTGTCCACAGGTTCAAACTCCCGCTCGAACGTGCTGCGCGGCAAGATGGCGGCGCAGTATTCTTCCTCCTTTAGTCACCGCGTGTGCGGTCTCCGCGCGCTCTGATAGTCCAGTTGCCAGGTTGAGTACCTTGTTGTTGCGAGAAGTGTATTGTTTTTTGATGGTTTCGTACTCGCATGGGTCTATAGAAAAATTTAGCTTGGTTGCTGGAGTGGCAACCTTGGGGAACTCCGATAATTTGTATAAATCCAAGATGGCCACCGTGGACGGAGGTGGAAAATAACTTTTCAACCAATCAACCTACAATCACGTGTGATACATTTTTTCCCGTATATATTTCGAGGTGAGGAATCGATTTCTGAGGTCAGTTGTGTGGTGTTCGGGGTCAAATTCAGGGTCAAAGGTCAAGTGTCAATGTTCATTTTGGACTATTGAGGGGTTTAAAACGTTTTGACCCCTGCATCAACTGCAGATCACTCCTACTCGATATGTTGATGAACGATCCATTGATTCTAACTCACCTCTTCTTCTTTTCAGAGAAACGTATGATGGCTGACTCAAGGTGTCTTCTCCCAGTTGTGTCACAGAGAAGAAACGAAATTCACTGAGATCGGGATCAAGAAGCTCATCTCGTGCGCCAAATCTCGTGGAGATGGGGACCTGCAGGCTAAGCTACAGAACATTATTGCTGTTGGTGGAGATGCGGCAAGCATCGCCTGCCACAAAGGTTGCTACTGTACTTATACATCAAAAGAGAAAATTGCAGAGAGTGAGAAAGTCACAGAAAGAAAGGCTGAAGATGAGGGTGTAAGGACAACTACAAGGCCTCATACAAAGGTAGCTGACAAAGTGTGTTTGAATACAAACGTGATTGTATGTTCTGTAGTGAGGAATGTTTACCCATTGATGATAGACACCCAGAAAGATGGGACCGCGTTCGTGAGTATATGACCAAAGAACATTTTGACACAGAACGTAACCCACTCCCAACTATGAAAGATATGCTCCTTGATGTTGCTGAGCAGCGTAATGATGATGTCGCGAGAAGGGTCAAGTTGCACCTTGCTTTTGTTTCTGATCTACCTTCTGCTGAGTGCAAGTACCACGTCCGCTGCTGTAACAGTTTCACGAAAGTCCCCACATATGCCGATTTGCCAACTGGTAGTGCAGATGAAAATGCTCTGAAGGAAGTCATTGAGTACATGAACCGAGACAGGTCCAGAATATGGAATAGTGTTGAACTGCATTCCCTGTACTCGGATCGAGGTGGCAAGCTCACTCGACGTGACATGTTAAGCAAGTTGACTGACTGCATGAGTAAGGATGTTATCGTTGTTCGGGTAGATGGCTGTACTGCCATTGTTGGTTTCCGTGAGTCCGTTGCTAAAAGTTTCAAGATAGTTAAGGTAGATGATACGGATGAGAGGAGCATTGCTTCCGTGGTGAGGCAGATCAAGCATGAGGCACGGTCGGTCAAGTACAGCAGTGCCAATTATGACCTATCAGAGTTTACACAGGCCAACACAATCAAGGCGACCAGCCAAGTTTGTTGAAGTTGGTTTCGGACCTGGTCTCCGTGGTAAAGTGACCAAGAAATCTCTGAGCCTGAGCCAGTCAATTCAGAGTCACGTTACAGGAACCAGAAATCAGACAACATTAGGACTGGCCGTCAAACTGTTGCACGGCACGGCAGTTCCGAACTTCTCAAACCCCTTCATGAACATGGCTTCACGACCTCGTACGATGGGGCCCTGAGATTCCGAAAATTGGCCGCTCGTCTACTAGGTGACAATGCACAGGTTCTCCACCAGTTCATGGGGTTGTGTAGAACCGTCAGCGCCATCTTCGCGTGGTTTGACAACTTCGATCTCCAGGTATTCACACCAATGGTCGACGCACTACCCATGTCTCTCACTGAATTCCAGCAACCTCATCCGCAGGTATGCTGGAGTATGGCCGCGCTAAGCCAGGGATGCAGACCATACTTGCAAAATCTGCTGACCAGCAGGCTCCACCTGAACTTGACATCACGAAGTATGGGTGGGAAATAAAAGATGGCACCCCAGTACCAGCACCTCCGATCAGCCCCCAGGACCCCAAGATCTCATGGATGTAGTGCGGTGCGGCTGTAAGGCGGTGGTGAAGGCGTGCGGCACTGAACGTTGCAGCTGTCACCATGGAAATATATATGCACTGTGTATTGCGCTTGTGTTTGTCGTGACGCCTGCTTCAACCCGTTCAAGACAGGAGACGAAGACCAAGATGAATGGAAGAGGAAGGAGAAGCAGATGTGGAAGATGAGCGAGGAAACTGAAACACCTTGATCTTGCATTCGGCTCTGATGATGAATGGGAGTGATCGACGTTACTGGATAAACGCGTTGACCACCATCGCTCTGAAAATGTCATTATTATTATTTTATTTCATTTTTGGCCGAAAAAGACCTTGAACTTGACCTTTGACCCTGAATTGACCCCAAATCACAAATTTGACCTCAGAAGTCGATTCCTCAGGTCAAAATTATACAGAAAAGAGGTATCACACGTGATTGTAAGTTAATTGGTTGAAAAG
>CM068962.1:49294941-49310550 GCA_035128595.1 Eptatretus atami
GAATTATTAAAATCTCCTCACCCATTCCACATTAATGCTTTGTTTCTTTGTGTAAACTTTGGTTCTACATTAAGGCCCTGTCACACCTTGACGTTTTAGCCAGTGTATGCCGACGTATGAAAAATTTGTCTAAAACGCTGGCGTACTTCGAATACGTTATGGGTAAGTTTTGTATACGTTAAGAGCACGCTGAAGCACGCTGGCATACGTCGTAGTACGTAGAGCTCGTCGACAAATTTTAAGCATGCTCAAAATTTTTCGACGTATGCCAGCGTATGACTCACACGTTCCGCATACGCTGGCCATAAGTTTGGCACGTTATGCGATCGTTGACACACGTCGACACATGTTACTTGTAACTTACTCATAAGTCGAAACACGTCGAGGTAATGTTTAGCGTACCCGAAACTTATTTCTAACCTATGAGGGCCCTGTCACACCTTGAAGTTTAGCCAGTGTATGGCAACGTATCAAAATGTATGAAAACGCTGGCGTACGCTGAACTATTGATTTTTTTTCATTTTGGGCGTATTCATAACGAGTTGGACGTATGCATAACGTATTAGTAATGTAACAGAACGTTTCGATAACTTATAGATAACTTATACCAACGAATGCTTCGCGTGTTGTCGGCGTTCACAACTTAAGCCCAATGATAGTCTAACTTATGCATAGCGCGGCAGCGTATCGCCGACGATCACGTGGCGTAGCCTATTAAAAGGCTGCCGCTCGACGATTCAAATCATAACCGCACTAGACATCGAAGTGTCAACATCACCGTCATGCCGAAGAAAACTTCGAAGAATGCTGCAAAGAAGTCTCCTGGCCGTGCCGTGGACGCGGACGCAAGGAGGATCCATCATCACCACACCCTCCCATCACGCTCACCTACTACTTACTGACCTGGAACTACTACTACTACTACTGACACGCTCACATACTACTGACATGGACATCTACTCAACATGGAGTTGGAATCTCTCTCTTTACTTGTATATTTATTACGTACGTTAAAATGAAATGTATAATCAAGAAGGAAAGTGGGAAATCAGGAAGGGGGTGGGATCCTATGGAAGTAGAAATACGTTGGGACACTGGAGAAAATGAAACGTATAACTTATTAACCTCAACTGTTGTCTTTTAACATAAACCGTACTTTTTTATGTTTTCCTTTTAAAAAATGCTTGGTGTTGGCTTCATGGTTCGGGTGGCGGGCTTTGGATCCTCGGGTCCTGAGTTCAAATTCTGCTCAGCTGTTGAATTAATACCAGGTGGGGTTAAATCGGCCTGTCATCCTTCTCAGGTCGGCAAAATGAGTGCCAGCATGCTGGTATACTGTGTCGGAGTGGCGACCCATCCCATAAGATTGCTGCTTGCCAGTTGCTCTGTGCTGTCTGGAGATTGGTCACTTTCTTTAACCTTAGTGGAGAACTGTATGCGACCCGGCGGCCGTAAGCTCTGGTACGCTGCACATGTACAGTACACGTCGTCATTGACCGAAACGCATACACCGACGATTGAAAATCATTTACCATTTCTTCTAACCCCCTTTTTAAATTCAATGTTTATTCAACGATTATTTCCCAAACGTTGTGAAGAAGTCACTATAAACTAGTCACATATATGTAACGGTTAGGTGTTTAATCCCAATCCGTTTTCCATTCGCGGGTGCAGTTAATATCTTGTAATAACTGCAACGGCAATTTTTAGCTTTGAATTCTGAAAATTGTTTACTTTTCATGGTTCATCATTTTCATGTAATTAAATGATTTTGCAGTGATCAAAATGTAATTTTGAAGTCTTGTTTTGTGCAAGCAGCCGTTTTAATAGCAGCGGCCTCATGTCGCGGGTGTTTTTGCTCGCACTAAATTGAAGTATCTGTATCATTCAAAGGACTTTGTATGTGAGTAATGTTGTTCGTTTGTCACATAAGAGTTAGATATACATTTATGTAAATGTGTAAAGTGAATGAGAAAACTTTAACATTTCGTCATTTTGTATCTGACGCAACACTCGTTATTTTCAGTACATTTTGAAGGTGTCAGTCAAAAATACATTGTAAGTTTGAGTTCTCTCTTTCTTCTGGTCAGTGTGTTCATCTCCGAGCTTGAATCGGTGGTCATTGTGTTCCAGTAGTATCCTCATTACAATGAATGGCAGATGGGGGTAAGCTGCTTGGCAAATACATGGTGTGTCAATAAAAGGTTAACCACTTCAAAACTTAATTAACCAAATCATTGAGTAACAAAACAAAAAATTAACTCGGAAAATGAAAACCAAATCATGGAGAAATGAAACTCATTATGCGTTAATGTACTTATAGTTGAGGTGTTCAATGTGAGCACCCCCACACACCCAACATGCATTCACATGAATTGGGAAGTTTTCAATGACGTTTCTGCAAGTTTTAATGGTTACTGTCTGCACATAAGGCTCAACTGCTGCTTTCAGATCAGGTTCAGATCTGGGGTGTTCCTTGTAGATGTTATCCTTACAAATTCCCCAGAGGATAAAACTCCAGCGGATTGAGGTCTGAGCTGTGTGGAGACAATTCATTTTCCATACCCAAATTGAGGACTCGTCCGAATTTTTGACGCGGAAAGGCAATTGTTTTGTTAATTTTTGACGCAGAAAGGCAATTGTTTTGTTGGCTGTATGCAGGGTAGCACTGTCTTGCATGAACCACTGTCGCCGGAGGGCTGCAGTGCTCATCGAGTGCTTCAACTCTTCATAAAATGCATTGACAATTGACCGGTATCGTTCTTGATTGATGGTAACCCTTCTTCCCTTTTTGCCTGCAAACAATACGGCCCAAACACACCTCTGTAGCTGACAGCCACAAAAGCAGTGACTTTCCGACCCTTAAGCGACTTCTCTTCAACCTCATCTGGGTGTTGATTCCCAAGAAAATGTTGTGTGAATTGTCAGCACCATTAACGTGAAAGTGTGCCTCGTCACTGAACCACACATCGCGAATCCAGTTTGGGTTTGCCTCCATCTTCTGCTGCAGCATCTCACACATAGCGACTCGTGCTGCTTTATCCCCATCGGTCAATTTATGAGCTGTTGTGATGTGGTAAGGAAAGAGGTTTAAATCTTGTTTCATTATTCTTCTGATACTGCTGGGAGTGAGACCCAGTTCAGTCGATCTTTGGCGATGCGATTTCTTCGGACTTTGCATGACTGACTCACAAACTCGTTCCATATTTCCTTCACACCGTACACATCTTGGGCGACCGGACCTTCCCTTGTTAATGCTGAGAATCGTCCCTTCACTTTTGAACTTTTTCACGAGTTTCCAAATGGCTGGCTTGCTTGGTTTGTTTCTGGGATGCACTCCATATTCAGTACAGAACCTCGTCTGGACGGAAGTAATTGATTTGGTCTCAAAGTACCACTTGGAAATGTTTACTCTTTGCTCTGCAGGAAACGTCATTTTTGTTTCCATAGAATACTTTAGTTATGCTTGAATGACTTCTCCAAAGATCATTGATCACTTCTGCAAAACAAGAAAAAAATTATGGTCATGACTAAAAGTACAAAGGTCATTTGAAGCGGTTAACCTTTTATTGACACACCCTGGTAATTACAGAATAATTTTAATAAGTTAACCTTATTCATTAATTGTAATTAACGAATAGGTTTGTGTATTTTCAACATATACAGTATACATGCATGTATTGTTCGTGTTAAGTCCATTATTACCCTCACCGAAGGAGAGGGTATTGCATTTCGGTCCATTTGTTTGTCTGCCTCTGTTTGTCTGCACAGAACTTTCGTATTTTTCTCCGCAACTGCTGATCAGATTGAGACAACATTTTTCACCATTGGTGCGACTACTCATGGAGAATGTTAATGATAACTATGATGTCATAGGTCACGTGGTGTGGCAGCCATATTGGATAAATGTAAAAACTTTGGACCTCTGTATCTCTGAAACCGCACCAAGGAAAAAAATTGAAACTTGGCATATGGCAAGTACTCCTCATGAAGAATGAGTGTGATTTTTTATGACATCATATGTGCCTTCATTATGACGTCAGCATCTGTAGAATGCCACATCTGATCCGATCAGTATGAAAGATGCTGTTTGTTGTGTGTGTGTGTGTTGATGCCTAAGAACCAACACAAATGGAGAGAGGGGAGAGAGGAAAAGAGAAGAGAAAAGAGAGAGAGAGAAAGAAGAGAAGGAGAGAAGGAAGAGAGAAAGAGAGAAGGAAGAGAGAAAGAGAGAGGAAGAGAGAAGAGAGAAGGAAGAGAGAGAAGAGAGAAAGAGAGAAAGAGAGAAAGAGAGAAAGAGAGAAAGAAGAGAGAAAGAAAGAGGGAGAAGGAAGAGAGAAGGAAGAGAGAAGGAAGAAGAGAAGGAAGAGAGAAGGAGAGAGAAGGAAGAGAGAGAGAGAAGAGAGAGAGAGAGAGAGAGAGAGAGAGAGAGAGAGAGAGAGAGAGAGAGAGAGAGAGAGAGAGAGAGAGAGAAGAGAGAGAGAGAGAGAAGAGAGAGAGAGAGAGAGAGAGAGAGAGAGAGAGAGACGTTCATAGATGGAGGAAGTGAATATTGTGCTGGAATTATCATTGTCCTTGTCAACGTCTTCATCATTGGAGCAGTGTGTCAGAGTCCGGAGGTCCATGTCCTGAGCTGCACACAGACAGACGTTGCCCTCCTTGGACCGGACAGACTTACTGCTGCAGGGAAGTCACAATCTGCTGATTGTACACATCTCTGCTTTGGCTTGGTGCGGGATTCTTCAAGTCCAAAGGGATTTCACTCCACAAGTTGATTCAAATACTCATTTGCTGGTGACAACTCTTCATATGTTTGTGTAGCCAACTCCAGACAACTCTAGACAACTCCATTTTTCCCTTCATATGTTTGTGTTTTCTTGGAGGCTCGCCTTCCAGCCTTAGGGTTAATTTCCAGGTGCATATGGAAAAGTAATTTTGTTTGGCCATTCCATCCATGTTTGTTACCTCAGATTTCATTTGGGATTCTTTAATGTTTGTGATTTTCTTTGTTGTTTAACTTATTTTTGCATTGCGTTTTGTGCCATCCTTTATTTATGAACTCATTTGTTGTGTAAATAAATATGTGCCCCCACCCCATGTCCCCGTTCCCCCAATCCATGACAACCAACACTTTTTACCCCAAGCAGTTTTTGCATTGTTGAAAGGCTCAATACAACTATAGTTCTTGTTCAAAGGCCAAGTCGAGTTCAAAATACATAATGAGACTTTTTGCAGAAAGCGTAGATAGATGCTCCATAATGCTGGTACTCACCAGAATGGAAGTTTTTGCCAAATTTGACTTACTTAATAATGAAATATAGAATCAGACAATTAAAGGCAACCATGCTGCCCATTGACCAGTTCTAATTAAATATAATTTTGTCATCTTTATGCATAACAAGTGAAAAAGCTCACCAATGTTTGACATATCCACAGAAACAGCCTCTGAAAGGGGACCAGGCCCAATTTCTGTCAGTGCAGCCATCTTGAAGAAGTACTGTACCCCTCTTTCAAGGCCTCGTACCTCTGTGCGTGTCAACTCACCTACAGTAGAAAACAAAAATGCAAGCAGACAGAGGCATGCACTAAATGTGCTTCACTGTCATTTGGTTTCTCTATACTAATAAATGGCAGTGTGTGTGTGTGTGTGTGTGTGTGTGTGTGTGTGTGTGTGTGTGAGTGTGTTTTCTCCATAACTCCAAAGCCATGAAACCTAGCAACCTGAAACTTTGCATGCATACTGAGGACAACAAAGGAAGTGCATGAGTGAGAATTGGGTGTTTGGGTTAATTTAGACACCCCTTTTGAAGGTAATTCACAGCCTTGTTTAATTAGATCTGATCAGGTGCATCCTCAGCCACCTTGCTCTTTGGGGTCTTAGGGCATATCCAAGGTAACCTCGCTGGGGTTTGTAACCACCATGTTTTTTGGCCTGCTCAACCATACCTCGACTTCGAACAGGCCGCAACGATTTCTTGACAATAAAGTTTTTTTTCCCACTTTCTTCACTCATATTATCGAAGGCCTGTAAATCAGGGCTACGAATCGCCGTATACCTTGATTTTGTAAGTACTATAATTTTCAAATGAGTAGCTTGGAGCGATTTCATGCATTATATGATACAATTTTCCACGATCAACTCTCACGGACAAATTAAAGTATATCATCAAAATATTATTTTGGCTTTGAGGATCGGATATCGTCTGGACTAAATAAGTGTCGAAATCTGTTGTGAAACATGAAATTTAAAGAAATAAGGAGTCTTATAACCAAGACTATATACCTATTTACTTTAAGCAAGCAAGGCTATGTTCCCTCCTTCTCCATACATACACAAGAAAATGTGAAATTTCCAAAGCATTAAACTTATCTTTTTCTACTGTTTGGAGAATTATATTGAGTGAACAAAAAATTTAGGAATGTGCCAAAATTAACCAGCTTCATTGAGCAAAATGATTTTATGCATTCACTGCTTGACATCGCCCCCTGTTCCCCAGAGGGACTGCTTATCCATAGTGTCTGCCAGATCTGTGTCTATATTTTCGGAGGTTTTGTGAGGTGCTCTACAAGGGATCAAAGCAAATCTGGTGAAAAAAAGATGTTTTAAGATAAAGTTATAATGTTTGCGTGGACTGCGAACCGATGTACCACATGATGCTTGCACAGACGAGCAGGCAACATAGTGGATAATCTACAATATTTATTTCATGGGCGAATAAACTTTGCGATGTTTCCAGGGTTGTTCTCCAGGAAACAGCAACTCTTTTGTGGATAAAGTCATCATTTGAACAAATTCATTTTATTTATTTAACTGCTGCGTTTGTGGTGAAGACCGGCTTTAAAGTTAAAGGGATCCTATATGCTATACAGACACTGCCTTACCAGCCGTTCCTTATCAACCATTTAATTGGAGTGCTTGCTTGAGTGCTTAAGCCACTTGCTGAGCGCCCTACATTCAATGCGGTACCGCACTACGTCATTCTGAGTGAATCGTTCACCAAAAATTTGCGATGTTGGCCAAGCATGTATCTGTGTGTTGTGTGTTGTGTGTTGTGTGTTTTGTGTTTTGTTCACAAAGCATAACATATTATCTCTGATAATTCCCCTACCCCCACTCCTCTCTCTTTGTCCTAACCCCTCCCAATACAGTGCAGCACCCTCCTCCCACACACACCTCTCTCACTCTCCCCTCCTCTCTCTGTCCTCTGTCTCTGGACATATGCAGATGGTGGTTATGTCTGGACTGTGTTTGTCTCCGGATATCTCCGGGTGGTACTTGTCTCTAGACAGCTTGGCTCCAGACGCGTCTGGGCAGTATTTATGGGTTTGTCTCCAGATGTGTCCGGATGGTATTTATCTCTGGTCGTGTCTGGGCCGTGTTTGTCTCCAGACACGTCTGGGCAGTATTTATGGGTTTGTCTCCAGATGTGTCTGGATGGTATTTATCTCTGGTCGTGTTGGGCGTGTTGTCTCCAGACACGTCTGGGCGGTATTGTCTCCAGACGCGTCTGGGCGGTATTTATCTCCAGACGTGTCCGGGCGGTGTTTGTCTCGAGATGCGTCCGGGCGGTGTTTGTCTTCAGATGCATCCTGGTGGTTTTTGTCTCCAGACGTGTCTGGGCGGTGTTTGTCTCCAGACGCGTCCAGGTGTGTTTTGTCTCTGGACGTGTCCGGGCGGTGTTTGTCTCTGGACCCGCCAGGCAGTGTTTGTCTCTGGACTTGTCCAGGCAGTGTTTGTTCTGGAAACGTGTCCAGGCAGTGTTTGTCTCTGGACGTGTCCAGGCAGTGTTTGTCTCTGGACGCTTCCAGGTGGTGTTTTTGTCTCTGGACGCGTCCAGGTGGTGTTTTTGTGTCTGGACGTGTCCGGATGAGAGTTTTTCTCTGGATGTCTCTGGGCCGTGTTTATCGTAAGACCGGTAGAAAATGGATTTCAGATATTATTTTGTTTCCATCATCACTGTTATTCTATGCAGAATAATTTTGATGAGACTATGAATCGTAATTAATGCTCCACCACACATCTGCCTTCCCTTCCTCTCACCTTCCTCTCACGCTCCCCTCCCTCCTCTCTCTTTTCCCCTCAACCTCATCCCTATCCCCCCTCTCTCTCCACCCCCCCCAACCCCTCTATTTCTCCTCTACCCTTCGTATACCCACCAGTGAAGTGACGGGTGGTATTTTCTAGTATAAAATAAAATCCCTTAAACCTAACAGCGTATTTGCTCTCTTTATCTATCCATGCCTTTCTGTGATGACCCTCCCTCTCTCATAAATCCGTGTCATGTATTTTTCAAAGATTGTACATGTTTCCATCGAGTACCACCTGGTGACAGTCTCTTGCATGATATAATTAGGACATATGCACACTGCATCAGGTCCACTGCCACACCCCTGCAAGAACTGATGCTAACCTGCAGTGAATTGCTGCATATGATCGAGGATGACGACATTAGGACAGATGTGCAAGACAATACAGAGTGGATAAGTGTTAGAATGTACCTGCTATAATTTTCTTGAAAATACCGGACATTTTGTGGGATGTAAAACATATTCATGGGAGTATTACTAATTATTTATGAGAAATTGTTAGGCAGTGTATTGACTCAGTGCAATGTTAACACTTGTATACTTGTGATTCAATATGGAACATATTGTTTACTATCCAAGACTGTGTAATCTTTGTCAAGATGAGATTTCTATTCGAATAGTTGTGTGGAGTTAAAAAAGTGAGTTAAACTTTAAGCTGTGTGGAAAGATTGTGGGTATGTGAAAGAGAAGCAGAGCAGGTTTTTAGGACACGTGAGGTGATGTCGGTTGGTCCAGTTAGTTGCAAAATCAGTTGAGGGTTGACAGAGACTTTTTCACCTTCTCAGAAGCAAAAGTATCAGAGTCCAGGAACAGTTCCGTGAATGGTTATGGTGGGTACAGAGAAGAGAGAAGAGAGAGAGATGCAGGTATTCGTCACTATTTGGAGGATGGTACAACACACAGACAAGCAGGAGGTGGGAGCGAAGGCGAAGTCGCAGCCAAAGGGAGACGGGGATACAGATATGATCATGAAGAGGATTTTCGTCATCATGACAACCTCTGCAAACTGGATTTATCATTATTCCCAGATTGGAGGAGATAAAGATTATGGGATGGGTGGTAAGAATTTTTTGTTGAAGGCACAGAGAGAGGTGGTGCTGTAGGTGCAGGAGGAGGGTTGATGGACCAAGTGCTTAACTGACACAGTTTTGAAAAATAATCATTGTGAAGAAGAAGAATAATAATAAGAAGAATAGACCCTGGTGAAGAAGAAGAACACGTGAGGTACTCCTCATGAAGAAGTAAGGAAAGTGAAGCATTTAAAAATGTTCTAAATGCTTTGAAAGGAATAAGGAAGAAATGTTTACATTCAATGAAGATTCAATGGAGATTCAGTTTGGAGATATTGAGAAAAGAGAGATACAGAATGAGGTAGAGGAGGGAAGTACAAGCAGAAGGAAATTGTGGCAGAATGACATCGTTTTGGAGTGAAAAATAACATTTTTTTTTGGTTTGTTTTTATTTTTTTGAAACAAGGAGGGGAAGGAAATAGGGTAATGTTGACGGAGGTAGAAAGTACGATATTTGGGAAGAAAGAAGCTGAACGAGGAACACAACGTCAAAAAGAGACGGAGATTTTTCACAGTGGCTATCTGAGGAGTAGGCCTTGAACAACACAAAAACGAATTTGACAACACATCACAACAAGGTACGATTTCACATGGAAAATTGGACAAAAACATAAACAGCAACACAGGGACGAAAACAGAAAAACATGATGAATCCGGTTCGGAAAACTTAGCTCTTACGAGATGGGAGCGGTAACTGCAAGTTCAACCACACGTGCAAAAATCCCTGAACCAGAAATCTCCTCAACATTTGGTCATTTCCTTGCTTATTCTGTCCAACCATTGTCCCGCTGCCCCACTGTCAGTTCATTGCACTTTTACCCTCTGTCATGTGACTCCTCAATCTTGTATTAAAAAAGAAACAAAACTATATATACAGTCAGGGTTTGACATGATAGCTGAGAGGCTAAGTAGGTGAATAAATTTTACGATCAATTCAAATGAAAGTAAAAATTCAGGTGTTCTAAACTGACCGGATATAATTAAGCGGGTCCAGTGCTCGTTGTGTGCAGAAAGGTTCTCGTGTGAAAGCAAAATGTACTGGACAATGGGCCCATTAGGTTGCGCTGGAGGGTTCCACATAACACCCACGGATGTTGAGTCGAGAACTTGGACCGTGACATTCTGTGGTGATGAATCCGGACCTGTACAAAGTGCATCAAAACTTTGTTCCTTTGCCACGGCACCGAATGTACCACTTGCATGCAGTTCACAACACCAGAATAATGCCGGCTCGAAGCAGGTCATCTGCAACTTCTCCGGCCTTTATATCCTTGTGGAACATTCCTTGAAGCTGCATTCTTACATGATTAAAATATATAATTCCATTTAGGCTGAAAGCATTTGGGGTGTTTTGTTGTTCATTCTCGATACCAAAAATGAATCCTTCCACAAAAAGTTTAATTTCAGATCTTTCCCCATTTCAAAATACTCAAAGATAGATGTCAAGATGCTTACAACTTTTCAAGCCTTTCAGCAAACAATCCTGATAAGTTGTGACAATCGGTAACACCGTTTCATTGCTTCCCAATATCAGCACCAATTAAGTCATAAAAACAATTAACAGAAAATATAAATTTAACAACAGTTTTGGCTGGAATACCAGTTTAACCTCAGAACCTACAAGGAAGCACCAAACTCTTATGCGTGCCATATGGAATGTGCAAGACAAGAGCACGGCAATGAAACAAAGCTCGTACACAGGAGACAGTTGTGAGTACGCTTATGGCTCAAACAATGAATCTATACTCTGTCGCAAAACCACCAGTTATAATGCTATTGCTTGAAACATAAAGGCTGACAAAGTTCAATTGGATGTACTCACTTGGATTATCATTTTAACATAATTTACAGGAGAAGCCAAGTGTGGAAGTACAGAGTGACAATGCATTATATTGAAACAGGATCCTGAATATTGACAATGCAAGGAAACAGACACAAGAAAAGGCCATTTAGCTCAACATGCCTGTGCAGTACATCCATGCCATTTTGTGTCCTTCATCAACAAACCTATCTTTCAAATACCTTAATCCTTTACTTCCCATTAATTTAATCTAACTTGACATTTACATAGTTCATTTGTAAGTAGCTTGCAGGGATTGGTGGCATTCAAGTCAATGTGCAATTAGTAATTAGCTGTAGTTTTTAGAAGCATTTCTACAGTTGCAAGGTAGGTGCAACGTTTCCACTAAATCAGATTGACCTGGCAAGCTGAGACTTTTATCCAACAAACCACTTACTCAAGCTGTCCGATTATATTCATGAGGTCGATTTGTAAAAGATAAACCGATTATCAAGAACCCCTTTGCAGAACACCTGCCGCAAATACGACTACTTAAAAATGGGGATTGTGCTGAAAGGAAACTTCCAACATCAAATTACCTCAAACAGATATGGCGATTGTTATATTCTTAATTCTAAGACATATTTTTTCTGAGCTGATTATGTTTAGCACTTATTCTGGGAGGGGAAATAACTTGTTAAGGACCTACTGCATTCTGGAAAGTAAATAGCCACAGAAAGTCAACTTTTAATGACAGTTCTGAGTCGTGGTCAAGCCCAAAGTCATCTTTATATTAAAGTAGCCGGATTTCTCTTTTCGTCTGTCTGCCCCTCTGTCTGTCACGCTCTTTTTGCTGGGACGTCATCTAGGCTAGGCCTCTGTGGATGTGCACTTCATCACGGCATCCAGCACTCAACCCGTCCCATAGCTTCACTGATAGCAGCAGAACAATAGAACCCATATAATGTATTTGACTCTGACTATCTGACATCAGTAGTCAACGGGCTGAATGCCAGATGTTCAGCGTCGGAATTATGGATATCGTAAGATGGCGGTGTTGTAGAATGGCGGTGTAGTAAGACAGTATTGTGTAGGACGACACTACGGCATTACATCTAGCACTAGGTTAGACTTTTACGGCAGTGTATTATTCATGACTCAATGAAAAGTGGTGTATTATTTCAGAAACCATTTTTGATAAATGCAAACAAGCGGTAACTAATTAGCCTACATTTATTAAATCTCATTATCGTAATAATAATGTAATTTTGTGAGATGTATAAGGAACACGTTTTTTCCTGATCGTCACTTTTGTTCACCATCACATGGCATAAATGAGAACAAGCAATGCATTTTGTAACTGGGGGGGGGGGGGGGGGGAAACATGAACATCTGATCCCTGGGAACATAAAATGAATTCATAATCTCGTTTCTTGTTGAATAAGTGTGCGTATTACTAAAATGAACTCTGCATTGTTAGCAGTAAACAAAATGTTTCTGGAATAAATAAAAAAATTGCATATATTGACTGCGAATAAACTGTATTATTGTACTGTAACATGTACATTGTACAAGTTACGTTGTTCGATCACTGCCAACAAAGCGATGGATTCAATGCCAGCACCAGTACAATTGAAAAGACAAAACTCCAGTGCGTACAAAATTAAGTCAAGAATGAAGCTTACGATCTGGCGTCGTAGTTGCCTCAACCACCGAGCTGAAAAGACCTTCAGTGTGATAGCAATGTAACTGCACAGCAAAGTGGTAATGTGTGAAAGGTCGTAGGCCTTCGACCAACACTTGCTCTTCAGAGCTGCAGCACAATTAAGTGAAAATGGTTATTGAATTCCAAGGCACAGTAAAATATCTCCACAATTATGTGTAATTTTCTCAGTCCATTCTACTCTTCTTGCATGCCACTGACTCTGCGAGTCTATGTGACACTACTCCAGTGTCTCCTATCTTACTCAAACTGCATCATCACCATCTCACTCTGTCGCAACCTACTTGTACAACCCCACCCTCACCTGAATTAATCCAAGTAGAGCTCACCTGGTGATATAGCTGAAGTTGGACCCAACCTCCCCATCCATACCAAAACGGACCATGTAGTTGACTGGTTCCATGTAGTTTATGGCAGGCTTTCGCCAAGCTAGCCAGATTGCACGAGAACCATTGCTGATCGCACTGAGGTGCGTCGGGCTTGGGAAGCAATTAATTTGCAAATCCTCTGCAGAAGAATATTGAAGAGATGACATGAGGGCCATGACATTATTAATCACAAATAACAATGTTAAAAACTATAGAACCTAACTGATCAGCTGAACAACCAGCAAAGGAAATAAAGAAACAACTTCATTAAATGTGGCAGTGAGAGGTGGGGAAAAAAACCAAATAAGGAAAACATTACTCAACTACGACTAATTAAGATTAAAATGAGTGTCCTGGACTTTATTGACTTTGGCCATTCTCGGGTTGATATGATGGTGCCATAGTGGAGACAGCATTCGATGGTGGAGTTGAGACCACATTGAGAACGTCCAATGTGCGTCCAATCCACATGCTCTCAAACCGCTCATGTCTGGTCACTGTGACCAGCAGCACCTTGTACAAACTTCCAGGATCTGCACGACACAATGAGATGTTATTTGTCCACAACACAACACAACACAACACTGGAGCAGGAGGTGAGAATTCTGGCCTATTGAGAAAGCTCTTCACTCTGTATGGATCTTATAATGTCAATGTATTACCAAGCTAACCATTGCATGTGAGTATAGCAGGTAATGGTCATTTCAAACGGTATGTGAGGTGGCTTTGTGATATGATGAACCATTATGCCATAATTGCCTTATTGGCCTTGGAATAATGAAGAGAAACCTGTTCCTGACGCTGTTTAGTGATGTAGAGCTGCAAAGTGTATAGGTTGATAATTAATTATAAGTATATGTGGAAGCTGCTTTGCTGCCATTAGCTGGTTTGTAGCTGCTTTGCTGCCATTAGCTGGTTTGTAGCTGCTTTGCTTCCTCAGGACCCAGACAGCTTGCCATTGTGACGGAACCATGAATCCTGGATTGTACCAGCAAATTCGACAGGCCAATGTCAGGGCATCCGTCTGTGAGCTGAAGCTGAACAGAAAGTGTGTCATGCAGAAAGACAACGATCCTAAACACACAAGTAAATCCACAACAGAATGGCTGAAGCAGAAGAGATTTTACATTTTGGAATGGCCAAGTCAAAGTCCAGACTTTGACCCAATTGAAATGTTGTGGCAGAACCTGAAGCGAGCAGTTCATGCAAGAAAGGCCACAAATTTCTCTTGAGTTGAAGCAGTTCTGTAAGGAAGAATTGGCCAAAATTCCTCCAAGCCGATGTGCAGGACTGATGAATAGTTACAGGAAACGTTTGGTTGAAGTTATTGCTGTTCAAGGGGGTGCCACCAGTTACTGAATGTAACGGTTCACATACTTTTTGCGACAAATAAATGAAATGTTGGATCATTTTGCTCAACAAATAAATGAAAAAGTAGATTTTTTTTTGTGTGTGTGTGTGTGCTATTTGTTCAATCAGGTTCTCTTTATCGAATATGCAGACTCAGATGAAGATCTGATCACATTTTAGGTCAAATCTATACAGAAAATTCAAAAGGGTTCACAAACGTTTTCTCACCAGTGTGTATATACATTTATACATATATGTATATCCTCACTAAAATTCACGGACCCGTGTTTGTGGGTTTGTTTGTCAGGCTACTCCTACAGTTCTGGGTGAATTACATCCAGACTTGCTACAGAGGATCAGCATGACCCCAATTAATCTGTAGGGGTGTTTTTATCTTTGCCGGTTGTCTTGGGAGGATGAGGGAGCAGGATGGGGGTGGGGGGGGGGGAGACGCAAATTCTCTATGTAAATGTGTATCGTGTTGCGTCGACTCCAGGTGGGAGAGGGTATTACAAGTCTCCAACATTTACAGTGCAGTATTCCTGTCCCCACGTTTTCCAGTGCAGTGAGGTGTTTTGAGTTATAAGCAGTAGGTATGTTTTTGCTTCATGCACATGGGTTATTTTTTTTAGCCTATACAGAGCTGTCAGTTGCCTATACAACACCCAAATTAAGGTATGCGTCAGAATAACGTGCTGCATGCTTGGAACAAGATCGCCCAATTAGGGGGGGGGAGGGAAGGGGTAACTCTGCTAGGATATAAAATCCATCCACAGATGCATTTCTGGCTCAATGGCCCTCATCAGCTAGAGTGCATAAACCTCAAGAGTTGAGCTGGCAAGCTGCACCATATGGCATAACTGCTGAAATCCTCATAAACGGTGTTATGGATGCCTAAATCGGGTGGATGTGGAACAGGCACACACTATTGGTCTGAGCCATTGCAGCAATTGCTTGTGTGAGACGAGGCATTCACGGTCACCATTCCAGTGAAGAGGTATTATTCAAAATATACATACATCTGCAGATATTTACTAATTTGTTATTCTTGTATTAAAAATGTGCATTTACAAACTATGCTTTTGTAAAAATAAAATAGAGTGATAATAATATTCATAAAACAATTAGAACAGCTTCACATGGTCATGATCCTAAGGCCAAGTTCAAGAATAATCTACTCTGAATGAGTAGTACCTAAATCTGAAAGCAAGTAACTTGTTACTTTATGCT
>CM068962.1:49328659-49343585 GCA_035128595.1 Eptatretus atami
CATTTTATTCACAGGAATTACAAAAGACAAAGATAAATTGGGGATTTTTTGACTCCGCCCCTTTTTAAACTCCGCCCCTTTTTGACTCCACCCACACAAGCCACATCCACACAATTCCCACTCACAAAAGCCACATCCACACAAGCCCCACCCACATAAGCCACATCCACGCAAACCCCACCCACATTAAGCCACATCCATCATATCCACATAATTAGTGATTAGTTTATTAGTTCCCACACACAACATGTTTATTTAATTTAAAAAAAATTGCTCTACCCACACAAGCCACATCCACACAAGCCCCACCCACCCACACAAAGCTCCACCCACCCACACAAGCCCACCCACCCACACAAGCTCCACCCACCCACCAAGCCCACCCACACCAAGCTCCACCACCCACACAAGTCCCACCCACCCCAACAAGCCCCACCCACCCACACAAGCTCCATCCATCCACACAAGCCCCACCACCCTGTGCGCCCCCACCTTTGACCACCACCCCCCTCATCCCACCCCAACCTTCCCCACACACACACGGGGAGGGGAGGGGAGAGAATGAGGGGGGTGGGTGTGGGTCGTGGGGGAGTGCAGCTACCCCCCAGCCCTAACCCCCCCTCCCCTTTACATCTCCTTTATTCTTTTCTTGTAATTCAAAATCAGATAATTATAAGGAAAGCATTTATAATTAAACAAAAGTAATAACATTGAACAAAATCTTCTTTTGCAGCAGTCTGATGGTTTGTTTTGGTTTTGAAACTCGATCAACATATTCTGTTCAAAACAAGAGTGAAGAACAATTAGGGTATATAAAGATGATTATATTATGATATTAATAAAATAATAAATATAACATTTACCTCCAGAAGATAGTGTCATGTCAGATTCCTCCAGAAGATTAAGTTGGGTGTTTGGTTCATCCAGACAGGTGTTTAAACTGAAAAAAATAAATAATAATAATAATGAGTCAAACACAGTGAGACACACACACGCACGCACGCACGCACACACGCACGCACGCACGCGCACACACACACACACACACACACACAAACACACACACACACACACCACACACACACACACACACACACACACCACGGATAAATTTCTCACCTTTGACTTGACTCATTCAAGATCAGAGAACATGAGAGAATTTCTTGCCAGCAACAAAAATATCATATCAATTCTTTTCGAAACAAACGAATGTCTTCAAGGAAGTCATTCATTTTTATCCACTCGTCATGTAATTCAAATAACTCATTTTCAGAATCAGTTATCAACGATGTTCTTATTGGGGACAACCTGTTAGAAAAAGACATACAATACTTATTGGTTGTTTGTGATTTAATTCTGTATAAAAACAACAAATAATGAATGGGTTCAAGGATCTCACCTCTCATCTTGTGAAAACAATTGATCTGCAAGGTTGTAGTAATAATCTGAACGCTCCATATTCGAAATAAAACATACGAAGCCCGAGCATACGAAGCAATAAATATCCTCCTGTTGATGACGTAATGGGAGATTGCACAACAATGGGTTTTTCAGGGTGTGTCCCACATAGGAAAGGACTTCGGAATTTTTTTGGCTTGGTTCGGGCAAGGCAGTTTGGCTGACTCCAGACCGACTCATTTTAACACGAAAAGAAACAGCTTGCTTTGAATGATTTGATTAAAACTACGTTTAAAAGCTGTTTTATGCTAAACTTTGTTCTGTTAGTGTTCTGATGATTTAAGATATACACATGAGAACATGGGCACAGAATACTTCCTCATTTTCACAGCACGACTGTGCTCTTAAAAGCACTTCCCCATTTTACAAACCAAAAGAGGGATAGCCCTTTCTTTCGTGCTTGAGAGATAAAGTGAATCTACTTGTGGAAATGAATGTTAATAGAAAATTAATTATTCCCTAAAGTAGAAACATGGACAAATATTCGTTGGTTCACTCTTTGAGTGGAATGAAAATATGAAAGGAAGAAGTGCTTTAATCAGTAAGTCTCAATCTTTCATAGTCTCAATTTTACATTTGCTTTTATGGGGAGAGGGGATAGGTGGGAAGAAAATCAGTCTCAAATTTTACATTTGCTTGTATGGGAGGGAAGGGGATAGGTGGGGAGAAAATCAGTCTCCTATTTTGGGCTTTTGGGGCTTGAGTCAAAAAGTTTTTCCCTTCCCCCCATTCATTTGAATGGGAGTCCCAGAAACCCCATTTATCATCTACTGACCGCCTATCCATGAGCAACAAAATGGTCCCACCTATGATGCCATAGATCAGTGCTTCTCAAACTATCTGATGTGGCGGACCGGCAGGTTTTTTGTTTTCCAATGTGTCAGGGACAGGTACCATATTTGTGCCATATTATTATTTGTTTATGATCCGAGAAAATATTGTTTGAACATCCATTAAGTAATATTAATTTATACCGGAAAAATATTAAAATATAATGAATATAATAAAAGTTGACACTTTTATATATATATATATATATATATATATATATATATATATAATAATTATAATATATATATATATATATATATATTGTATTACATATATATAGACCTCTCTCTATATTTTGAATTTGTCGGCTTAAATATATTATTTTTCAAGATTTTATACATTTTCATTTTATACATTACATGTTATATATTATGATAATGTGAAACGGAAACTCGCTGCGGACCGGCAGTCAATGACTCGCGTACCGGCACCGGTCCGCGTACCACCACTTTGAGTAGCACTGCCATAGATCACAGTTTAGCAGTCATATTTGATTACCCTAACGGCCTAACACCTTCAAAAATCTTCTCCAGAATGGCTGGACAGATCGAGCGGAAACTTCACACACATGCTCCCCAAAGCGTTGTGGATATGAGGCTGTTCATGAATAATTGATAGGTCACATGGTTTGGAAGCCATATTGGATTGAAGGAAAATATTTTTAAAATTCTCTCTTGAATCGCTGAGGAAGGAGGGGAAGAGGTGGGGTGGGAATCCAGATGGAGGGGGTGGGAGGAGGCAGGGGAAATGTTGGGAGGAGGGTGTGGAGGGAGGGGAAGGGGTGGGGTGGGAGTCCAGAGGGAGGGGTGGGAGGAGGCAGGGGAAAGGGTGGGAGGATGGAGGGGAATGGGTGGGGTGGGAATCTGGAGAGAGTGGGGTGGAGTGGGAGGATGCAGGGGATGGAATGGGATAAGGGAGGGGAAGGGGTGGGAGGAGGATCCGGCATTGCCTGGCAATGCCAGGTACACCTGCTAGTATCATAATATAACTCAAAGTGATGTCAATATAAATCATCAGAAAAGGTAAAAAATGGAGGATTCCTTAAATGTGAGTTAATGGACCATGCGGTGAGGACACTGGATTTCAACTCTGATTGACGGCAGCATGGTAATTTCACTATTAGACTGTTAATAAAACCCCAGCTGTCACACTAATGACTTTCAGAGAGGGGGTAATCTGCCTGCCCTGATAGATCTGGTTACATGTGACACCAGTTCACAGTGTACCACTCAACTCCCTTCAAAACTTTTGATGCACTCAGGATGACTTGGGCTGAGCATTAAGTACTACTTATGAAAAGGGAGTACCATGCAACAATCCCTGAAATGGTCATTTCCCATTTATCACCATTTTGTCTGAAAATTAATTGTGAGGCTGGTAAGATAGCCAAGAGGTATGCAGACTCACCCTGAAGCTGTCTAGCCTGGATTTGAATCTTGGCCCAGCTATAAACTGTCATCCTGGTGTTCCACAGGCAAGGCAATTCATCAATGCATGCGCAGTCACTCGGACGGACATTAATTAGAGGTGTTCTGTCTGCCAGTATTAGTTAGTGGACATAAAACATCCCACAGTATTCTTTGCAACGAGGTGAGTTATCGCTGACAACCTGGCCAAGTTCCAAATTCCTGCTCTAACCTTCAGGAGGCATCAGTGGCACAATGGCACCCCCAGCAAAGCCATGTGCTTGCTGCAAATGACATAAGAAGAAGAAAGATTCATTGTCATTGCAAATATAACGTTGCGTTGGATAGCACTCTCAATTAATAAACTCTCACCCCCTTCTTCTGTGTGTACATTCAACTTCTCTGATGTCTGGCTCGCTCCGCCTTTGCTGTATGCCACAGCGTAGAAGGTATAGTTGGTATTTGCTTTCAGCTCTGTGACCAGGAACTCCATAGTTTTATTAATGATAGCAAATTGATACTCTTGGTTGTTGTTTCCTGTCACACAACACACAAGCATGCGAATCATACAAATGTTATGTTTTCACCTCCATGGGTGCCCAAACTAATTGGACTGTTCAAGGAATCGAAAGGGCAACTCATCCTCCAGGAATCAACTAAGTTCTGGGTAAAGGTTTATGTTATCTTCAAAGACATTTATTGGGACAACTAAATCTTCCTTTTTTTTTTCTTCTGTGACCTGGGGTTTGTAAAAGGTACCCTGTGGGTTTCAAATAAGACAAAACATCCCCATTCCAATTCGAAACATACCAACAGCTTTTTGGTAGTGAACTGAGAAGCCAATGATTTCACTGCTGTGTTGTTTTGGACGATCCCAGCTGAGCAAAACAGTAGAACTAGACTGGGCCAGGACCCGGAGGTTGCGTGGTGGGCCTGGCAAGCCCTGACGGATAGTAACCATGAGGTGAGCTACGGCACAATCCTCCCCGACACTGTTTTCAGCAACACATTGGTACATCCCCACATCATCCATGGACAGCTGGTTGATGACTAGATGGTCATTGTCCTGAATCTTTAAACGTCCGTTTGAGTGGACAGGATGCCCATCCTTGAGCCAGCGAATCGTCGGCATGGGCTCACCATCTGCAATGCAGATGAAGCGGGCAGTGCCTGCCCGGGCCTTGCTTAGATTTTCTGGTGCTTTGGTGATGTGAGGAGGAGCTGCAGAGAAGATAAGGACAAGGATGGTGGAAAGAAGCAATTGGTTCAGCCAAAGTGGTGGTTGTAGCTTTTTATCCATCTGTAAAGTGAGAACTGCATTTTATAAAGTCAGAAAAAAGTTGGTCAAAGACATGCAAGAAGTCCCTCGGTGCACTTCTGTACGGGATTTCATCCGCAGGTGAGGTGGACCCGGTAGAGAAGGAATTTGCAGCATGTAAACACTGGCTTGATGAGTACAGATTTATATATCTGAGATTTATATATCTGAGTTCGAAACAAGGATGATGAAAAGCCCAATAAGTCAGAATCACAGACAAGTGATCCTTACTTAAAACTGTGAGCCAAGCGGTGCTCATGAGGGATTCCTGTGATCTCAGGACGTTCACCTGACATACATAGGCTCCTGCATGTTGAGGCCAGGCAGACGTGAACAGCAGGTTCACATGGCCAACGAGCGCAACCTCGGCTCTTATAGGCCTTCCATCTGAAGGGAGGGGTGAAGTTGTTTGTGAGGAAGGAGGGAGGGATTGGGAGAAATGTGAGTAACATCACTGTAAGAAACTGAACCAAAAGGTTCATTTAATTGTCATAAAAACACAAAAATATGACAAATGTGAATAAACAACTATATTTAAAACAACAGATGCATTGTAAAGCATAACTTCCATCCACCTTCGGTGGCAGAGGTTAACTATCAATAATATTTTAACGATTAAAATACTTGATGCATTTAATGTGGACTGGAAGAACAGCTGGTAGAACAACTTACTCACCTTTGAGCTCTCATTTGGCTTAGATTCCTGGCCCTACAACAAACAATCAACCAGGTGCTTCACAGGCAGGCAGTTATATCAATGAGTACACTATCTTTGAGTGGAACATGAGGCCAGGTATCATATCTGCAAGCATTTGCTTGTGGTCATTTAAGATCCCACAGTATCATTAAAAAAGCAGGCCATTGTGTGCCTGTAATTCCTGCAGATCCCTTCCTTCGTGTATTCTTTTCCCTTCTATTCGCAATACCTCTCAATTGAACTAACACTCCTTCTAAATGAATTAATTTGCATCTTACTTTAAAAGCTTTTAATAACATTTTAAAATGCTCATTTGCCTTATTTCCCCAGCAGCAATACCCCACATTATTACGGACAAGTATTTTCATTTAGTTGTGCTTTGGTGAGGGTTATATTGTTACGGATTTGGAAGCCTTTTACACACAAACAGACAGCAATCCCCAAGCTTAGTTATCTCGATAAGTATGTGTTTATAGTTAGGGTCCCCTACCTGTGTCTAATGGGAATTACATGTGTGCTGTGAGTTACTTTTTTAGTCAGGGTCTTTGCAATACAAATCGAGCCTCCAGCCAACCGAAACCATCACTCCTTCACTTTGCACATCGCGCCATTACACACGCGTGTCCAGCCACGTACGTGGGCGGAGATTTCCATCACCTCAGATTGAGACTCCGCCCAGAAAGGCAGGGGCGTGCCCCTTGTCCAATCACGCACAGAGGGCAACTTTCCCATGACACCCCGGCCAATGAGGGATGAGATGCCTCAGATGGCGATTTTCTCACCCCGCACAAGAAATGAATAAAGGAACGCCAGGCTCCGGAGCGCTGGTCTTGGGGTCGCGGGTCTTGGTGCTGGCTGGTTCGTCTGGTCCTAGGTCATCGTCGTCTCTGGTCTTCTCCTTGGTCTTGGTTCGTTGGTGCATGGCTGGTTGGAGAGCACGGTCCTGGTGCTTGGTGCGGCGACGAAGGTGTGGGTTTGAGTCCCCCCGAACCAGCTCATCTCGACCAGACCGCACGGGCGGAAAGGTGCCCAACCGGCCCCATTTCTTTTGGGTGTGTGTGTGTGTGTGTGTGTCGGTGGTGCCCGTCCTGTAAGTAGAAAGTGTTAAGTACCTGTGTTCATTGTAAATTGCATTTCTGATAGTCGGTTTAACTCTGCTCTTTTTGGCTCCCCTGCCCCATTATAAATAAACCCTCAATTGTTCAATGTACCAGCTCGTTGTTGTGCTTTCTATTATTGACCCAGCATGGTTTGTGCTTGAGAACCAGTAGCCGATTGGGCTGTAAGTTGTCGTTTGGACCGACGGACTTTGGTAATTCCACTCGGTTACACCGGACCGAGGTCGCTAGAGCGACCCGGTTTGACAGAGTCCGTTGAGGGTGTGACTTCCCCGGTAATTTGACGACGTGGGTACTTAGGTATATTGAAATTTGGCTATTAACCCTACCCCACGCCATCAGAGAATTGGCGAGCACAGTCCTTAAGTGACCTGTGACCTTCGGAGTTGTCCGAAGGTTACGACCTGCAATTCCGGGTGTTCGGTGAGAGACGGCTCTACTGCTCCACCTGGCGGCCATTCCTCACTACCCACCCCCGGCCTACAATATCAGCTGTTGAATTTCCTGTTAAGTCACAAAAACAACGATAACAACAACAACTAGAGGGGGAGCACTCGGTAGAGTGCAAAACCTCCGCCGCCAATACTGCTGGGTCACTTAAGTGAACCTGATATCCTATTCATTGTAGGTCAAAACGGATCAGACTCTACTGAACCACGATTGAATAAACTAAACTAGATCGACGCGCATGTAGAAATGCCAAAAAAATAAAATCGAAATTTTTTTGAAAAAAAAGTTGCAAAATTCGTTTTTTTTTTCTCTAACAATTTTTTTGGGGGTTGGAAATCACTTAAAACATGTAGAAATGCAAAAAAGAAATCAAATATTTTTCAAATAAAATCGAAAATTTTTTGAAAAAAAGTTGCAAAATTTTGTTTTTTTTTTCTCTAACAAATTTATTTTTTTTGGTTGGAAATCACTTAAAACATGTAGAAATGCAAAAACAAAAATTCAAATATTTTTTCAAAATGGCCGCCATAGCGACCATATTGGACTTTGGACCAAGTCCAAAATCTAATGGCATGATCCTTGGACCATACCTAACCCCCCCACCAAGTTTCGTCGAAATCCGTCCAGTTTTTCCGTAATATTGTTCATAAACAAACAAACAAACAAACAAACAGACAGGGGTGAAAACAGTAGCCTCCGTCCATCTTCGATGGCGGAGGTTAATAACAACACACGATATATGAAGGCACCAAGAGTTTGAGAAAGAAAGGAGAAGGAACGGAGGAGATGAGGAAGAGAAGGCAGCTACACTTCTCCTGAGCTGTTACACTCGTTTTCCAGTGATCAAATCATTATAAAACTAACATACCCAGGAAAGGAGGAATCTGAGGTCTTCTGTATGCAAACCTGGGATGTTCATTGACTCATCTATTCCCTCACCACAATGGAACAACTTCAACCTGCTGTGCATTGATCTATGGAAATTCAGAATCACTTCTTCTATCATACCCGGTGAGGTATTATTTTCTGAACTCCTTCCACTCGTGGAATCTGCCTGTCGGACATTGTACTGTTGTTATCTTGGAGACAATTTCAAAGCTTGTATACCCTCATTGGCACAATTTTGGGTGATTTACACGCCATTTTTGAGAAAGTGTGCTGCTGATTGACTGGTGTATACTCACGAGCTTATTCTCTTCTCGAACCTCTCATTTTCTACAAATAACACATTGTGCTTTACAGCTTGGAGTTCCTGTCTTCAACATCTGTGATACAGCTTGACCCCATGGACTCGAGTTCTCCATGCTTCGATGATATGAGAATTCACCTTCTGAGAACTTGTAAAATGTTACTGTCCAGTTGGCTTCAGTCTGTGCCCACCTTCTGGACCAGATCCTTTCGATGTACTCACCGCCGACCTTTCACCCATTTATAACTTGCTGGGGTTACTGTACAAACTGCTTGCTTGAGATAAGTTTCCACATCGAGAGTCATGAGTTAACTTATAGCTGCATTGTTGTCTGTGACGTTTGCACTTATTTAGTTTGGGGGATTTTTGGGAAAGTCATTAAGACATTAAGTGTTACAATAAATTAGTATTTTTGTGTTTAAGGTAGACAGTGGGAAATAATAAATATTCCTAATAAAGTTACCCTTCTGTCTCCTGTCGTATGTTGGTTTCACCCGTAAAATAACACGAAGGGCACATCAGTGTCTTTATTTATTTTCTGTCATGATATGGCTCACACATGCAAGCATGGAAACGGCCATAAAACGAGGACGACGATGATGATTATGATGATAATGGTGATGATACCCTCCGGGTTTCTGGTGCACTTGCTGTGGTGCCTCAAGGTGTTCTTGAAGAAGAACACATAACTACGTGTTCTTCATCTCGTTCTATTCATCCTCTTCTTCTTCTTCTTCACGTGGTTTCCTTCTCGTACTGGTGAAACGCACAAATGCTCGGTCCTTTGATTGTCCCCCTGTACTTACAGCAGGAACTTGCTCCATACCTTCAATAACTCCTCATTTGTCATTTCAAACTCTCGTGATGTCTTTGTTCATGTATCTCAACTGGGGATCATGAGGTCCAGTGTGCAGAGGTTGCCTGCACATTGACCATCAACTGTCCTTCATGTCCATCAACAGTGTCAAACCATCCATGTTATTACCCTTCCCCTTGTCATTTCCTAGAAGCCCGAGTCTTTCCAAACCTATCTCTTATCTGTGTACCCCTCTTCAGCATCCTTCACCTCATGTCCCCACTCCTAACTTTACCCTCCCCGCCCCTCCCCATATTTCCCCTCCACCCTTCCCCAACCCATCTTCCCACTGGCTTCACCCCTCCCATTTCCAAATCACACCACCCCTTCTCATCTTCCCCCAGCCCATCAAATATTCCATTTAGACCTGCCTCTCCATTTGCCCCTTTATCTCACCCTCTCCCGTCTTCCGCTTCACCCCACCCATCCCATCCCATCCCATCCCATCCATCATCCACCTCACACAGCCACCTCCCATCACCCCCCCTCACCCTGCACCTCCCATCTTCCTTATTGTCTTGCCCCTCTCAGCTTCCCCTTTGTGCTGCCCCCTCCCAGATTCCCCCTCACCTCCAGATTCCTCCTTCCCACAATCTTTTTCAACTTCCCACTTATCCCACCCAATCTCCAAGTTCCCCCACAAGTTCACCAATATTCCACATCCCCTCTCCACATTCCTGACCTGCCAACAGTGCCTCCTCCCCTGTAACTAAGGCCGAAGTCACATTTGCTCTACGGCGAGGATACGGCGGCCGTACGCCCTCTGAATTGACAGAAACGTGCGGCGGCCGCAGAGTTTTGCGGTGGCCTCAGGGTGGCCCTACGCCGTTTGGTTATATTTTACAGGCCGTAGGGGTCGCCGTGGAATTATAGCGCGGAGTTATAACTTTTATATTTCTACGTTTGCCGTAGCAATTCGACATGCCGAAACAAAATAACTGGTAAAAAAAAAGAAAAAAAAAAAGAACCCACTCGTTACCGTCCGTCTGGCCGCACGTTCGCCTTAGGCCCCCCTGCGGTCCCCCTGCGGTCGACTTGTGGGCACCTTGCGTCTGCCATGAAAATTCTATGGCCGCCGCAGGAACGTCCTAAGGTCACCTTGCGACATCAAATCAAAGACCGTACGGCACCCCACGTTTTCGGTCTCCACAATTTATAATACGCCGTGCGGCTCCCCGAAAATAAAAACATATGTGACTGCTACATTGTGTGACCGTGGAAATACTGCGGCCGCCCTATAATTGCTCGTGGCCGTAGATTTTGTAGACCCACGGCCGCCGTGGCAAATGTGACTTAGGCCTAACTGTGTGGACCTTCACATCTGAGAACTACCATCCAACCTGACATCTCTCAAATTCTAGGCCGCTGCTGATAAACCTGGATCATCTGCTTAACAGAATCCTCCATCCCACAGGATGTCTATGACTCATTTGTGTCTCTCCCTGGCTATTATCTCCTCAGGTTTAAGAGGCTCGAAAACTGTCCCAGCGGCGGAGTTGCAATTTACATCAAGAATTCCATTTTTCACTCTCCATGTACTGTTCTTACACCTCCAAAACCTTAGGAGTACCTTCGGCTACGATTTTCCCTCCACGACCTCCTCTTGTTTGTCTTTGTGTTGTACTGTCCTAACTGTGGCAACTCCATTTAAATTTCTCTCAGCCAACATGGATCAACTTTTAACCACCCATCCCAACTCTATCTTGCTCATACAATATGTGCTGATTTCAAGTGTCACCACACCAATTGTCTGGATGCTGGAACCACTCTCACCTGCCACAGCATTTCAGCAAAGGACTTTTATAACACCAAAGGCCTGACTCAGTCTGTGAAATGTCCGACCCCAATTTCTGCCGAGCTGTTTCTGCAATTCCTCCCATATGGACTTGGTAATGACAAACTTTCCGGCTAAGGTCACCTGTTCTTCTCCAATTGGCTCATATGATCATGTGCTGGTGAGAGTCAACATCTCTTTGGCTATTCTCAGAGAGCTGCCTCAATTCCAGTGAGTCTGGCAGTTCACTCAGGCTGACTGGCAGGGAATGCAAGCCACTATCCTACTTCAGGAATGGTCTCCTATATCTGTTGCCCCAGATATTAACTCAACCTCAGAATTCTTCCAAAGAAACATGCTCTCACATATGCACAGATGAATCCCATCACGTCTTCAGTTATCATACCTTCCTCCCACCAATGGTACACCGAATCCTGCGGCGAGGCAATTGCCTTGGAATAACTTGCGTCGTCTTGTCTTATCTTGCTGGAAGGCAAACCGACCGTAGGCAACCTCAGATCATTCCACAAAACCCGCAACAAGTGTGTGTCCAGTCACAGGAGAGCCAGAAAGCAATATCTGGCCAACCTCAAGCCTGAACTTTCAAACATGTCTCCCTCCTCCAAAACATGGTGCCGCCTTGTTGTCTGTCTCTGTAGTATGTTTCCCCTCCATCCCTACTCTCACATCAAATGGCACCAAAGCCGAATCATCTCCTGAGAAAGCTGAATGCCTCGATGCTGTGTTTGCTTCCAAATGTAGTCCCCAACCCCTTGCTCTCTGTTCCCACCCGACCCAGTCACACCAAACTGCTCCTGGATTATATGTCTTTTTCACTCGAGAAGTTGGAGACATTTCTGGCAACACTCAAATCTGATTCTGGAACTGGTCCAGATGGTATCAGTGCACATGTCCTAAAAACCTGCTCTGCTGGTTTTGCACATTCTCTTTCTGCTCTGCTCACTCTATTATAATTTGCCTGAGGTCGTTTTCCATCTGCTTGGAAGTCAGCCAATATCACTGAATTACACAAACATGGTGAATTACATTGTGAATATCACTGAATTAAGTAAACATAAAAACTGATCCTCTCATCTCCAGACCTATCAGTTTACTTCAAATCATCAACAAGGTCAGGGAATCCATCATCACAGTCGACATCAAAACCCTTCCTTTTCTCCAATGGCTTGATCTCAGTCCATCAGTTCTGATTCAGACCCAGTCACTCTATCCTGAACATGCTGTACATGCTGCTTTCTGCTCTCCTAAAAATGGATGGAGGACCTCAATCTAGAGGGGAAATGAGGGCCGTTTTCCAGACAAATCTCGAGCATTTGATACAGTCTGGCACTTCACCTTGCTCTCCAAACTCTCTGCTCATGCTATCCAAGGTCACCTAAAGACATAGCTTCCTGACTTTCTCGACTCTCTTAGTCAATATGTGGCTCTCAACTGGATCCTGTAATCTCCTCTCCCTGTAAAGACTTGAATGACCCAATTCAATATCTGGACCCATTGTTATTCCGAATCTTCATCAACGATGTTTTTGACTCTCTGGGAAATCCTCCTTATCTTTTTGCTGATGACTCAACACTCCAGCATGATAGACAGGCAGCAGCCCTTTCACTCTCCGAAAACCTTGACAGAATCACAAGCTGATGAAACACTTGAAATATGTCTTTCAATCCTGACAAATCTCACACTCTCACTCTTGTCTGTCTGAATTATACCATTTGACAAACCCCCTCATCTACTTTGTTAACAATCTTCTTGAAGAAGTTAAGTCACTCAAAAACTTTTGGGCCACACTGTCAGCCATGATCTTTCTTAAGCAAACTACATATCTAAGTTGGCCAACAAAGCTAGTCACAGACTGGGCAATTGAGCACCCTCCTTTGTGCAAAGTCTTTGCTTGGCACATCTGAACTTTTATCTCCTTGTCACCTCTTCACCTGCAGCTTGAGGGATGGAGTCCTGCAATTTCCCTCTGGCTAGATGCCATGGAAACTAAAGCCTTCAAAATCATTGGAATCTCCCGCAATGAAGCTGCATCTCTGGGCTTATCACTTTCACACCTGCTTTCCCCTCTGGGCAGGTGCCCCTGCCTCACACCTTCCTCAGCTTGGTGTCATGGAAACCAAGGCCTTCAAAATCATTGGAATCTCCTGAAACGAAGCTGCATCTATCGACTTATCACTTTCACATCGCAGAAAAATTAGTGGTTTCTATGTCTTCTTATGCCCCCTTTCTGATCTAGTACCCTCTGCCCTTTCCCTGCTTTGCAAATCCGTGCTTTCCTTTGCAAAGGATTGCAAATCAAACCAAACCAAGAACATCATAGTGCAGTTCAGGCCCGTGGCGCCAGCAGATGGGCGGACTTCCAATGACAACATTGATTACCCATGCCCTGCCTTAGTCATCGGCACCACTGCAGAAGCTGGGCTCACCCAATGAGTGTCACGTGGGAACAAGAACGGACCAATGAGGAGGCATCCACAAAGCTAAAGCTGCATTTGAGGCTGCTCAATCCCAAAAAACACACATCTCCCCTGGACAATATAAGCTGGTGAATTCAAGGGCTGAGAGGTTGCGCGTATCTGGGGAATTGATGAACCTGCAAGGCGACCCTGCGAGGACGAATGGGCTGGCAACTGTAGTGCATTGGAGAGCTGAGAATGCGGACAAAGCAGTGGAATTCCCTGGGCGTGCCAGCAAAGGGTTTGGTTGTGGATACCTCCCCTGTGAGTGATTCCAAGCGACAGCAAGCTATTAGGCAAACCAGTGAGGAGAAAGTGAGCAGGCAGATGCACAACCCTGGCATATACCTTCTTGGCACGACTCCTCTGAGTGTCATCGGTGACCCCTGTTAAGCAGCCGAGGCCCTACTGCCCGTGGGGAAATCAATATGGCTGGCTAAAAGAAAAATATGCCACATAATGACAATCAGTCACAGAAAATGATGAAGGGACACAGGCCCTTTGAAGGTTGAGGCCTAATTCTGTGTGGCCACACCGAGCAGCCAGAATGTGTGCTGAAAAGGATAATAACTGCACCTTCTCCAGTGAGGAAGGGGATCCCTGCCTCACGATAGGACAGCTCTCTACACCAAAGTTAAAAGGTAAAAAGGTGTCATTGTTCTGCAACCAACAACTACTAAGTTCCAGATGAAATTCAGAAAAGATTAAATAAACAGAGCTGGAGTTTAGAGGAGAAGGAAATCATACTCCACTGCAAAGAGTATTCTGCACATGACATGTGGGGGACTTATGGTAAAGGAGAAAAATTCCTGAATTCCTTGAAATGAACAAATCTGGCAGCCAAGGCAGAAAGAATTCCTGAAGATATGAGAATGAAGTTTCACAATTTGGTTCATGAATATTGATCCTTTACTAAAAAATGAGGTGGAGATTTTGAGTTCTTGGAGAACTTCCACCAATCTTCTGAAACCCACAAATGGAGATAACAACCAACTCTATCTCTGGCTTTGCCTACTTCTAATTTGTTTACTTTGAACGCACAAGAGCTCTCAACAATAAGCCCTCATCCTTTTTAGGGCTGGGTTATTGACTCGCATCTCATTCTTTCCTCTAAAGCACTACAGGCATTCACGCGCACCTCTCCCAACACTGCGAACTACATCCTCTACCCTCCTCTTTCTCCTCCTCTCCTTCATTATGTTGGGACCAATGTGAACCCACTGGCTTGCGTCGGGTGAGTGAGAGGCCGACTCTACGCTTCGACCTAATCTCTTTCCTTGTCTATCACTCTTTCTCATCTTGTTTTCCCCGAAAATTTTGAGGTGCCTGTGTGTGTAGGAATCTACTATAAA
>CM068962.1:49343595-49354579 GCA_035128595.1 Eptatretus atami
GTTTGTGTGTGTGTGTGTGTGTGTGTGTGTGATGTTTTTTGTGGAGTTCTAATGGAGCTTTCTCATGTGGAGTGTGATACACCAAATGATCGTCATGATCTCCTGGGTTGATTAGGCCAATTAACTACAAATAACCTGGGAGAATTCCCATGTTTTAAACGCACACCATGTTAAGGTATATAGGGCAGCTTACTAGGTCCTTCCATGGCATGGCATTCTAATTACAAAATAAATAACAAAAACAATGATAACATTGAAACAAAGCATATATTAACAAGGAAAATAAATATTTAAAAAAATGTAAAAACATAGAGGGATTAAATTTCAAAAATACAACCAAACAGGTAGGAATGACACCACATTACGATGCCACAACAAGACACCACAATCTTCTTATGGATTACCATCACGACATCTTTTGACATTTGACTTTTGTTGTGTGATTGTGATCGATGAATAAGAATGAAGAAGAAAAACAACAACAATGAAGAATGACATCACATTATAACACCACAATCCTCTTCTGGTTTTATGTCATGATATCTTTTGACATTTTACTTTTGTTGTGGGATTGTGATGGATGAAGAAGATGAACGAAAAAGAAGAATAACAATGAATGACACCTCAATCCTCTTCTGGTTTAGCATCACGATATCTTTTGATATTTTACTTTTGTTGTGGGATTGTGATGGAATATTTTCCAATATACGTGCCTTTGCTAACCTTTACAAACCATTTTCCAAACTGCCTGATTATCTCTTTCCATTGGTTAGACCATAGTGTGTAATCGTGACAGGGAGTTTCGCCCTGCTGTTTCGTTGTGGTTAGTCATTAGCCAACGTTCCACTTACAGTATCGCTCGGTCGTTTTGATTGACAGCAGTGGAGCATTGGAAGCACAGTCCTTATTTGGGATGATAAATTTGCTGGGAAGGTAGAGCGGGATTTGGATGCTTGACCCTACCAAAACTAAGCATCTCAGATGGTGTCTATGGTTGCTTAGAAACCTGTCATACCATGGAGTTATCTGTGGCTCATCAGCTTCAGGGTCATCGGTCAGGAAGTGGATCTGAGAACTCCCCCTCGCGACCCCCGCCAAACCCATAACAGCATCATTATTTATTAAAATTGAAGTATATACTCAAACACTGCACAGGGTAACATGTTCTATGAACTCTCTAGATATTTATGTTACACGTGTTATCTTTAATGCACACGTTATTCTTTACTAGGAAGAGTACCCGTTTCCAGTGACGGGAAAAGCAAGCAAAGGTATCCGTCCCCAGTGAGGGGAAAAATTTAAGTTAATCTATCAATTTAAATTATTTAATGGACTTTAAAAAGGTTATTTGTGTTGCACTCTTGGTTTCACTCAGAGCCATAGCTCTGAGCTACCTTTACCACCCGATGGTGGTGCAACATAGGGTGGCAGAGGTTCAGTTTGTCTAAAAAGAGTGAAAAATATCGCTTGTGATATAAAATTTGGCATCACCATTATTCATGCCTGTTCTCCCATCATTTCAAAAGTGAATGTTGAGCTTCTCAAAATCAGCACGGGAAGCAGCCGCCACAAACAGGAGACAGACGAACGCACAGACAGACACCATGGTAAGCAAAGTATAATAGATGACTTCCCTTCCAAGGAACATCAACACAGAAAGAGACCATTCAGCCCATCAAGCCTGTATAATGGGTGGAAACCTATTTTTTTGCATATAGAATGAAGGTTCGTGGAAGAGCGAGAACACTGAATGGATCAGGATGCAACAGGCCCAAAGGAACAGTAGTGGGTGTGGGGGGGAGTGGTGTGGGGGTGACACCAACAGTGGAGTTGAAGGACAAAATAGAGGGAGACTTTGACAAACAATGGGGTGGGGAGGAATGAGGTGGACATGATAGATACAGAAGGGAACCCCTCATCCCTATCCAAGTTCTCATTCTCTGTCTCCCTCTCTCACTTCCTCTCTCACTTCCTCTCTCCTCTCTGTCTCTATCTCTCTCTGTCTGTTTCTCTGTCTCCTACCTCTCTCCCCCTCTCACCCATCTCTCTCTGTCTGTTCTCTGTCTCCTACCTCTCTCCCCCTTCCACCCACCCTCTCTCCCCCCTCTGTCTCTCTCTGTCTCTCTCTGCCTCCCCACTCTCTCCCCCCCTCTCACCTGCCTCTCTCTCCCCTTTCTCTCTCCCCTCTCCTCTCCCCCCTCCCCACCCACACTGCAATTCCATGTTGTATCAGGTATTTCTTCTGGTTGAATGGTGAGTTATGCCGGTGTGCGGAGCTTTTCAAATGCAGTGGGAAAGTGGCCGCCAGAATGGGAGACAGCCGAATGTGTTAATGCATGGACAAACACCATGCTTTACATAATACAAGAGATATACACGTTCATGTATGTAATTACCCTCCGACCTTTGGCCATTGTTATATTCAAGGTATGGTGAGGGAGTGTCATTTACACTATGATGAGTCAAAGCAAATCACTTTTCCTGTTTATATGGTTTCTGTGTGTCGTGACTTCATGATTATCCTGCATTTAAGATGAAAATTATGAGATTTAGGAAAAAGTTGTCATGCACCCACTTCAATGCAACCAGCATCAATGCACGCTTTGCAGGGACGTGATAGACCAAAAAACACAAATAGAAAGAAATCCAAACAAAGACCGACAGAGAAACAACTTGAGATGGAATATTCATAAAACTAGTGGCAATATTGGAAACATGTGGAAATTCTGAAACTTGTGGAACATCAATCAGGTCAATGACTTCGTCTTGCCTTACCTTGGTGGCTCCAGGAAACGATGGGACCAGATGGAGATGCATCCAAGGGGTTAAAAGCCAGGCACTCAAGAACAGCCTGTCCGCCAGCTACTACGGTTATATTTGCAGGGCGCGCAACAAAGGCCAGCCCCGGCAGGTCAGCCGCAGGTTCTGAAAGACAACTTGATTACAAATCTGTCAAAAGCAAGCTGAGGAGCTTGCTTTCTCCCCTTTTCAAAGCATAGTAATGTTTCTGCCAGAGTTCCACAGCTACTGCCAAGGTTCCTTCACCGTTCACAGAGGTTATACCAATTGTGAGTACACTTTGTTTTTTTGCAATTTGTGAAATACCATTCAGCTACAAATAACCTTAAAATTCACCAATTAGCAATAAAATTGCAGTTTTCCTTGAGTCGAGTTCAAAAGCTTTCAACCGAACAAAGAACAATGGAAGCCTGGCCAGTGTGATGGAAAATAAGCAAGTTATGAATCACAGACTCTCTCACACTATCCCGTTTCTCTAATATATTATCCTTCCATAATGCAGCTAGTCGCCTCGGAAGTGCCTTGAACAGAATTTAAGACAATTAGAATGATAATGGGCATGTGGGAATGCATCTTTCTTCACATTCAAAGCACTCACCCTCTCTTTCCCCTTCCAGATGATAATTTTATTCCAAAGCAAAACCAACACACAAGGTGTGTGGCGATGGCCTGCAGATTGGGCCACCGATTATAGACCGGTTTCACTGAGCATATGTCAAATCATTCAGTATTCTGGGTGCAAACTCCTTTAATTCAGCGATCTTCTACACAAACTAAAAGATCCCTTGAACACTCTACTCCTTTGCTCAACCATTGTTAAACAATTTTCTGACACTACGAGCTACGACGATAAGAATGCAACTTGCTTGGTATAGAACACACAGCTCTTTGGCACAGCTGCATACTAAAAGCTTTTTTTGATTGAATGAAATCTCTTTTTTGTATGCATAATCGAGATTCATGGAAGAGGGATTGAAACCTTTACTACAGAGATCAAATTGAGTACAATCAGGAGTGCTCGACCAAGTGTTTAGGCATGACATGGTTATACCCATAGGATAAAAGAGATCAAAGGATTATGGTGGGATCTTTAAACTCAAAGCAAATAAATATGCATTTGCATCGTGCTGGTTGGTTGCCAAGTTTTCTCTGTTTCAGGGTTAGGGTCATATATTTATTATTTTGGTGTACAGGAACGCATATATGCAACGGGAGAGTGAACTGGACATTTTCCTTTTTGTGATTGCCCCACACACGCGAAGCTATAAGTGGGGTAAAGCAATAGGTTCACTTTTGTACAGCCATCCGTCCGACCATCCATCCATCTACAAACGTGAGTTTATGATCGAAGAACAACTTCATTTCAATTGAATGCTATATTTTGAACATTAATTGAAACATGAATCAGAAAACGAACCTGTAGATTAACAGTACTTTCGCTCAGAATTAGTCCCAATTGCACATGTGCAGAGAGGAGTGAGATGTTTTGTTTGTTTTTTTGCTTTTTTTACTCTGCCTGTCTGGAAGTCAAACAAAATTGAAAATCATTCCAAAGAGGAAACATTGTTTTTAAGGATGACATAAAGGACACAAATAGCAGGCACAAAGTACGAATTCAACGTGTTAAATAAGGTGGTGTTTAAGAAGCTGCATCAATGGCGGTAAACATCTGGAATGTTTTTTTATACGGCCTTTAAAATGTATATTTTATTTCAATTGAATTATATACTTGAATACTGAAGAAGACAAATTGCCTTCTTACCACTATCGAACACTTCCAGATTTGCAGTACTTGGACATGTTAAATAAGGTGGTGTTTAAGACACTGCAACAACGGCAGTCAACTTGCAGAATTCATGTTTTACGACCTGTAAATCATTATTTTATTTCAATTGAATTATATACTGTATCTTCATGCAAATAATGGGAGCTATATGTTAAATTAGTTCCAAAAATTCCAAATGCGGGGTATACTCATGTATGGGTTATACGGTATTTCACCATATGGCATGGCATAACCACAGGGGGCCAAGTTAAATAATCAAGGAGATACAAAAAGAGGTGCATTTTTTTAGTTCTCTTTTTACATCTTTAATTCCAGTTATTTCCCATATTTTACAAGATACAGTGTGTATATAATATATATATATTATATATATATATATAATATATATATATACTTATATATATAATATAATATATATATATATATATATATATATATATATATATTTACACACAGTGTGTGTGTGTGTGTGTGTGTGTGTGTGTCTGTGAGACATTTATTGGTATCTACACATATGCGTTTCAGAATGTTTGATGGAGTCCTCCTCGGGTGGGCTCAAAGCATCCACCTTCATTTCATTAAGGGGTCATGGTTCATGGACCAAGCTGTGAAGTTTTCTATTTTCAAAGTTTTGTGCCGAGGGCTCTCTTCAGGATTGTCACTGTGTCCCGGACAGCTTCCAACTGTAGTTTGTTTGTTGTAATATTCCCTGGGATGGTTTTTAATATCTCTGTGAGGTTCTTCATCATCACTGGTACAACTTTGGCATTTTTCAGCTTCGAGGATCTTTTCACTTCATTCTTGAGGTCTTGGTATTTGGTCATTTTCTTGATTTCTGCATCGTTAGTTCAAAATCACTGGTATTAACACCTCAATTAGCAATGCCTCCTTCTTGTTTTTTGAACCGAAGGATGATATCTGGTCGCAACACATTGTTTTCGATATTCATGCTCAATGGGATCATTAGGTTGGACGTGAGCAGTACTTCACTGTTTTCACTGATTGCTTTTGATTCATTTTCCCACAAATTTTCTGGAACTGGAATGACAAAGGTTTTGCAGATGTGCCAGTGGATTACTTTACAAACTCTGTTGTGTCGTTGTGTATACAGCTGTTCCGACATGTTTTATTTTTTGTTTGTCCGCTCACCCTCCTCCTGTGCTTGTTCATTAAATGTCACAATATCATTGTCTTTGGTAACCCCACCTCCACTCCTCACCTGTCTTTTTAATTATTTTTTCCTCCCCCCCCCCTCTCCACACCTCTGTTACTCTGCCTGTCTCTGTCTGTCTGTCTGTCTGTCTCTCTCTCTTCTCTCTCTCTCTCTTCTCTCTCCTCTCTCTCTCTCTCTCTCTCTCTCTCTCGCACCCCTCCCTCCCACAGTGAATAACAACACTTAGTGAGGTGTCGCTCTCTCCTCCCCTCCCCCTCTTTCTCACTCCCCTCCCACTTTCGAGCTCCTCCTTCTTCATCCTCTCTGCTCCCTCCCCCTCTCACCTTGCACCTGCCTCCTCTCTCTTCCTCTTTCTTCCCCATCCTCTTTATTGTCCTTCAGTGAAGCGACTGGTTGTATTTGCGAGCATAATACTAAATGTCAGTGTGTGTGTGTGTATTGTGTGTGTGTGTGTGTGTTATGTGTGGTTGTTGTGTATGTGTGTATGTTGTGTATGTGTGTGTTGTGTATGTGTGTGTATGTGTAGTATGTTGTGTGTGTGTGTGTGTGTGTATGTATATTGTGTGTATGGGTGTATGTGTGGTGTGTTATGTGTGTATGTGTATGTGTGTGTGTGTATGTGTATGTGTATGTGTATGTGTGTGTGTGTATGTGTAAGTTTTGTATATGTATTGTGTGTTATGTGTATGTGTGTGGTATGTGTGTGGTGTATGTGTGTGTGTATGTGTGTGTATGTGTATGTGTGTGTATGTGTGTGTATGTTGTATGTGTATGTGTGTGTATGTGTGTGTGTGTGTTTGTGTAGTGTGTGTGTAGTGTGTGTGGTATGTGCGTGTGCGTAGTTGGTGTGTATGTGTGTGTGTGTGTGTGTGTGTGTGTGTGTTGTTGTGGTGTGTGTGCGTCATGGCGCTTGTCCTCGCTAAAGTTAAGATTAAGAAGATATATCGGGATAGGTCTGCTCTGTGTCTGCTTTTGTAAGTTGCTTGTTTCATTGTCGCACCACACTTTTCCTATCTCTACTTACACACAAACAATAAACTCTATTAATTGTGCCACATATTTTTCCTCGCCTGCCTGTAATAAATCCTCACGTAGAAATGTTCCCAGCTCGTTTTTGTCTTTTCTTTCATTGATCCAGCGTAGTCCGTATCCTAGCCTAGCCGGACTATATTCCCAATGATCCGTTCTTTTAGCCGGTACGTCCTTGGCAGTGTCGCTTGGCTACATCTGACCAGTAAGGTGATTCGGTTTGGACAAGGCGTACCAAGGGTGTGTCCCCCGGTAATTAGGTCACATGATTATTTTTCGGGAACCGATATTAGATGGAGGACCCTAAGTCACGTGGTTAAGTTATTGGCGTTCACGGTCGGTTAGCGACCCGCCGGTCACGGAATTATCCGTATGTGATGGCTTGTGATTGGGGAGTTTGGTGGGAACCCGAAATAGCTTCCCTCTCTCGTGGTCTTCTCACCTAGACCCCTAGCTGCAAGTTATATTATTATTATATAATAATATTTATATATAATAATTCCGGCAATCTGTGTGTGTGTGTGTGTGTGTGTGTGTGTGTGTGTGTGTGTGTGTGTGTGTTGTGTCTGTCTGTCTGTCTGTCTGCGACCACCGTTTTCTCGACGACCGCCAGTCCGATCTGATTGAAACTTGCCAGGAATATTGCCGGGGACCTGCGGATGTCCTTTTCAAGGTTTGATATTAATCGGACGAGCGGTTCCCAAGTTACGGCCATTTATTGCTTTTTTCAGTGTTGGAAAGGTGTATATATCGCAGCTGAAGTGTCGTTCCACCTTATCACCTTATCATGCCATTTTTTCCCAAAGAATCTCAGAATAATATGATAACAGCATATTAAATAATAATAATATAATAGCACAATAATTGGCAGTAATAAAAAGAAAACGTGATACAATGACCAATGTCTGTCAACCAATAACGACCTATATATTTGTTGTCTATCAACATAATGACCAATAACGTCTGTCACAATGACAGGACACGGTGCTATGACATCACGAATGACGTCACAATTAATGTTTATTTATTTATTTATTTTTTGCACGATTGACGTCACAATTCTTCTTCTTCTTCGTTTGGTATGACGTCACAGTCGACGCTGGGACCTGAGTATGTGCCTTTTCAAGGTTTGATATTAATCGGACAAGCGTTTCCCAAGTTACGGCCATTTATTGTCAACCAATGACAAGACACGGTGCTATGATGACATCACGAATGACGTCAAATTAATGTTTATTTATTATTTATTTGTTTTATTTTTTGCACGATTGATGTCACATTCTTCTTCTTCTTCCGTTTGGTATGACGTCACAATCGACGCTAGGGACCTGAGTATGTGCCTTTTCAAGTTTGATATCGTTCTTCATCCGTTTCAGCTGTTTCCAAGTGTTTCCAAGTTTGAAAACTGTTTTTTCCCAAGGTTTGAATTAATTGTTCAAATTATTAATTAATCCCAAGGTTTGAATTTTCCCAAGGGAAGGAGCTGTTTCCCAAGGGTTTGAAAGCTGTTTTTCCCAAGGTATGAATTAATTGTTGTGCTTGGTAGACATTTTTGAATACATTTACAGAGAGAGGGGTGAGAGAGGAGGGGGGAGAGAGGAGGGGGGAGAGAGGGGGGGAGAGGAGGGGGGAGATAGGGGGGGAGAGGGGGGCAAGAGAGGGGGCGAGAGAGGGGGCGAGAGAGGGGAGGGAGAGAGGGGGGTGAGAGAGAGGGGGCTCACAATTCAAGAGAGGGGAGAGAGGAGGGGGCGAAAGAGGGGATGGGAGAGAGGGGGTGAGAGTGGGGGCGAGAAAGAGCGCGAGAGAGGAGGAGGGAGAGAGAGGGGCGAGACTAGGGGGAGAGAGGGGGGGGCAAGAGAGGGGGGAGAGAGAGGGGGGCGAGAGAGGGGAGGCGAGAGAGAGGGGGCATCACAATTCTTCTTCTTCGTTTGATATGACGTCACAATTGACGCTGGGACCTGAGTATGTTCCCAGGTGTTTCACAAGTTATGGCCATTTATGATACGGTTGGTCCGATCTAATTGAAACAATGCCCCAATCCAGTCGTCGTTTACGAGAGCGAAGGAACGAAGCTGCACATACTGGCATGCACCTACGGGCACGCACCTACGGCCCCGCACTAGTATATATAAATGATATAATTAAATAAGGCTGTTAATTATCCTCAAAAGGGGTGTTTTAATTAAGCCAACCCCCCAATTCTCACGCCTGCATTTCGTGGGAGTTCCCTCAGTATGCTTGCAAAGTTTCAGGCTGATATGTTTCATGGTTTTGGAGTTAGGGAGGAGACACACACACATTGTATTTATTCGTATACAGTATATATATATATATATATATATATATATATATATATATATATTTGGTATGATATATATATATGTATGTAAATATTATTTATATATATGTATATATATTTCGAAAGCTATTTAAGGTACCAGTAAATCATCTTCCCTACTTCCATAATGCCCATGAAGTCTTGTGTGTCGCAGTCAAACGGGCTGATATGAAGCCGTTCGGTGTTGGTAAGTGTGGGTCTGTCACAATCCATATCGTCATCACTCGCGTCCTCTTCTTCTCAAGAAATGACCCACTTTTTCGTCCAGTTTGAATTCAGCAGTGCAATTTTGACAATTTCTCTTTCTGTTCTGTTCTTGTGTATGGCAGCTTGGCTGTCAGGTAGCTATCATATCTTGGAGTGTGGCTGTGCCGCTGATGCTGTGCCCCTCTCCCAGTACAATGGCTGACTTCAGGAGGTCGTCAGCCATTGTATTCATTTTGCTGACGTCGGGAGGATGACATGCTGAGTTGACCCCACCTGGTGTTAATTCAGCAGCCAACAGTGCTTAAACTCAGGACCTGAGGATCCCAAGCCAGCCACCTTAACCACGAAGCCACCACCAGGCTTACACATTTTCTCTTGCACTGACAGCAGGGATGTGTTCAGTTACCAAGCAGCTAGCTAGCGCTTGCCAAGCCAGCCGTTCCTTATCGACAGTTTTGAATGGAGTGCTTACTTGAGTACTTAAGCCACTTGGTGGTCCCCGACAAGAAACCTGGTAACTGAACAAACCCTTGACATTGTACAGTTGGGACTTGTAATGCTGTGGACAATTTTGTGAAATGATATAAAATTCAATAGCCTGCAGGGTATATATGTACATTTATATTGGAAGAGCAGTGTGGCTTCTGGTTGCATCAGTAGCCACTCTGGTTTTTAACACATCAGAAGAGTAAACTTTAATTATTACAACAACCCTTTCTCAAGATATTCATTTTAATGTCAATTAGTTATTTACCACAGTTGTATTAGAGAAGAGCCATTTGTTGGCTCTTGACAACAAAGCAGTGACTGCTGTTGGAAATTTGGAGATTGCGTATCTCCCTGTCATGTGTACAGGAAAGCTAGCTTGCGGGGTATACGTGCCTGAAATTTGGTGAGAGCACTTTTTCCCCCCAGGTGCGAGGTATACCAAGGGGCGGGATATTTGCGTGAAATACGGTTCTGATACTTGAACACTGTGCAGGGTAGGGTGTTCTATAAACTCTAGTTGAAATATTTGACAGCTGCACACAAGTACGCAAGCAAAAGTCACCCTTTCACTGTCATATAAAGCCTGGTGTTGGCTTAAGATCTTAGGGTCTTGAGTTTGAACCCGTCGTGCCGTAAAGTAATTCCAGGTGGGCTGACTCAGCCTGTCATTCCTCCGAGGTCGGCAAAATAAGTACGAGCTTACTGGAAACGGGAGGCATTCCATCAGCGGCACAGCCATGCTCTCAGCAGTGATGCAACCAGCAGCCACAGGCTGCATACTTAATAATAATAATCACAGTCATACACCCATCCAGATTGCAAAGACAATGACATCAGAATGATCACATTGTAGTAGAGTAAGTGGTTCATGCTGAGAGTAAAAAACAAGGATGGGTATTTTGTTACTGGATGGCTAAAGATACATGCTCTGGGTTTAAGATAAATAACCACCAAGTTAGGACTGGCAGGATGGCCTCGACCCTAGAGCCTAGAGGTATGCACACTTGCCTTTGAGCACTAGCCTGGCTTCAAATATCAACCCAACTAAATACTATCATTCCGATTTTTTTCAGGCACAGTAATACATAAATGTGTGTGTGTGGGTGGTGTGGGTGGTGTGTGTGGTGTGTGTGTTGTGTGTGTGTTTGTGTGTGTGTGTGTG
>CM068962.1:49363027-49373970 GCA_035128595.1 Eptatretus atami
TTTATTTACAATCAAGCGAGGAAAAGTATGTGGCACATTGAATGTGGTTTTATTTTTATGTACAGCAGGGGAGAGCAAGGAATTTGTGGGATGAGGCAAAAGATAGGCAATCTGACAAAAGCAGACAGAGCAGAGTTATCCCATTATTTCTTCTACAATCTTAATTTATGCTAGGACAGGCACCATCACACACACACACACACACACACACACACACACACGGAAGATTAGATAGCCCAGAGAGAAACAAAGCAGGTGAGGGTAAACAATCTCAATACCTGGCGTGGTCAGCAGACCAACACAACCCAGAACACTTAGGGAGAGATAGGTGGGAGGAATACTGGTTGTGTCTAAGATGTGGGAGTGGCAGGTGTGGTGTCATGCATTGTAGGGGATGCAGTGTCGTGCCAGAGGAAAATGGGATTGTGAGTCGGTAACGTTCTTCTTTGTGCACCCACAGAAGACGGGATAGAGGGGTGGATCGAGAGAGAGGAGAATAGATGCATGAGGAGAAAGATCCCTAACCTAGCTATGTAAAAGTCTGTATGTGTAGCATGTACCTCCATGGGATGCTCCGCCTGAGTGTTCCCACCTCGTGATATGGCGTGTTATCTCCTGCTTAATTATTTGCCAGGGCTCGTGGCAACGTGTGCTCTGCACTGGTCTGTCTGGCTGCGTGGGGGTTGCGGGACGTCCACAGCATGGCAGGGAGTTTTGAAGGACGGCAGTCGCCCCGGATTAGGCTCTCAAAGAAGAAGAAGCACGTTTTGGCAATCACACACCAATAATGTTCTGAAGAGGAGCGAGACAGAGAGCGAAGACTCGAATGGCTCCACACTACCCATTTTATAAGCCCCGGGCGAAGGGTGGGGCAATGACCGGAAAAGCGACTCGCTGTGGCCCAAATCCTGCTCCTCCATTGGGCCACAGCTGCCATAGCCATGCCCTGCCAGGCTCTGGGACTGGAAACCGGCTCAGTTGCCTTCCAACTTTGGCACAGCTCAGAGTTCCTGACTTAACATAGGGCATGCTCCACGAACCGGCACCCTGGCCCTGAGCGTGCACCATGCGCAGTCTGAACGTCGGAGAGCAGCGGATCCCCTCCGCCACCCACAGCCCCCCCTCCCCCACGGGCCAAAATGCACACTCGGGACCCGAACCAAACTCACGGATTGCCCTTCTCGCGACCCCTCCTCAATGCCCCCGGTCTTTTCGTGGTCTGACGACTGGAAGAGGGCTGTATCAATTCCGGATGCTCACCCGGGATGTCCCTGATGAGAAGGGGCGGAAGAATTGGTGTCTGTTGCATGGTCGAGCATCGTGCGGTGCCAAGGACAATCTGACGCCGCGCAGTGCTCCTCAAAATAGAGTGGCATATTGTGGCAATGTAGAGGAACGAGGAGGTGCAGGAATATTTTTCCCATGTGCGGGAGGCCTTTGTGGTCAAAGTGGTGATATTTGGTGAGCGAGGTACGAAGTAAGGTGAGGTGCCAGTTGGGAATTGGCGCACAGATTTGAATGAAATAATGGCGCGAGATTTTCGTGCACGGGTTGTGTAGTTTGCAGCGGGGATGTGGAGGATCCGAGCCACGGGAGGCATCGTGGTGTGCGTGTAAACAATTGCCTATTGAATGGCGTGTGCTTGCATGCTTGTTATGTCCTATGGCTAAAAGAAAAGTGTTAGAGTAGGTATCAGAATATGAATCAGAGGCATTTATTAGACCTAACTACGAGACCCACGCAACGCACTCATCCTGTTAACCCACTAGACATGAGGGGAGGACTAACTGCATGAAGACTAATGAAATAACTGCCTGGAGATCACTATATGTTGGGTGCCATTGCCTTCGAGGAATGCAGTTTTGCAGAACCGCAACATGATATAATTTTTACCCCTATCTCTCAATTTCAGAAATCAGGCCTATGTTGAGATTTTGACCTCAAAAATAATTGGTCGTCGCATTCAGTGACCTGATATGCAAATTCTCTTCAAATTTCAAGTCAATCAGATAAAAATTGACAATTCAAAAAATTTGGCCTATGTTGACCTTTTCACCTATGTTGGCCTTTTGGCCGATATTGACCTGAAAAATAGTTAGGACAGGCAGGGGGCTAGAGGTACATACACTAACCATGTGACTTGATATGCAAATCTTGTTCAAATTGCTAGTCAATCAGATGAAAATTGAGGATTTTAGAAAATCAGCTTGTGTTTACCTTAAAAGAGTGACTGCTGCACTACAAGGTCATGTCGCATGTGGTAAAGTTTCAATTTTCTCCGCTGAACGGTTTTCAATGTACGCTCTTTATAAATTTCAGATCATTTCACCCCACTTTTCGCTTCACGAGTGCAGGATAATGATTAACACAGATAACGGAGTTTGCAAACAAACAAAGGAAATGTCAAACAAGCAGCATTGAAGAAAAACAACTCTAAATAATTAAAAGAAACGTTACCAAATAGATCCCAAACACTACACGGATTTTTTTTTCTTTAGGAACCTACAATATTTTAACAACTCTCGAACAGTGTAATCTGATTTCAAATGTACATGTAATAAAATGATGATTATTCTTCTTTAAAATAATAAGAACACAAGTCCTTACAGAGGGACACAGCTCCACAATGCACCTTAAAAATGGGACCTGTATATGTTACATTTAAATAAGTAAATAAATAAATATGTAGATAAAAGAGATGGTAGTGTATAAAAATAATTAATAATTCAAGGTAGTGTGTTGGTAGTGGAGATGGTAAAGTGTACATAACTACAGAAACTAGAAGGGCAACCAGTAGAGCGCATACCTCCACCCAGTGCTGGATTAACCATTAGGCAGACAAGGCACGTGCCTTAGGGCCAGCCAAAAATTCGGGCCAAAAATTCTTTTCACATTAAATATTTGTCTTTTTTTGTATTAAATATTTTGTTCTTGAATCAGTTCATTTTGTCTGGGGTCCATTTCCATGAGCCCGAGATCTAATTAAAATTTTCAGGCCATTCTCTAAAATTTCAAAATGTGCCTTAGGGCCAGCCGAGGCTTAATCCGGCACTGCCTCCACCACGTAATTAATGCCTGATCCACGAGAACATCTCAGGCCCAATAGATTTTTGAAATATCGTGCTGTATATCCGTTTTGGCCCTATCTCTCAATGGTGAAGAATCACTTTAAAAATTAATTAACTCTCGTATCCAGAACCGGATTCGGATCTTCACCAAAACCTACCTAATCAGTTCGTCCTTGTCACACACCCAACGTGTCCCCAAGTTTCATCCGGATCCGTCCACAACTTTTTGAGATATCTTACACACAGACAGACAAACAAACAGACAGAGAGGGATGAAAACATAACCTCCTTCACCTTCGGTGGTGGAGGTAATCATTGAAGATGGGGAAAAAAGTGCATATAAATAAATAAATTAAAATTGTATGTTAGTCGTGGAGATGGAGGCTGGCAAGATGGGCTAGAGGAACATACACTAACCATGAAACTGTCTAGCCTGGGTTTGAATCTTGATTCAGAGCTACGAACTGTCATCCCGGTGTTTCACAGGCAGGGTGATTCATCAATGTATGCATAATCACTCGAATGGACGTTAAACTGGGCGTCCCATCTGCTGGCACAAACTGGTGAATGTTAAAGATACTATGGTGTCCTTCGCAAAGATTAGGCAAGCTATCACCGGCATCCTGCACAAATTATAAATTCCTGCCCGAACTAATGATGGGCAGGCAATGGCAAACATCCCAGTATAACCATCGCCAATAAACTGACACAGCAGAAGCCTTCGGGCAGCACCGACACTGTAACAGGCTATTGTGCATCAGAATCAGAAGTGGAGAGGGTAAAGTGCATATAAATAAATAATTCGAGGTGGTATGGAAGGTAGTGGTGGTAGTAAAGTGTTTATAAATAAGCAATTCAAAGTTGTGTGTTGGTAGTGGAGATGGTAAAGTGTATATTAGTTAGTAATTCAAGGTGGTACATGTCAGGTAGCAGTGATGACAATGTGTATCCAAATAAATAATGGCTTACACAAGCATATACAATCCTGTACTATTCTCTCCCATTATGTTTTATTTTATTCCCCAAATTCCAAATTGGTTGTGATCTCAAAATAATTTGATGTGCCTCCTGTCCATATATAACTGTATTGCCTACATATGCCGAATATGAAAGAAATGCGTCAAGTCATTTTCGACTAGAGAAAGAGACATGCGTACGGACGACAAGATCCAAAATATAAGTCCCCAGTGGAGCTGATGGTCGGTTTGGGGCTGAAAAGAAAATATCCATCATTCATTGACTGTGAGAGGTAGCGCATGGTTTCTGTATCCAGGATCAAAAGCAGCTGCGATTATCCCTCATGTGGAAATCCAGTGCCATTGGCAGCTATAAAGCGCAACAGATGTTCAAAGGTTTAAAAAAACAAACAAAAAAAATAATAAAATAGATGATCATCAAAAACTGTGCATATAAAACATGTTCACTGCACAAGACCATGTGGGAGAAAAAGAGATTCCGAATTGGCAAATGCAGCGAGTGTTGCCCAAGAAATGAGGACATCCACAATTGCAGGTGAAAAATACAGAGGTGAGCAAGGGCTTTTCGAAGGGATCCAAGTCAGAGTAGAGGAAGTGAAGAAATAGTTCGAAATATTAAGCGATGATAAAGCACCAGGGCCGGATAATATGTAACCAACAGGATTGAGGGAGGTGGCAGGGCAGATCAGCATGGCATTAGTGGATATCTTTAACGGCTAATTGGACTCAGGACAGGTTTACTGACTTATTTATTTATATATTTTTGTATACAATGTCGAGGCCGAATGAGAGCGAACACACAGAACGTACAAGGGGAGCATGAGACAAGAGGGGTGGGAACGGGAGGCACAAAACAGTGCGGAACAGAGAAATGAGGAGATCTGTGGAAGGGAGAGGGATAGGGCGGGACACATAGGCTAAACAAGATGGACACTCCAGGGACTTTCAGGAAGGAAACCAGGGAATTTGAGGAAGGCAGATTTGGGGTGGATTAACGGGGGTAGAAAAGATCATGGTTTTGGTTGGGGGAAGATAAGAGGTAGTGGTGAACAGCTGTTTTGAAGACCTAGAGGGAAGAGTGGGATTGAAGAGAGCATGGGAGTTTGTTCCAAAGGCAGAAAAAAGAGGAATGAAAGAATGAAGGTGAGGAGTGATTCTTGATTTTGGTAGTTTTACCAAAAGGGGGTTGCTGGTGGACCTTGAGCACCCTGTGGAAATATGGGCAGGACAGAGAGCAGACGGAGTGGGGGGTGGGGGGGGGGCGAGACCAGAGAGGAGACGGGAGAAGACAGAAAGACCACCGACCTTCCTGTGGTGAGAGCGTGAGAGACCAAAGACTCAGCCTCACCGGCGGAGATACCAATGATCCTAAATGCCTTGGTTTCCACAGCGTGAAGCCGAGAAAGGTGAGCGGTGGGAGCACCAGCCCAGAGGGGAGAGTAGTACTCCATCAAGCTGCGGACGAAAGCGTTGTATGTGGTCAGGAGCTCAGGTGGGCCGATGAAGGACCTTGCACGATGGAGGATTCCCAGTCGGCGATTAGCTTTGGAGGCTAGCTTGGAAATGTGGCTTTCCCAGGAAAGATCATGGAAGATCAGTGAGCCACCCCACGCAACCTCTGAAAACGAAAAGATTCTTCAAGAGGATTGTTGAAACAGTAGATGGGGGATTTTCCAGACGGTCCTTTTGGAGAGACATCGTGAGAGTGTGAGATTTGTCAGGATTGAAAGCATGTTCCATGTGTTGGACCAGTTTGTGATTTTATCCAGATCTGCAGAGAGCGAAGAAGCTCCTGCTTGAGTAATGATAGGTACTAGAGCAGTGGTTTTCAAACTTTTTTTAGTGGTGACTCAATTTCAGAACCTCTCTACACACGCGACCCAAAAGATTCAAAACCCAATTCATAATATATAAGATAATATTTCATATGACACAAGAACATTTACTGTTTACTTTATTCACCATCGTCATGTTTCATAGACGAGTAAACGGAGAATAGCCGACGTATCCAAATAGTACAGTTGAATGTTTCAGAAGTTTAGTCCGAATGACATTTAGATATATCAGTGAGAAGGATGAGCCTGTTTTTCAGAAACCAACTTCTCTATTCGTGGAGAAGTAGATGACAATGCCAGGATCATATCATGCTCCATTTCTCGGCGATTTCTGTACTTTTTTTAATCACCACCATGGTGGAGAACGACTGCTCACAAAAGTATGATGAAGGATATGGCATGAGAACCTTAATGGCGCGCCGTGACAGGTCGGGTACGACGGCAGCATTTTGCACAAGAATGTCGACAACGAATTCGTCCGCGCAAGAGCCTGTGCTCCTGAATTCTGCTGGAGTTGTACAAGCTCTTCTGTGCTGTATCATCTTCACAGCAATCGAGTCCAGTGGAGCCGTGAAAGGGTCCGAACCACAGAAAAGGACTGCACATCCAGCTCAGGGAAATAGTTCTCGAACTGTTCAATGAGGACCGAAGGTGACGTGCTATCTCCCCAGAAAGACTGTCGAGCTCAGTATCATCGTACTGGCAGGTCGTTAGATGCTCCACCAGACGGGGAAAAGGCTGAAGCACTTAACAACTGCTTTGTCTGCCAGTAATTTTAGAGTCGCCAGAAATCCGCTCATTTTGTCATGAAAAATCATGAGGTTGGCGTCTTTGCCTTGGAGGGAGCGGTTGAGGACATTGAGACGTTCAAAGATGTCAACGAGATAGCACAGTTCTGACAGCCAAGAGTCAGACTCAGCAACGCTACCCATGCCGTTTTCCCTTGTGTGCGTAGGAACTCCTTCAGTTCATATTTGAGCTCGTAAACACGCAGAAGAAGGTTTCCTTGAGATAATCATCTGACTTGAGTGTGGAATAGTAAATTCTTATGGTCGGCGTCCATCTCCTGGCAGAATAGCCTGAATAACCTAGTGTTGAGGGCGCTCGATTTGATGTGATTCACTATTTTTACGACTTCTGAGAGCACGCTCTGCAAGGTTTCTTGCAAAGCCGGTCCTGATGGCATCAGCCCACATGTCCTCAAAGCCTGCTCTTCTGCTCTTGCTCACCCTCTCTCTGTTCTATTCACCCTCTCATTTTCTCAAGGTCATCTGCCATCTGCTTGGAAATCTGCAAACATCACTGCCCTGCATAAAAAGGTGCAAAAACAGATCCCTGCAACTACAGACCAATCAGCCTTCTCCCAATCATCAGCAAGGTTATGGAATCCATCATCGCTTCAGACATGAAATCCTTCCTCTTCTCCAATGGCTTGATTTCCGATCATCAATTTGGTTTCAGACCAGGTCACTCTACCCTGGATATGCTGCTTCTGCTCTCCCAACAATGGATGGAGGTCCTCAATGCCAGACAGGAAATCCGAGCCGTATCCCTGGACATATCACGTGCTTTTCACACAGTCTGGCACCCTGCCCTACTCACCAAACTCTCTTCCCATGGTATCCAAGCCATCTCCACTCATGGCTCGCAGACTTCCTCTCCTGTCGCAGTCAACGTGTGGCCCTAAATGGAGTTCTTCATCCCCTCTTCCTGTCCAGGCTGGAGTTCCTCAAGGTAGCGTTCTGGGCCCTGTTCTTTTTCTGGTTTTCATCAATGATCTCTCCGACTCTCTGGAAAATCCTCTATATCTCTTTGCTGATGACTCCACCCTCTGCCGTACCATCGGTCATCCCTCAGACCGGCAAGCAGCAGCTTCTTCGCTCACTGCAGATCTGGATAAAATCACAAACTGGTCCAACACGTGGAACATGTCTTTCAATCCGGACAAATCTCACACTCTCACTATGTCCTTCGAAAGGACCTTTAGAAAACCCCCCATCCACTTTCTCAACAATCCTCTGGAAGAAGTCCTTTCTTTCAAGCTTCTGGGTCTCACTATCTGCCATGACCTTTCCTGGGAAAGCCACATTTCAAACGTCGCCTCCAAAGCCAGTCGCCGACTGGAATCCTCTATCGTGCAAAGTCCTTCCTCGGCCCTCCTGAGCTCCTGACCACTTACAAAGCTTTTGTCCGCAGCCTGATGGAGTACTGCTCTCCCCTCTGGGCTGGTGCTCCTGCCTCCCACCTTTCTCGGCTTCACGCTGTAGAAACCAGGGCATTTCGGATCATCGGCATCTCCCGCAATGAGGCTGAGTCTTTGGGCCTCTCACTCAATCACCGCAGGTTGGTCGGTGGACTTTCTGTCTTCTACCGTCTCCTCTCCAGCCTTGCCCCCTGCTCTCTCTGCGATTTGTCCCCACCACATTTCCACAGGGCGCTCAAGATCCGCCAACAACCCCCTTCTGGTAAAACTACCAAAATCACAAATCACTGCTCACCTTCACTCTTTCATTCCTCTTTTCTCCGCCTTTGGAATAAACTCCTCACTCTATTCTTTCCCATTCTTCCTCCAGGCTTTCAAACAGCTGTTCACCTCCACCTCTTATCATCCCCCTCCAAATCCTTGATCTTTTCTACCCCCGATAATCCACCCAAGCCCACTTCCTTCAAATTCCCTGTTTTCCTTCCTGAAAGTCCCTGTAATGTCCATCTTCTCTTCCCCATGTTCCCCGTCCCATTCCCATCCCTCTCCCTTCCACAGATCTCCTAATGTGTCTGTTCCCCACTGTTTTGTCCCTCCCACTCCCACCCTCTTGTCTCATGCCCCTTGCTGTGGTTGTGTGTGCTCTCACACGAGCCTCTACAAGGTATACAAAAAAAAAAGTACGAGAGGCGAGCGCTTCTCGGTGAATCATGCAGTGTACCATGGAGGTCTGAGGACCACCTCAAGCAATTTAGCCTTGAATCAGAACGCACTCCTAACATTGCTGGCGTGCCGTCTGTTGTAGAACCGAGCAACTTTCCGAAGTCCAGATCATGGTCACGATAAAACTGCTCTACTTTCCCAAAAATGTCCTCGCCTTCGGTGGGGCCTCCAATGGTTTGATGAGCAGAGGCTCATCGACAAAGTTATCAGCCTTGATGAAGCGGACCCAGACGATGAGTTGCGCGTACGATGCGATATCAGTGGACTCGTCCAACTGTATGGCGTGCCACGGCGATTCCTTGATCTTCTGTAGACCTGAGCCTTACGTCCAGACTCATATCTTTAATTCTGCGTTGGATGGTGTTGTCAGAGAGGGGTATAACTGCCAGTTTCTTCACCGCTTCCTCCCCAACCATCAGAGATACCATTTCCTTTGCACATGGCAGCACGGGTTCTTCCGCAATGGAGTGAGGCTTTTTAGTCTTGGCAACATGGAGCGACACTCAATACGAGGCCTCTAATGCCAGACAATTGGTCGGATGGCATGTACCCTCTCTGTCAAGACGCGTATTCTTGAGTGCAAGAAGTTTCCTCTCAAAGAACGCTCTCTCCTTATCCTGATAAGGCGCATGTTTTGTAGTCAAATGCCTCTGCAACTTATTTTGTTTCATAGACTCCGTAGAAAGCACTTGAAACAAATCACACACTGAGGCCTCTGTGCCCCACTTTTATCCACCATGTAGTAAAATCCAAGGTCCAGAAATTTATCCTGGTAAGAACGTTCTCGAGATTTGCTGGTGGCGGTGCTGCCATCACAAATAAGGTCTCGAGTCGTACGTGAGACGTGAATAGAGTTAATGATAGAGTCAGAGTCTGAAGGCGCTGTCACACCTTGACGATTTAGCCAGCAATGGCAACGTATAAAAATGTATGTAAAACGTTGCGAACGCTGAAATTTTGATGTTTTTTTTTTAAGTTTGGTCGTATTCATAACGTGTTGGTCGTATGCATAACATATTAGTAACAGGCACAGAACGTTTCGTTGTCTTATAGATAACTTATACCAACGAATGCTTAGCCTGTTGTCGGCGTTCACAACCTATGCCCAACGATAGTTTAACTTAGGCATAGCGCGCTGCACGTATCGCTGACGAACTCGTGGCGTAGCCTGTTAAAAACTGCCGCACGCCGATTAAATCATAACCGCCTGAGAATTGGAAGTGTCAACCACGCAGTCACACCTTGACGATTTAGCCAGCGTATGCCCACCTATGAAAAATTTGCCGAACCAAGCTGGCACACGTCGAATACGTTATGGGTAAGTTGTGTAAACGTTAAGAGCACGCTGAAAAACGATGAAGTACGCTGTCATATTTCGTGGTACGTTTAGTACGTCGTGAAATTCAAGCATGCTGAAAATTTTACGACGTACTCGCCGTATGGCTCACACGTTCCGCTAAGCTGGGAATAAGTTGTAGGCACGATATGCGATCGTTGACACACGTCGACACAAGTTCCTTGTAAGTTAGTCATAAGTCGAAACACGTCGAGGTAATGTTTAGCATACCCGAAACTTATTTTCTCCGTCAAGGCACATTTTTTTTTCTCCTTGGCTCCGTGAAGGCACGTGACGAAATATCGGAAGTTGTTGTTGTTGTTGTTTTTTTTTATTTTTGTTTTTTTAGTCCATCACAAATTTAAAATATATTCGGACATTTGCTTTTAAGTTTCGACGTCGACGTGACAATATCCTCAAACAGAAAATATTCACAGAGGAGGAACTAAGAATAAGACATGAGCAAACTGAAGAGGCAATCGGACGTGACGTAACGGCACGTGACGAAATATCGGAAGTTATTGTTGTTGTTTTTGTTTTTTTTAAACGCTGCCAATACGCCATTATACGGTAGCTGTAAATTAGAAACACGTTCAGTAAGTTCTGTGGTCGTCCGGAAGACGTCAATCAAATAAGTCTACATACGTCAATGTGCGTCGGAGGTACGTTAACATAGGTTCAAAGCACGTTACTCATAGGTTAGAAATAAGTTTTGGGTACGCTAATCATTACCTCGAAGTGTTTCGACTTATGAGTCACTTACAAGTAACGTGCCTCGACGTGTGTCAACGATCGCATAAC
>CM068962.1:49384004-49409109 GCA_035128595.1 Eptatretus atami
AGGCGCCCATGTCCAGATGGCTTCTGTTATAATGACGATTCCATTGGGACGGTCTCGCAAGTTCCTCCATGTGGGCTTGCCGGCCATCTCGTAAGAGTGAATTTGCAACCTGACCTGGGGTCAAATGTGTTTAAAGCATGTGTACCACTCATCTCATGTGTTGTTCTTATACTTCTGTTTGCAGCACAAGGCTGTGTGGTAGCATCATTGACCGAGGGCAGGCTGTGCCACTGATGCAATGTTTTCTGTAGTTAGGGCAGGAATTGGAATTTGGAAGGACACAGTGGGATCTTTAACATCAATCAACTAATTCAGCAGATGGGACACCCGCTTAACATCCATCTGATGGATGGCACACACCATTGTTTGAATCACCCTGCCTGTGAAACACTGGGATGACAGTTTATAGCTTGGACAAGATTCCAACCCAGGATAAACAGCTTAGAGGGAGAGTGTGCGTAGCTTGAGAACATCCTACAGCCCTATCTCGTGTGTTGAATGACAACATTACCGTATTTGTGCTGATATAGTCATTTACCCGTTTTTTTTTTTAAATGCAAATTTTGTTAGAAACTCTTCCTGGGTCGGGATTTTCTAAAATGTTTTTTTCTTTTTTGCGTTGAAAGACGACTCTTTACCGCTCTTCAAGCTCTCGATTCTGCAGTCTCAATAAATGCAAATGAGACATGTATATAGGTAAATGTCTCTATCCCACCAAGGAAATGTCGAATTTTCCGTGTAAATCCTTTATTCGCATGATGTACGAGATGATTTGTCAGACATTTGTATTGTCTCCTTTGTGTGAGGGCTTTCAAGTCTGTCATCCTTTACCTGACAACAGTTTTGTTCCTTGCAGTTTGGGAACAGTGATTGTTCGCACCGTGCATCACATTGTGTATTTAGAGAATCTTGTGGGAAAAACTATTCATTTCATTTTTTTGACATGGTGCCGAAGGGTTATCTAATAATTGGAACAAAATAGTAGGATCAGGATAAGGTTGCTATTCGCTAAGAGCATGACTGTGCTTCAGAATTTTATATCAACCATGATGCACCGGAACAAGACTCGGTGGCGTAATGGTTACAGCATCTCACAAACTCTGGATAGTCGACAGTTTGAACCTGACCCCAGCTGAGTCATACAAAGACTTCAAAAATGTGTTGCGTTGCTTCCTTGCTTGACTGTCAGCATTTAAAAAGGAAAGAGCATGGAAAAACAAACCTTGCATTGTACAGGCTTAAATGGCTTAATGCGTTGAAGTTCCTTGTAGGGAGACTTGTATTTGAGACAAGATGAGCACCAGCGAAAAAGCAATCCTTCCACCTCCAAGTACCATTAAAGAGAAGGAATCATGCTTGACCACAGAGGCCTTGGCAATCATCAGTGTGCATGCCAGGGCGTTGAAGCACTTTGAGCTGCAGTCAATCACAGTCCTGGCAAATCAACTGGAAAGGCAAAACAGCAAGTGCGGAACTTCCAGGAGGATCATCAGGTCAAATATTCAGCACAAAAAATAAATCCAATTTCCAGGACAATGAACTCGTTGTACACGGAATTATGTCACAGTGAATAATCTCAACTGTCGGTCAGAGGGAAGCGGCAAATGGTCCTCCGAGAAGTGGTTGCATTGATCATGTTGGTCACGACAAATAATTCTTCAAATAATATTTGTTCTATGTAATGAATATAGTTTATTTACAACAAAGATACACACAATTGGCACTTTGGTGCAGGAGGCCATTTGCCCATTATGCCGACACTGCATTAACCCAGGAACCATCTCCCTTTAAAACATAACCTTCCTACAAGTCTGCCAATATCTCATACCCATCGATTTCCAATGCATCAGGTGTCTCCTGAATTCCAATTGAAACATATCTACCCCTTTCCACTGCCACTACCTTTCCAGGGAGATCATCCATACATTAACCACTCTCCGACTGAATGACCCTTGCCTTAAAACTGTCCTAACTCTCATATTCTTTATCCTCAGGGCTAAGGTTATGACCTCTGGTCCTAACACCGTTCGTTTTGCTGAAAAACTCCACTTCACCTGCTTGTCCCACACTTCATAACCTTAAACATCTCTATCATATCCCCCATAACCACCCTCCTTTTGAATGCATAAAGTCTGTTTCATTCTGCTACTCCTCATAGCTTAATCTAGCTCGTCCTGGAATCAATCTAGTTGCACGATGCTGAACCGTCTCTATGGCAGCTATCTCAGAAGTGGTGACTGCCATTGAACACAATATTCTTGATGAGGCCTCACTAATTCCTGTACAGTGTTCACATTACCTTTTGATTTATCATTTATCCTCTACGAATACAACCTACACCTGTTACTATACCTATAACTGCCTGGCACCATGCTGTCTGTTTACCCCGATATCTATGTTCTTCGTTGCACGGCCCGCGAGCCACTGCGGCCCCTGGTGGCCTAAAGTGTGGCCCTAACATGGGGCCGACAATACAAATGTGAACACCCTCCGTAATCCACCGTAAATGGTATCAATGAGTCGACTTCTCCTCCGGGATCCGACAGACAGCATGAGCCTATTATGTCTGTGCGGGCTATTGTGAAATTCCAAAATCATATTTCTTAACGGCAAAGATATCGCGGCATATTTATAGCAGCAAATTAAATCACTCAGGAGCAATTGGCAATGTTGCCCAATACACCGCCCGAGGAAACCGTGTTCAATTGTTTTTATTTATTATTATTATTCAATTGAAAAAATTACAATTTTCCCGGAGGTTCGCAAAAAACTTGAAGAAACTTTTTTCTTCTTTGGCATGATTTATAATTTTATAATATAAATCATGCAACTGATTTTATTACTCATGAACATCCATTTTACGCTGAACTAATAACAGTCATTACGGAGAAAAAATGATGCGAGCTTAAGGGGAAGGAAAAATGGATCGGTTCTTAATTCAGAAATCGAACAGTGAGCGAGATAAAAGAGCTAATACTGTTGAAAATTAAGAGGTCGGAGGAGCGTCATCGCAGACACGGAGGCACAGAGCAACAAAAACAGAAAGGTGCGTGTTTTGGAGGCAGAAAACAGACAATTTCAAGAAGAAGTGGACGGATGAGTTTTCATTTGTGCTGAACGAATCTGGCACAAAGCCGTCAAGCCGGTCTGTTAATTTGTAAGGAGTCATGTTCTGCTTTGAAGCGCAACAATCTTGAGCGCCATTACACAAAGCACATGACAAATACCCACCTGGTAGTAACCTTCGGAAAAATAAAATCGAGCAACTTACCACTTTGCTTTAGAGATGAAGGTGTGTTGGCGAGAGTTCGATGGAAGTTTCATTTGAAATTGCGTGGATTTTAGCTCGACACAAAAGCTTTTACCGATGCAGAGATCGTTAAAGAATGCTTTTTGGCCTCTGCAGTAATAATGTATGCCGATTTCAGTAACGAGCTTGCAATCCTAAAGCAAACTACAGGGCACTCAGTAGAGCGCATACCTCTGCCACGTAATGCCTGATCCATGAGAACATATCGGGCCCAATACATTTTTGAGATATCGTGCTGTATATTGATGTTAGCCTATCTCTCACTGGTGAAGAATACTTTAAAAATTCTAATAGTCGGATCCGGATCCGGAATTTCACCAAAATCGAATCAATTCGTCGTGGTCACCACCCAAAACCTGTCCACCAAGTTTCATCCGAATCCGTCAACAACTTTTTGAGATATCCTGCACTAAACAGACAGAAAGGGGTGAAAACATAACCTCCTTCACCTTCAGTGGCGGAGGTAATAAAAGGACTCCAGCTGTCTGATACGACCTTCATGAGAAGGGTGGAGGAATCGCGACAGACATTGGGCAACAGCTATATGGAGGATATCTCGGCTGCACCGTGTTTCAGCATAGCGTTGGATGAAAGCACGGATGTGTGCGACATTGCACAGTTATGCTTACGGGTTCGTTTCCAAGGAGGAATTGTTTTGTGAGGAATTGTTGTGCTTGATACTGTTGTAAGGTCAGACCAGAGAGGAAAATATTCTTGATGGCTTACTGGACTTTTTTTCTTCTGAGAATGACTTGAACTGGTACAACCTGGTATCTGTATGCACTGATGGTGCTCCAAACATGTGAGGAAAGGAGAATGGCCACATCGGTCGGAATGAGAAAAAGAGAGGGAATACCCAAGTTCGCCACTTTTCATTGCATCATACATCAAGAAGCACTTGTAGCTAACTCAAAACTCTGAGATGCAAGTGTGATGCAGCTGGTTGTCAAGCTGGTCAATTTAATTGTATCAAGAGCACTGAATCACAGACAGTTTTGAGCACTACTCGATGAGTATGAGACGGAGCATGGCAACCTGGTGATGCACAGCGAGGTTCGATGTTTGTTGCGTGGCAAAATACTGGAGCTATTTTTGAGTCTTCTTCCTCAGATTCGAGAATTTATTGAAAACAAAGGGAGGAAGGAGGCAGAGTTGGAAACCCAGAGTGGGTAATTGAGCTAGCATTTTCACCGACATCACTTGCCACTTGAATGCGCTGAATCTCCAGCTGCAAGGGAAACATAAACTTCCCGGTAATATGCTGCCTGCCGTAACGGCATTTCAAAACAAGATCACGGCACTGTTTTCTACCGGACAGAGAGTTTGCGCACTTTCCAAAACTCAAAGCATCAAAACAGAAGATCCTGAGCTGTTGAACATTTCAATTACGATTCATTTGTGCAGATACTGGAGGGAATGTGGGCAGAGTTCGAATCTAGATTCAAAGACGTGAAGGAGTACAAGAACTTTCAACTTCATTGAGAACCCGTTCAATGTGCCAGTATCATCTCTGTCACCCATCATCATGGACTTCTGTTCTGACCGTGCAAAACTGGAGAGTGAAATCGTTGAGCTTCAGACAAATGACATCCTACGGTCTGAACTTCAGTCAGGCGTTCATCATTTCTGGAGCATTTCACAGAATACCCAACTGTCAAACACTGTGTGCAAAAAGTGCTGTCCTTTTTTGCCAGTACATACATACATTCACATGTGAAGCAGCCTTTTCAACAATGATCACTGTGAAAGAAAACAGAGGAACAGATTGACAAATTAACATTTGGACTGCCTCACAAGGATTACTATGACGGATTACAAATACGGCATGAAGAGGGTCATGGAGCATCAGACACACTTCCGCTCATCTAACTTTTAAAGTAAGTTTTGAAATCTAACTTATTGTTTTATTATTATTATTATTATTATTATGGTAATACTTGTATTACTTTGCTTAAAACACATACCTTAAGTAGGTGACTTCAAATTACATTTTTAGTTTCTATAATTAAGCCTATTTTGTTTTATTGCACATGCAGACGTCTATTTAGTTAACATAGCTGTTATATAACATAATTGCATCAAGGATTGCATTATTTTGGCTTGCATTCGGTGTGGCAACTCTCACACTCATGTCTTATTGGCGAAAGTGGCCCACTCTGAAAAATAGTGAAGATCACTGCCCTATATCTATTACCACCCCCAGATCCTTCTCCGATGTGACATGCTCCAAGACTGCCGCCTGTATCATATAAATCCCGACATTCATTATTCGAACGGAATCTAACCCATCCTTAGAAACTTACATTTCTTCATGTTAAACTACATCTGCTAATCTTTTACCCAACGGATGAAAGTATCTTGACTTTTCTGAATCTGATTACGCTCTGCTGTGCTATCTACCTTACCTCCAAGCTTTGTGTCACCTGCAAAGTTAGAAAGCTGACTATTCAACCACAATCCAAAACATTGATGTATATTATAAATAATTAGCCAATTGGCCGTCTTACAGATGGGAGGAAGAGGAAACGGCTTTTGGAGTACGTGTTTACTATCGCACCATGGTAAAACACAAACAAACAATGTCTTCCCTTTCAGGAATGATTTGGGGTAATTTGGTTAGGGTTAAAAGACAAGGTAAGATAGGGGATATATAGAGTATAGGAACAGGTAAAAGAAACGGATTGATTGAAAACATGGTGGATGATTGCACAGTGTGAGTCGGTATTTTTAGTAATGTTTTTTTACCTCCGCCACTGAAAGGTGGGCGGAGGCTACATTTTCACCCCTGTCTGTTTGTCTTGTTTGGTTGTCTGATTATTTGTCTGTGAGCATGATATTTCAAAAACGTTGTGAATGGATTCAGACAAAATTTGGTGGACTGGTTGGGTGTGTAACAAAGACAAATTGATTCGATGTTGGTGAAGATCCGGATCCTGATGCTGGAATTTTTAAAAGTGATTCTTCACCATTGAGAGATGAGGCCAAAAACGATATGTAGCACAATATCTCAAAAAGTTTTGGATGAGTTTATGACAAAACTAAGTCGATGAGTTGGTTAGGTGACTAGAACAAGCCGATTAGATTTTGGTTCAGTTCTGGATCTAGATCCGACCTATCCGGATCCGGAGATACAAAAATTAAAATGTTCAGCCTGGGGGAAGGTGTTCTCTCTACCGAGTACTGTTCTAGTTTTTATATGCATTTGCAGTGCCTATAGAAAATCTACACCCCCTTTAAAAAATTTCACCTTTTGTTGCCTTACAGCTCGGAATTAAATTGTATTAAAACAGACTTTTTACACCTTTATTTACACATCATAACCCACAACTTCCAAGTGAAAAACAAATTCGACAAATTTCAGAAAATTCATTAACAAGCTCAAATGAGCTAAGATCCTCGTCCTCTTAATGATGACGTCATAAAACGAATATGGCGTCATTGTGATGTATCAGGTTTGCGATAAATTATCTGTGCTAATTCCCGGCTTGATTCCCGCAAACAAAATTCAAACAGCTTGCCTAGTTTCGGAGATAATGGTACAGGCGATTTCCATTAGCGGCGATATTATGACGTCAACTTATTTTCGAGGAAGAATTTCCAAAATCGGAGATGGTTACTGCCTGCGGGTGGGCTTTCTGCATATACATGGCAAGTTTCCGAAGAATCCGATGAAAATCTAGGTTGTGAAACAAAAAATGTCAAAAAATATGAATGACGTCATAAAAAATTGATATGACGTCATAGTGATGTATCATATGTGCGGTAATTAATCTCTGCTAATGCCCTGTTCGATTCCCGCAACAGAATTCAAAAGCTTGCCTAGTTTCGGAGATAATATTTTGGTAGATTTCGATTAGCGGAGATATTTTGACGTCAATAACTTTTTTTTAGGAGGAATTTCCAAAATCGGAGATGGTTACTGTCTGCGCAGCGATTTTTTACATACATATGCCAAAGTTTCAGGAAGTTTCCATGAAAACTGTCGGCTGTGAAACAAAAACGTCCCACAAGAACAACAACGTGAGTAAGACTTAGAGATCTTCCACGAGGATCTAAAAATACAAAACGAGAATATCTTGGTTGGATAAGTGTCCAACCCCTCGAGTTTAAGACTGTATTCGTGGAAATCTTTTGACAGCAATTACAGCTGTGAGTCTGTTTGGGATATATCTCTACCAATGTTGCACATCTTGATTTGGCAATATTTGCCCATTCTTCGACACAAAGTGTTCAAGTTCAGTTGTGGGGGGGCGTTGATAGACAGCAATCTTAAGTCGTGCCACAGATTTTTTGATTGGATTTAGGTCGGGACTCCGACTGGGCCACTCAAGGACATTTATATCTTTTTGTTCCTTAGTCACTCCAGTGTAGCTTGGCTGTGTGCTTCGGGTGTTTGTCATGCTGAAAGGTGAACGTCTTCTCATTTCAGCTTTCTTGCAGAGGCAGCAGATTTTCCTCAAGGATTTTTCTGTATTTTCTCATCCATTTCTCTTCTCCTGACAAGTGCCTCAGTCCCTGCTATTCCCATAACATGATGCTTCGCTCCACAGATGATGTCAATGTTGGAGGGTGTGTTTGGGTTTGTCATGAACAAACGTATGTTTGTATTTAGGCTAAGAAGTTCCATCTTGGTTTGGTCAGACCACAAAAAAATTTTCTACATGGCTTCAGAATCTCCGGAGTGGTTTTGTGCAGACCTTAAATGGGACTCAAAGTGGTCTTTTTTGAGTAATGGCTTCCTTCTTGCCACCCTACCATACAGGCCAGACTTGTGGTATGCTTAGGATATTGTTTTCACATGCACACAGCAACCAGTCTTTGCCATAAAGGCATGCAGCTCTTTTGAAGTTGCCATTGGCCTCTTAGTGGATGCTCTGATCAGTCTCTCCCTTGCCTGCTCATCCAGTTTGGAGGAATGGCCTGATCTAGGCAGGGTCTTGGTGGTACCATATTCCTTCCACTTCTTAATGATTGCCTGAATGTGCTCCAAGGGATATTCAAGGCCTTTGAAATATTTCTATACCCATTCCCTGATCTGCGCCTTTCCACAACTTTATCCCGGAGGTCTTTTGAAAGATCCTTGATACTCATGGTTGAGTCTTTGCTGTGAAATGCACTACCCAGCAGAGGAAACCTTCAGGAACAGCTGATTTTATTCTGAAATAATCAGAATCACTACAACTTAACACAGGTGGAGGCCAATTAACTTGGTGTGTGATTTTGAAGGTGCGGACATTTCTGCAATTTCCCATCACTGGGGATGTATACTTTTGCAAGCTTTTGCCATCACTTGGGATGGGAACTCTTCCTAGTCTGTACATATATTAAAAGAGCCATGTTCCTGAAAGTATAAACACTTTTTTGGCACATAAGAAGAAATTTCGAACTTGGCTTTCTCTGGATTGAAGCACATCCACCAGTATACAATTCAACGACTTTCACCACTCGGCCACGGTGACTTTTATGTGATAAACTGCTTTATATATTATAAAGAGCCCGTCTGTGCAGACGGAAGGAATAAAAAACAATACTAGGAGCACTGCTGTAAAACACGCAACCAAACAAACAAACGCACACTTTGCGAGTCATGTAGAGAATGATAAACGAAGAAATATAAACGTATATACACATATATTGTAGTGCCAATGGAAAGTCCACACCCTCTTTCAAAATTTTCACCTTTGTGACCTTGTCGCCTGGAATTAAATTGCATTAAATGAGAAGTTTTCCACCTTTATTTACACATCGTAACGCACAACTTTCAAGTGAAAACAAATTCTACAAATTTCAGAAAATTAATTTAAATACAAAACTATAATATCTTGGTCAGATAAGTGTCCACCCTCCTTATAATAGGAATTGTAAATTAGCTCAGGTGCAACCAACCCTAATTTAATATAATAATAACTAAATAAATAACTAACATATTTTTTCGTGAATCATTGAATCTAAAACACTGGATGTTGGCCGGCTAGAAATAAGTTCAGGCGGGAGTGGAGACAGCAATAGAGGCGGAGATGATAGTGGATATTTGGTAAATGAGACGAAATATTCTAATAGTTTGTAATTCCATTGATTGAAAAATTAGGGTATGGTGAGATGCGAATCCGTACACTTCTGAACTTCCTAGGTGAAAATGGACTGTATTTTCGAACTCAGTGGGGTCGATTTACTCGAAGAAATGTTTAGACGGACAACAAATTAATTATAGATTAGAAAATATCGAAATGAGTAGGATTAGTTACTCAACTCCAGTAATGATAAATCTTGTTTTAGGTCATATTTTCGAAATGGTAGTGAATTCAATGTCGGTGCAGTCATTTCTTAGAGTAAATCGACCCCATAGAGTTCGAAAATGCACTCCATTTCCACCTCGGACATCCAGAAGTACCCGTAATCGTACCTGACCATACCCTAATTTAACCAACTCATGAAACTAAAAGTCGTCATATGGAGCGACCTCTAAATCATCTCCGATCAACTTAAATTTTTTTATGCGCGTTATTGAATCATAGTGGAATAATTTAAGGCTTGTGGAGACAACATCTGAATTTTTTTTTTTTTTTTTTGCTGTTTTTGGACCACATATATATACATACATAAATGCGCACACACACACACACACACACACACACACACACACATACACACTACTTACATCCTCTCAGCAAGACATCCTACACCCACAGTCACACTTTGCTTCCAATCACTAAACCAGTTACCAACACAGTTTGTTACCCGACGAGCCACACAGAAAGCCTTCACCTGAGTGAACAACTCCTGTGTGATGACTTATGAAATGTATTCTGAAATTCTAGATCGACTACATGCACTGCATTTCCCTCATCCACCCAACTAGAAACTGCTTCTTAGACTCCAATGCATTTGTTAAAAATTACCTACCTTTAGTAAATCTGTGCTGACGACGTTTAATTACTGGTAGATTCATATTATTCAAATGGTTCCCTATCCATACTTTAATCAACATCTCCAACACCTTCCCCACAAGCTAACAGCTGTATCGTTCCCCAATTCTTCTCGAGATCCTTCATTAAATATCATCCCTCCATATGGAGTACACACCGTACTCCATGATAGCATGGTACATTTGTTACTCTTCAATCCTCTAGTACTTGGTTTTTCAAACCGGGGCGCGACCCCAAGTGGGGTCGCCGAGCAAATTTCGTGGGGTCGCGGGCGTCCGCTTGCAGCGAAAAAAATTTGTCTATTTTCGATCGGTGTTCGCTTTTACGGGATGTAATATAAACGGTTCGTTCAAAGTATGGGAACCAGCGCAACATGAACGACCCCACGAAATTTGCTCGGCGACCCCACTTGGGGTCGCGCCCCCGGGTTTGAAAAACCAAGTACTAGAGGATTGAAGAGTAACAAATGTACCATGCTATCATGGAGTACGGTAGTACTCCATATGGAGGGATGATATTTAATGAAGGATCTCGAGAAGAATTGGGGAACGATACAGCTGTTAGCTTGTGGGGAAGGTGTTGGAGATGTTGATTAAAGTATGGATAGGGAACCATTTGAATAATATGAATCTACCAGTAATTAAACGTCGTCAGCACAGATTTACTAAAGGTAGGTAATTTTTAACAAATGCATTGGAGTTCTAAGAAGCAGTTTCTAGTTGGGTGGATGAGGGAAATGCAGTGCATGTAGTCGATCTAGAATTTCAGAATACATTTCATAAGTCATCACACAGGAGTTGTTCACTCAGGTGAAGGCTTTCTGTGTGGCTCGTCGGGTAACAAACTGTGTTGGTAACTGGTTTAGTGATTGGAAGCAAAGTGTGACTGTGGGTGGTAGGATGTCTTGCTGAGAGGATGTAAGTAGTGTGTATGTGTGTGTGTGTGTGTGTGTGTGTGTTTCAGTTTTTGGCTGCATCCAGCAGCTCCAACTAAAAAACTCTCTCACACAAACTCGTTAAGGTCTTTCTCTCAAGCATTCTTCTCTCCATCTAGCATCCCACTGTGGACGCCAAAAGGCAATCGGCGAGGGCATAGTCCCCCGACAAACCATTCTTTTCAGAGCAACCTTAATGACTCACACTCTCACACCACATGACATGTGCACTGCACTCTCACTTCCCACAATTTAGAACACCTTCAGTTTTCCTCCCTCCTCCCCCTTTCCTAAACGATTGACCAGTCTTGCTGACCAGCACCAGGTCCATCGAGTTCGTCTTATTCTCAACTGCCTCATTCTTCTGGGCTATCTCTAATTTCTCGGTCAGTGGATGTGTGATGCGCTGTCATGTAGAGTGTAATTAAGACTATCTTCAGTGTATTTCTATCTTCTTCTTTGTGAATATGCATTTCTTTGTCGTACACTCCTAAGCTGACAGTCTGTAAATAAAACCATTACTGTGCCACATAATTCCTTGCTTTGTTAAAATGAATCTACCTTGTTATAAATGTATCCAGCTTCGTTTTTGTTCTTTTTCCACCATTGGTTCCAGCATGGTCCGCACCTTAGCATAGGTGGGAAGTATCACAAAAATCTGCTTATAGCCTGATACTTGGAACTCCGCTCGGCGACCATTATGGTAAGTACAAGTTACGCATCGAGGGCGCAATTTCCCGGATAAGGCGACCACATTTTCCAACTAAACAGAAGTCAGACAGAGGACATTGGGTCATGTGTCAAATATATTGCGGTTCGTCGGTCAATTAGGACCCGCCATTACCGCCATATTCTTGTGTGACAGCCTGGATATCCGCGTAAGTCCAGGAGAAACCAGGATACCCCCCTAAAAACGCACCGGGGTGACAATAATTTTGCGGACCCGGTGGGGGCTAAAGACCACGAGGGTGTGAACTACCCTGATTCGGGCTCCAACCTCTGGAATCGCAGGGCCGTCGCACATGCATTAACTTCGTGATGCGGTTGGGTCGCTAACGACCGAGTGAACGGCCCAATTAACTCACCACTGTGACTTTAGGGTTCCTCCATCTAATTCTGTTTACTGAAGTGTCCGTAGTACCAGATAGGAAACAGTTGGGGAATAAGTCCCGGCCTAAATGGGTGCGGGCCAGCTCGACCAATGGAAGAAATCTCACGGAAAACGAGCTGGGACATTTCTATACAACACATTTATTTACAATCAGCGTAGGAAAAGTATTGGCACATGAATGTGGTTTTATTTTTATGTACAGCAGGGAAGCAAGGAATTGTGGATGAGGCAAAGATAGGCAATCTGACAAAAAGCAGACAGAGCAGAGTTATCCATTATTTCTTCTACAATCTAATTTATGCTAGGACCAGGCACCATCACACACCACACACACACACACACACTCTAACGAATATGTATAGCCCAGAGAGAACAAGCAGTGTGAGTGTAACAATTTCAATACCTGGCAGTGGTTCAGCAGACCATAAACCAGAACCTTAGGGAGAGATAGGTGATAGTAAGATGTGGTAGTGGCAGGTGTATGGTGTCATGCGCATTGTAGGGGATTGCAGTGTCGTGCAGAAGAAAAATTGGGATTGTTGAGTCGTACGTTCTTTCTTTGTGCACCCCACAGAAGACGGGATAGAGGGGTGGACGAGAGAGAGGCAGAATAGATGCATGAGGAGAAAGATCCTAACTAGCTATGTAAAGTCTGTATGTGTAGCATGTACCTCCATGGGATGCTCCGCAACTGAGTGTTCCCACCTCGTGATATGGCGTGCTTATCTCCTTGCTAATATTTGCCAGGGCTCGTGGCAACGTGTGCTCTGCACTGGTCTGTCTGGCTGCGGGGGGTTGCGGACGTCCACAGCATGGCAGGAGTTTTGAAGGACGGCAGTCGCCCCGGATTAGGCTCTACAAGTAAAGAAGCACGTATTTGGCAATCACACACAATAATTGTTTCTGAAGAGGAGGACCAGAGATCGAAGACTCGAATGGCTCCCACATACCCATTTTATAAGCCCCGGCGAAAGGGTGGGGCACTGACCGGGAAAGCGACTCGCTGTGGCCCAAATCCTGCTCCTCCATTGGGCCACAGCTGTGCCATAGCATTGCCCTGCCAGCTCTGGGACTGGAAACGGCTCAGTTTGCCTTTCCAACTTTGGCACAGCTCAGAGTTTCCTGATTAACATAGGGCATGCTCACGAACGCGGCACCCTGGCCCTGGAGCGTGCACCATGCGCAGTTCTGAACGTCGTTCGATAGAGCAGCGGATCCCCGCGGCCACCACAGGCCCCCCCCCTCCCCCACGGGCCAAAATGCACACTCTGGACCGAACCAAACTCACGGATTGCCCTTTCTCGCGACCCCTTCCCAATGCCCCCGGTCTTTCGTGGTCTGACGACTGGAAGAGGGCTGTATCAATTCCGGGATGTCTCACCCGGGATGTCCCTGAATGGAGAAGGGGCGGGAAGAATTGGTGTCTGTTGCATGGGTCGGCATCGTGCGGTTGCAAGGACAATCTGGACGCCGCGCAGTGCTCTCAAAATATGATGGCATATTGTTGGCAATTGGAGGAACGACGGAGGTGCAGGAATATTTTCCATGTTGCGTGGAGGCCTTTGTGGTCAAAGTGGTGATATTGGTGAGCGAGGTACGAAGTAAGGTGAGGTGGCAGTTGAATTGGCGCACAGATTTGAATGAAATATATGGCGCGAGATATTCGTGGCACGGGTTGTGTGAGTTGGCAGCGGGATGATGGAGGACGGCCACGGGAGGGCATCGTGGTGTGGCGTTGTAAACATTGCCTATGAAGGCTGTCTGCATTTTATAGAATTGATGGAAAAGGAAATGTTGTAGTTAGGTTATCAGAATTATGAATCAGAGCATTATTAGACCTGAATTACTAGACAACACGAACGCACTACATCCTGTTATACCCATGACATGAGGGGAGGATAACTGCCATAAGACTAATGAAGATAATGCCATGAGAACACTGATATGGTTGGCCATTGCCTCGGAGGATGCAGGTTTGCAGAACCGCAACATTGATATAATTTTTACCCCTATCTCTCAATTTCTAAGAAATCAGTGCCTATGTTGAGATTTTGAACCTCAAAATAATTGTGTCGTGCAACTGCATCAGTGAACCTGATATGCAATTCTCCTTCAAATTTTCAAGTCAATCAGATAAATTGACAATTCAAGAAATTTGGCCATGTGACCTTGTTCAACCTATGTTGGCCTTTGGCGATATTGACCTGAAAAATAGTTAGGACAGCGGGGGCTAGAGGTACATACACAACCATGACTTGATATGCAAATCTTGTCAAATTGCTAGTCATCAGATGAAAATTGAGGGATTTAGAAAATCAGCTTGTGTTTTACCTTAAAAAGAGTGAACTTGCTGCACTCAAGGTCATGTCGCATGTTGGTGAAAGTTTCAATTTCTTCCGCTGACGTTTTTCAATGTGTACGCTCTTTGATAAATTTCAGATTCATTTCACCCACTTTTCGCTTCCACGAGTGCAGGATAATGATTAACACAGATAACGGAGTTTTTGCAAACAACAAAGGAAATGTCAAACAAGCAGCATTGAAGGAAAACAACTCTAAATAATTAAAAGAAACGTTACCAATAGATCCCAAACACTACACGGATTTTTTTTTCTTTAGGAACCTACAATATTTTAACAACTCTCGAACAGTGTAATCTGATTTCAATGTACATGTAATAAAATGATGATTATTCTTTCTTAAAATAATAGAACACAAGTCCTTACAGAGGGAACAGCTCCACAATGCACCTTAAAAATGGGACCTGTATATGTTTACATTTAAATAAGTAAATAAATAAATATGTAGATAAAAGAGATGGTAGTGTGTTAAAAATAATTAATAATTCAAGTAGTGTGTGGTAGTGGAGATGGTAAAGTGTACATAACTACAGAAACTAGAAGGGCACCAGTTAGATCGCCATACCTCCACCCAGTGCTGGATTAACCATTATGGCAGACAAGGCACGTGCCTTTAGGGCCAGCCAAAATTCGGGCCAAAAATCTTTTCAATTAAATATTTGTCTTTTTGTATTAATATATTTTGTTCTTAATCAGTTCATTTTGTCTGGGGTCCATTTCCATGGAGCCCGAGATCTAATTAAAATTTTCAGGCCATTCTCTAAAATTTCAAAATGTGCCTTAGGGCCAGCCGAGGCTTAATCCGGCACTGCCTCCACCACGTAATTAATGCCTGATCCACAGAGACATCTCAGGCCAATAGATTTTTGAAATATCGTGCTGTTATATCCGTTTTGGCCCTATCTCTCAATGGTGAGAATCACTTTAAAATTAATTAACTCTCGTATCCAGAACGGATTCGGATCTTCACCAAAACCTACCTAATCAGTTCGTCCTTGTCACACACCCAACGTGTCCCCAAGTTTCATCCGCAATCCGTCCACACTTTTTAGAATATCTACACACAGACAGACAAACAAACAGACAGAGAGGATGAAAACATTACCTCTTCACTTCGGTGGTGGATGGTATCATTGAAGAGGGGGAAAAAAAGTGCATATTAAATAAATAAATTAAAATTGTATGTTAGTCGTGGAGATGGAGGCTGCAAGATGGGCCTAGAGGAACATACACTAACATGAAACTGTCTAGCCTGGTTTGAATATTGATCAGAGCTACGAACTGTCATCCGGTGTTTCACAGGCAGGGTGAGTTCATCAATGTATGCATAATCACTCGAATGGACGTTAAACTGGGCGTTCCATCTGCGTGGCACAAACTGGTGAATGTTAAAGATACTATTGGTTGTCCTTCGCAAAGATTAGGCAAGCTATCACCGGCATCCTGCACAAATTATAAATCCTGCCCGAAACTAATGATATGGCAGGCAATGGCAAACATCCCAGTATAACCATCGCCAATAAACTGACACAGCAGAAGCCTTCGGGCAGCACCGACACTGTAACAGGCTATTTGGCATCAGAATCAGAAGTGGAGAGGGTAAAGTGCATATAAATAAATAATTCGAGTGTGTATGGAAGGTAGTTGGTGGAGTAAAGTGTTTATAAATAAGCAAATTCAAAGTTGTGTGTGGTAGTGAGATGTAAAGTGTATATTAGTTAGTAATTCAAAGTGGTACATGTAGGTAGCATGATGACAATGTGTATTCCAAATAAATAATGGCTTACACAAGCATATACAATCCTGTTACTATTCTCTCCCATTATGTTTTATTTTATTCCCAAATTCCAAATTGGTTGTGATCTCAAAATAATTTGATGTGCCTCCTGTCCATATATAACTGTTTTCCTACATATCGCGATATGAAAGAAATGCGTCAAGTCATTTTCGACTAGAGAAAGAGACATGCGTACGGACGACAAATCCAAAATATAAGTCCCCAGTGGAGCTGATGTCGGTTTGGGGCTGAAAGAAAATATCCATCATTCATTGACTGTGAGAGGTAGCGCATGGTTTCTGTATCCAGGATCAAAAGCAGCTGCGATTATCCCTCATGTGGAAATCCAGTGCATTGGCAGCATAAACGCAACAGATGTTCAAGGTTTAAAAAACAAACAAAAAAAATAATAAAAATAGATGATCATCAAAAACTGTGCATATAAAACATGTTCACTGCACAAGACCATGTGGAGAAAAAGAGATTCCGAATTGGCAAATGCAGCGAGTGTTGCCAAGAAATGAGACATCCACAATTGCAGGTGAAAATACAGAGGTGACAAGGGCTTTTCGAAGGATCCAAGTCAGAGTAGAGGAAGTGAGAAATAGTTCGAAATATTAAGCGATGATAAGCACCAGGGCCGGATATATTGTAACCAACAGATTGAGGAGGTGCAGGGCAGAATCAGCATGGCATTAGTGGATATTTAACGGCTTAATTGGACTCAGGACAGTTTACTGACTTATTTATTTATAATTTTTGTATACAATGTCGAGCCGAATGAGAGCGAACACACAGAACTACAAGGGAGCATGAGACAAGAGGGGTGGAACGGGAGGCACAAAACAGTGCGGAACAGAGAAATGAGGAGATCTGTGGAAGGGAGAGGGATAGGGCGGACACATAGGCTAAACAAGATGGACACTCCAGGACTTTCAGGAAGGAAACCAGGGAATTTGAGAGAAGCAGATTTGGGTGTGGATTAACGGGGGTAGAAAAGATCATGTTTTGGTTGGGGGAAGATAGAGAGTATGGTGAACAGCGTTTTGAAGACCTAGAGGAAGAGTGGATTAAGAGAGCATGGGAGTTTGTTCCAAGGCAGAAAAAAAGAGAATGAAAGCGAATGAAGGTGAGGAGTGATTCTTGATTTGGTAGTTTTACCAAAAGGGGGTTGCTGGTGGACCTTGAAGCACCCTGTGGAAATATGGGGGACAGAGAGCAGACAGAGTGGGGGGTGGGGGGGGGCGAGACCAGAGAGAGACGGGAGAAGACAGAAAGACCACCGACCTTCCTGTGGTGAGAGCGTGAGAGACCCAAGACTCAGCCTCACCGCGGAGATACAATGATCCTAAATGCCTTGGTTTCCACAGCGTGAAGCGGAGAAAGGTGAGCGGTGGAGCACCAGCCAGAGGGGAGAGTAGTACTCCATCAAGCTGCGGACGAAAGCGTTGTAAGTGGTCAGGAAGCTCAGGTGGGCCGATGAAGGACCTTGCACGATGGAGGTTCCCAGTCGGCGATTAGCTTTGGAGGCTAGCTTGGAAATGTGGCTTTCCCAGGAAAGATCATGGAAGATAGTGAGACCCAGAAGCTTGAACGAAAGACTTCTTCAAGAGGATTGTGAAACAGTAGATGGGGGATTTTCCAGACGGTCCTTTTGGAGAGACATCGTGAGAGTGTGAGATTTGTCAGGATTGAAAGACATGTTCCATGTGTTGACCAGTTTGTGATTTTATCCAGATCTGCAGAGAGCGAGAAGCTCCTGCCTGAGAATGATAGGTACTAGAGCAGTGTTTTCAAACTTTTTTTAGTGGTGACCAATTTCAGAACCTCTCTACATCGCGGACCAAAAGATTCAAACCCATTCAAATATATAAGATAATATTTCATATGACCAAGAACATTTACTGTTTACTTTATTCACCATCGTCATGTTTTCATAGACGAGTAAACGGAGAATAGCCGACAGTATCCAATAGTACAGTGAATGTTTCAGAATTTAGTCCGAATGACATTTAGATATATCAGTGAGAAGGATGAGCCTGTTTTTCAGAACCAACTTCTCTATTCGTGGAGAAGTAGATGACAATGCCAGGATCATATCATGCTCCATTTCTCGGCGATTTCTGTACTTTGTTTTAATCACCACCATGTGGAGAACGACTGCTCACAAAAGTATGATGAAGGATATGGCATGAGAACTTAATGGCGCGCCGTGACAGGATCGGGTACGACGCAGCATTTGCACAAGAATGTCGACAACGAATTCGTCCGCGCAAGAGCCTGCGCTCCTGAATCCTGCTGGAGCTGTACAAGCTTTCCTGTTGGTGTATCATCTTCATCAGCAATCGAGTCCAGTGAGCCGTGAAAGGGTCCCGAACCACAGAAAAGGACTGCACATCCAGCTCAGGGAAATAGTTCTCGAACTGTTCAATGAGTGACCGAAGGTGACGTGCTATCTCCCAGAAAGACTGTCGAGCTCAGTATCATCGTACTGGCAGGTTAGATGCTCCACCAGACGGGGAGAAAGGCTGAAGCACTTAACAACTGCTTGTCTGCCAGTAATTTTAGAGTCGCCAGAATCCGCTCATTTTGTCATGAAAATCATGAGGGTTGCGTCTTTGCCTTGGAGGAGCGGTTGAGACATTGAGACGTTCAAAGATGTCAACGAGATAGCACAGTTCTGACAGCCAAGAGTCAGACTCACGCAACGCTACCCATGCCGTTTTCCCTTGTGTGCGTAGGAACTCCTTCAGGTCATATTTGAGCTCGTAAATGCGCAGAAGAAGGTTTCCTTGAGATAATCATCTGACTTGAGTGTGGAATAGTAAATTCTTTATGGTCGGCGTCCATCTCCTGGCAGAATAGCCTGAATAACCTAGTGTTGAGGCGCTCGATTTGATGTGATTCACTATTTTTACGACTTCTGAGAGCACGCTCTGCAAGGTTTCTTGCAAGCCGGTCCTGACGCATCAGCCCACATGTCCTCAAAGCCTGCTCTTCTGCTCTGCTCACCCTCTCTCTGTTCTATTCACCCTCTCTTTGCTCAAGGTCATCTGCCATCTGCTTGGAAATCTGCAAACATCACTGCCCTGCATAAAAAAGGTGCAAAAAAATCCCTGCAACTACAGACCAATCAGCCTTCTCCCAATCATCAGCAAGGTTATGGAATCCATCATCGCTTCAGACATGAAATCCTTCCTCTTCTCCAATGCTTGATTTCCGATCATCAATTTGGTTCAGACCAGGTCACTCTACCCTGGATATGCTGCTTCTGCTCTCCCAACAATGGATGGAGGTCCTCAATGGCAGACAGGAAATCCGAGCCGTATCCCTGGCAATACACTGCTTTTCACACAGTCTGGCACCTGCCCTACTCACCAACTCTCTTCCATGGTATCCAAGCCATCTCCACTCATGGCTCGCAGACTTCCTCTTCCTGTCGCAGTCAACGTTGGCCCTAAATGGAGTTCTTTCATCCCCTCTTCCTGTCCAGGCTGGAGTTCCTCAAGGTAGCGTTCTGGGCCTGTTCTTTTTCTGGTTTCATCAATGATCTCTCCGACTCTCTGGAAAATCCTCTATATCTCTTTGCTGATGACTCCACCCTCTGCCGTACCATCGTCATCCTCAGACCGGCAAGCAGCAGCTTCTTCGCTCACTGCAGATCTGGATTAAATCACAAACTGTCCAACACGTGAACATGTCTTTCAATCCGGACAAATCTCACACTCTCACTATGTCTCTTCGAAAGACCGTTTAGAAAACCCCCCATCCACTTTCTCAACAATCCTCTGGAAGAATCCTTTCTTTCAAGCTTTCTGGGTCTCACTATCTGCCATGACCTTTCCTGGGAAAGCCACATTTCAAACGTCGCCTCAAAGCCAGTCGCCGACTGGAAATCCTCTATCGTGCAAAGTCCTTCCTCGGCCCTCCTGAGCTCCTGACCACTTACAAAGCTTTTGTCCGCAGCCTGATGGAGTACTGCTCTCCCCTCTGGGCTGGTGCTCCTGCCCCACCTTTCTCGGCTTCACGCTGTAGAAACCAGGGCATTTCGGATCATCTCGCATCTCCCGCAATGAGGCTGAGTCTTTGGGCCTCTCACTCAATCACCGCAGGTTGGTCGGTGGACTTTCTGTCTTCTACCGTCTCCTCTCCAGCCCTGCCCCCCCTGCTCTCTCTGCGATTTGTCCCACCACATTTCCACAGGGCGCTCAAGATCGCCAACAACCCCCTTCTGGTAAACTACCAAAATCACAAATCACTGCTCACCTTCACTCTTTCATTCCTCTTTTCTCCCGCCTTTGGAATAAACTCCTCACTCTATTCTTCCCATTCTTCCTCCAGGCTTTCAAAACAGCTGTTCACCTCCACCTCTATCATCCCCCATCCAAATCCTTGATCTTTTCTACCCCCGATAATCCACCCAAGCCCACTTCCTTCAAATTCCCTGTTTTCTTCCTGAAAGTCCCTGTATGTCCATCTTCTCTTCCCATGTTCCCCGTCCATTCCATCCCTCTCCCTTCCACAGATCTCCTAATGTGTCTGTTCCCCACTGTTTTGTCCTCCCACTCCCACCCTCTTGTCTCATGCCCCCTTGCTGTGAGTTGTGTGTTAGCTCTCACACGAGCCTCTACAAGTATACAAAAAAAAAGTACGAGAGCGAGCGCTTCTCGGTGAATCATGCAGTGTACCATGGAGGTCTGAAGAGCCACCTCAAGCAATTTAGCCTTGAATCCAGAACGCACTCCTAACATTCTGGCGTGCCGTCTGTTGTAGAACCGAGCAACTTTCCGAAGTCCAGATCATGGTCACGATAAAACTGCTCTACTTTCCCAAAAATGTCCTCGCCTTCGGTGGGGGCTTCCAATGGTTTGATGAGCAGAGGCTCATCGACAAAGTTATCAGCCTTGATGAAGCGGACCCAGACGATGAGTTGCGCGTACGATGCGATATCAGTGGACTCGTCCAACTGTATGGCGTGGCACGGCGATTCCTTGATCTTCTGTATGACCTGAGCCGTTACGTCCAGACTCATATCTTTCAATCTGCGTTGGATGGTGTTGTCAGAGAGGTATAACTGCCAGTTTCTTCACCGCTTCCTCCCCAAACCATCAGAGATACCATTTCCTTTGCACATGCAGCACCGGTTCTTCCGCAATGGAGTGAGGCTTTTTAGTCTTTGCAACATGGAGCGACACTCGATACGAGGCCTCTAATGCCAGACAATTGGTCGGATGGCATGTACCCTCTCTGTCAAGACGCGTATTCTTGAGTGCAAGAAGTTTCCTCTCAAAGAACGCTCTCTCCTTATCCTGATAAGGCGCATGTTTTGTAGTCAAATGCCTCTGCAACTTTTTTGTTCATAGACTCCGTAGAAAGCACTTTGAAACAAATCACACACTGAGGCCTCTGTGCCCCACTTTTATCCACCATGTAGTAAAATCCAAGGTCCAGAAATTTATCCTGGTAAGAACGTTCTCGAGATTTGCTGGTGGCGGTGCTGCCATCACAAATAAGGTCTCGAGTCGTACGTGGAGACGTAATAGACGTTAATATAGAGTCAGAGTCTGAAGGCGCTGTCACACCTTGACGATTTAGCCAGCAATGGCAACGTATAAAAATGTATGTAAAACGTTGGCGAACGCTGAAATTTTGATGTTTTTTTTTTAAAGTTTGGTCGTATTCATAACGTGTTGGTCGTATGCATAACATATTAGTAACAGGCACAGAACGTTTCGTTGTCTTATAGATAACTTATACCAACGAATGCTTAGCCTGTTGTCGGCGTTCACAACCTATGCCCAACGATAGTTTAACTTAGGCATAGCGCGCTGCACGTATCGCTGACGAACTCGTGGCGTAGCCTGTTAAAAACCTGCCGCACGCCGATTTAAATCATAACCGCCTGAGAATTGGAAGTGTCAACCACGCAGTCACACCTTGACGATTTAGCCAGCGTATGCCCACCTATGAAAAATTTGCCGAACCAAGCTGGCACACGTCGAATACGTTATGGGTAAGTTGTTGTAAACGTTAAGAGCACGCTGAAAAACGATGAAGTACGCTGTCATATTTCGTGGTACGTTTAGTACGTCGTGAAATTTCAAGCATGCTGAAAATTTTACGACGTACTCGCCGTATGGCTCACACGTTCCGCTAAGCTGGGAATAAGTTGTAGGCACGATATGCGATCGTTGACACACGTCGACACAAGTTCCTTGTAAGTTAGTCATAAAGTCGAAACACTCGCAGGTAATGTTTAGCATACCCGAAACTTATTTTCTCCGTCAAGGCACATTTTTTTTCTCCTTGGCTCCGTGAAGGCACGTGACGAAATATCGGAAGTTGTTGTTTGTTGTTGTTTTTTTATTTTTGTTTTTTTAGTCCATCACAAATTTTAAAATATATTCGGACATTTGCTTTTAAGTTTCGACGTCGACGTGACAATATCCTCAAACAGAAAATATTCACAGAGGAGGAACTAAGAATAAGACATGAGCAAACTGAAGAGGCAATCGGACGTGACGTAACGGCACGTGACGAAATATCGGAAGTTATTGTTGTTTTTTTGTTTTTTTTAAACGCTGCCAATACGCCATTATACGGTAGCTGTAAATTAGAAACACGTTCAGTAAGTTCTGTGGTCGTCCGGAAGACGTCAATCAAATAAGTCTACATACGTCAATGTGCGTCGGAGGTACGTTACACATAGGTTCAAAGCACGTTACTCATAGGTTAGAAATAAGTTTTGGGTACGCTAATCATTACCTCGAAGTGTTTCGACTTATGAGTCACTTACAAGTAACGTGCCTCGACGTGTGTCAACGATCGCATAACGTGCCTCGACGTGTGTGCAACGATCGTGTAACGTGCCTACAACACGTTACTCAAAGGTTAGAAATAAGTTTCGGGTACGCTAATCATAACCTCGACGTGTTTCGACTTATGAGTAACTTACAAGTAACGTGTGTCGACGTGTGTCAACGATCGCATAACGTGCCTACAACTTATGGCAGCGTAGCGGAACGTGTGAGTCATACGCTGGCATATGTCGTAAAATTTCAAGCATGCTAAAATTTGAGGACAACCGCAAAGTACAACAATGAAAGCCAGCATACTACGACGTATGGCAGTGTTTTAGCGTGCTCTTAACGTATACAAACTTACCCATAATGTATTCGACGTGTGCCAGCGTTTTAGCTCAATTTTGCATACGTCAGGCATACGTTGGCTAAATCGTCAAGGTGTGACAGGGCCTTGAGAGGCCGTGGATCATACCACTAATTTCCCGCCAAAATGAACTGCCCTTCAGCGAGCCCGCGCATCGGCTGGATCCCATTCCAAGCGTCATGTTGCGCTGGTTCCCATACTTTGAACGAACCGTTTATATTACATCCCGTAAAAGCGACACCGATCGAAAATAGACAAATTTTTTCGCTGCAAGCGGACGCCCGCGACCCCACGAAATTTGCTCGGCGACCCCACTTGGGTCGCGCCCCGGGTTTGAAAAACCAAGTACTAGAGGATTGAAGAGTAACAAATGTACCATGCTATCATGGAGTACGGTAGTACTCCATATGGAGGGATGATATTTAATGAAGGATCTCGAGAAGAATTGGGGAACGATACAGCTGTTAGCTTGTGGGGAAGGTGTTGGAGATGTTGATTAAAGTATGGATAGGGAACCATTTGAATAATATGAATCTACAGTAATTAAACGTCGTCAGCACAGATTTACTAAAGGTAGGTAATTTTTAACAAATGCATTGGAGTTCTAAGAAGCAGTTTCTAGTTGGGTGGATGAGGAAATGCAGTGCATGTAGTCGATCTAGAATTCAGAATACATTTCATAAGTCATCACACAGGAGTTGTTCACTCAGGTGAAGGCTTTCTGTGTGGCTCGTCGGGTAACAAACTGTGTTGGTAACTGTTTAGTGATTGGAAGCAAAGTGTGACTGTGGGTGGTATGGTCTTGCTGAGAGGATGTAAGTAGTGTGTATTGTGTGTGTGTGTGTGTGTGTGTGTGTGTGTTGTGCGCATTTATGTATGTATATATATATGTGGTCCAAAAACAGCAAAAAAAAAAAAAAAAAATTCAGATGTTGTCTCCACAAGCCTTAAATTATTCCACTATGATTCAATAACGCGCATAAAAAAATTTAAGTTGATCGGAGATGATTTAGAGGTCGCTCCATATGACGACTTTTAGTTTCATGAGTTGGTTAAATTAGGGTATGGTCAGGTACGATTACGGGTACTTCTGGATGTCCGAGGTGGAAATGGAGTGCATTTTCGAACTCTATGGGGTCGATTTACTCTAAGAAATGACTGCACCGACATTGAATTCACTACCATTTCGAAAATATGACCTAAAACAAGATTTATCATTACTGGAGTTGAGTAACTAATCCTACTCATTTCGATATTTTCTAATCTATAATTAATTTGTTGTCCGTCTAAACATTTCTTCGAGTAAATCGAACCCACTGAGTTCGAAAATACAGTCCATTTTCACCTAGGAAGTTCAGAAGTGTACGGATTCGCATCTCACCATACCCTAATTTTTCAATCAATGGAATTACAAACTATTAGAATATTTCGTCTCATTTACCAAATACCACTATCATCTCCGCCTCTATTGCTGTCTCCACTCCCGCCTGAACTTATTTCTAGCCGGCCAACATCCAGTG
>CM068962.1:49409942-49421834 GCA_035128595.1 Eptatretus atami
ATAAAATCAGCTGTTCCTGAAGGTTTCCTCTGCTGGGTAGTGCATTTCACAGCAAAGACTCAACCATGAGTATCAAGGATCTTTCAAAAGACCTCCGGGATAAAGTTGTGGAAAGGCGCAGATCAGGGAATGGGTATAGAAATATTTCAAAGGCCTTGAATATCCCTTGGAGCACATTCAGGCAATCATTAAGAAGTGGAAGGAATATGGTACCACCAAGACCCTGCCTAGATCAGGCCATTCCTCCAAACTGGATGAGCAGGCAAGGAGGAGACTGATCAGAGCATCCACTAAGAGGCCAATGGCAACTTCAAAAGAGCTGCATGCCTTTATGGCAAAGACTGGTTGCTGTGTGCATGTGAAAACAATATCCTAAGCATACCACAAGTCTGGCCTGTATGGTAGGGTGGCAAGAAGGAAGCCATTACTCAAAAAAGACCACTTTGAGTCCCATTTAAGGTCTGCACAAAACCACTCCGGAGATTCTGAAGCCATGTAGAAAATTTTTTTGTGGTCTGACCAAACCAAGATGGAACTCTTTAGCCTAAATACAAAACATTACGTTTGATGCAAACCCAACACAGCACACCATCCAAAGAACACCATCCTGACTGTGAAGCATTGTGATAGCAGCATCATGTTATGGGAATCAGCAGGGACTGAGGCACTTGTCAGGATAGAAGGGAAAATGGATGGAGAAAAATACAGAAAAATCCTTGAGGAAAATCTGCTGCCCTCTGCAAGAAAGCTGAAATTAGGAAGGACGTTCACCTTTCAGCATGACAACGACCCGAAGCACACAGCCAAAGCTACACTGGAGTGACTAAGGAACAAAAAGATATAAATGTCCTTGAGTGGCCCAGTCGGAGTCCCGACCTAAATCCAATCAAAAATCTGTGGCACGACTTAAAGATTGCTGTCTATCAACGCCCCCCACACAACTTGACTTGAACACTTTTGTGTCGAAGAATGGGCAAATATTGCCAAATCAAGATGTGCAACATTGGTAGAGATATATCCCAACAGACTCACAGCTGTAATTGCTGTCAAAAGGATTTCCACCAAGTCTTAACTCAGGGGGGTGGACACTTATCCAACCAAGATATTCTCGTTTTGTATTTTTAGATCCTCGTGGAAGATCTCTAAGTCTTACTCACGTTGTTGTTCTTGTGGACGTTTTTGTTTCACAGCCGACAGTTTTCATGGAAACTTCCTGAAACTTGGCATATGTATGTAAAAATACGCTGCGCAGACAGTAACCATCTCCGATTTTGGAAATTCCTCCTAGAAAAAAAAGTTATGACGTCAAAATATCTCCGCTAATCGAAATCGCCTAAAATATTATCTCCGAAACTAGGCAAGCTTTTTGAATTCTGTTTGCGGGAATCGAACAGGGCATTAGCAGAGATTAATTACCGCACATATGATACATCACTATGACGTCATATCAATTTTTATGACGTCATTCATATTTTTTGACATTTTTTGTTTCACAACCTAGAGTTTTCATCGGATCTTCGTGAAACTTGCCATGTATATGCAGAAAGCCCACCCGCAGGCAGTAACCATCTCCGATTTTGGAAATTCTTCCTCGAAAATAAGTTGACGTCATAATATCGCCGCTAATGGAAATCGCCTGTACCATTATCTCCGAAACTAGGCAAGCTGTTTGAATTTTGTTTGCGGGAATCAAGCCGGGAATTAGCACAGATAATTTATCGCAAACCTGATACATCACAATGACGCCATATTCGTTTTTATGACGTCATCATTAAGAGGACGAGGATCTTAGCTCATTTGAGCTTGTTAATGAATTTTCTAAAAATTTGTCGAATTTGTTTTTCACTTGGAAGTTGTGGGTTATGATGTGTAAATAAAGGTGTAAAAAGTCTGTTTTAATACAATTTAATTCCGAGCTGTAAGGCAACAAAAGGTGAAATTTTTTTAAGGGGGTGTAGATTTTCTATAGGCACTGCAAATGCATATAAAAACTAGAACAGTACTCGGTAGAGAGAACACCTTCCCCCAGGCTGAACATTTTAATTTTTGTATCTCCGGATCCGGATAGGTCGGATCTAGATCCAGAACTGAACCAAAATCTAATCGGCTTGTTCTAGTCACCTAACCAACTCATCGACTTAGTTTTGTCATAACTCATCCAAAACTTTTTGAGATATTGTGCTACATATCGTTTTTGGCCTCATCTCTCAATGGTGAAGAATCACTTTTAAAAATTCCAGCATCAGGATCCGGATCTTCACCAACATCGAATCAATTTGTCTTTGTTACACACCCAACCAGTCCACCAAATTTTGTCTGAATCCATTCACAACGTTTTTGAAATATCATGCTCACAGACAAATAATCAGACAACCAAACAAGACAAACAGACAGGGGTGAAAATGTAGCCTCCGCCCACCTTTCAGTGGCGGAGGTAAAAAAACATTACTAAAAATACCGACTCACACTGTGCAATCATCCACCATGTTTTCAATCAATCCGTTTCTTTTACCTGTTCCTATACTCTATATATCCCCTATCTTACCTTGTCTTTTAACCCCTAACCAAATTACCCCAAATCATTCCTGAAAGGGAAGACATTGTTTGTTTGTGTTTTACCATGGTGCGATAGTAAACACGTACTCCAAAAGCCGTTTCCTCTTCCTCCCATCTGTAAGGACGGCCAATTGGCTAATTATTTATAATATACATCAATGTTTTGGATTGTGGGTTGAATAGTCAGCTTTCTAACTTTGCAGGTGACACAAAGCTTGGAGGTAAGGTAGATAGCACAGCAGAGCGTAATCAGATTCAGAAAAGTCAAGATACTTTCATCCGTTGGGTAAAAGATTAGCAGATGTAGTTTAACATGAAGAAATGTAAGTTTCTAAGGATGGGTTAGATTCCGTTCGAATAATGAATGTCGGGATTTATATGATACAGGCGGCAGTCTTGGAGCATGTCACATCGGAGAAGGATCTGGGGGTGGTAATAGATATAGGGCAGTGATCTTCACTATTTTTCAGAGGTGGGCCACTTTCGCCAATAAGACATGAGTGTGAGAGTTGCCACACCGAATGCAAGCCAAAATAATGCAATCCTTGATGCAATTATGTTAACTAAATAGACGTCTGCATGTGCAATAAAACAAAATAGGCTTAATTATTAGAAACTAAAAATGTAATTTGAAGTCACCTACTTAAGGTATGTGTTTTAAGCAAAGTAATACAAGTATTACAATAATAATAATAATAATAATAAAACAATAAGTTAGATTTCAAAACTTACTTTAAAAGTTAGATGAGCGGAAGTGTGTCTGATGCTCCATGACCCTCTTCATGCCGTATTTGTAATCCGTCATAGTAATCCTTGTGAGGCAGTCCAAATGTTAATTTGTCAATCTGTTCCTCTGTTTTCTTTTCACAGTGATCATTGTTGAAAAGGCTGCTTCACATGTGAATGTATGTATGTACTGGCAAAAAAGGACAGCACTTTTTGCACACAGTGTTTGACAGTTGGGTATTCTGTGAAATGCTCCAGAAATGATGAACGCCTGACTGAAGTTCAGACCGTAGGATGTCATTTGTCTGAAGCTCAACGATTTCACTCTCCAGTTTTGCACGGTCAGAACAGAAGTCCATGATGATGGGTGACAGAGATGATACTGGCACATTGAACGGGTTCTCAATGAAGTTGAAAGTTCTTGTACTCCTTCACGTCTTTGAATCTAGATTCGAACTCTGCCCACATTCCCTCCAATATCTGCACAAATGAATCGTAATTGAAATGTTTCAACAGCTCAGGATCTTCTGTTTTGATTGCTTTGAGTTTTGGAAAGTGCGCAAACTCTCTGTCCGGTAGAAACAGTGCCGTGATCTTGTTTTGAAATGCCGTTACGGCAGGCAGCATATTACCGGGAAGTTTATGTTTCCCTTGCAGCTGGAGATTCAGCGCATTCAAGTGGCAAGTGATGTCGGTGAAAAATGCTAGCTCAATTACCCACTCTGGGTTTTCCAACTCTGCCTCCTTCCTCCCTTTGTTTTCAATAAATTCTCGAATCTGAGGAAGAAGACTCAAAAATAGCTCCAGTATTTTGCCACGCAACAAACATCGAACCTCGCTGTGCATCACCAGGTTGCCATGCTCCGTCTCATACTCATCGAGTAGTGCTCAAAACTGTCTGTGATTCAGTGCTCTTGATACAATTAAATTGACCAGCTTGACAACCAGCTGCATCACACTTTGCATCTCAGAGTTTTTGAGTTTAGCTACAAGTGCTTCTTGATGTATGATGCAATGAAAAGTGGCGAACTTGGGTATTCCCTCTCTTTTTCTCATCTGACCGATGTGGCCATTCTCCTTTCCTCACATGTTTGGAGCACCATCAGTGCATACAGATACCAGGTTGTACCAGTTCAAGTCATTCTCAGAAGAAAAAAAGTCCAATAAGCCATCAAGAATATTTTCCTCTCTGGTCTGACCTTACAACAGTATCAAGCACAACAATTCCTCACAAAACAATTCCTCCTTTGGGAAACGAACCCGTAAGCATAACTGTGCAATGTCGCACACATCCGTGCTTTCATCCAACGCTATGCTGAAACACGGTGCAGCCGAGATATCCTCCATTAGCTGTTGCCCAATGTCTGTCGCGATTCCCTCCACCCTTCTCATGAAGGTCGTATCAGACAGCTGGAGTCCTTTTATTACCTCCGCCACTGAAGGTGAAGGAGGTTATGTTTTCACCCCTTTCTGTCTGTTTATGTGCAGGATATCTCAAAAAGTTGTTGACGGATTCGGATGAAACTTGGTGGACAGGTTGGGTGTGTGACCACGACGAATTGATTCGATTTTGGTGAAATTCCGGATCCGGATCCGACTATTAGAATTTTTAAAGTGATTCTTCACCAGTGAGAGATAGGGCTAACATCAATATACAGCACGATATCTCAAAAATGTATTGGGCCCGATATGTTCTCATGGATCAGGCATTACGTGGCAGAGGTATGCGCTCTACTGAGTGCCCTTGTAGTTTGCTTTAGGATTGCAAGCTCGTTACTGAAATCGGCATACATTATTACTGCAGAGGCCAAAAAGCATTCTTTAACGATCTCTGCATCGGTAAAAGCTTTTGTGTCGAGCTAAAATCCACGCAATTTCAAATGAGACTTCCATCAAACTCTCGCCAACACACCTTCATCTCTAAAGCAAAGTGGTAAGTTGCTCGATTTTATTTTTCCGAAGGTTACTACCAGGTGGGTATTTGCCATGTGCTTTTGTGTAATGGCGCTCAAGATTGTTGCGCTTCAAAGCAGAACATGACTCCTTACAAATTAAACAGACCGGCTTGACGGCTTTGTGCCAGATTCGTTCAGCACAAATGAAAACTCATCCGTCCATTCTTCTTGAAATTGTCTGTTTTCTGCCTCCAAAACACGCACCTTTCTGTTTTTGTTGCTCTGTGCCTCCGTGTCTGCGATGACGCTCCCTCCGACCTCTTAATTTTCAACAGTATTAGCTCTTTTATCTCGCTCACTGTTCGATTTCTGAATTAAGAACCGATCCATTTTTCCTTCCCCTTAAGCTCGCATAATTTTTCTCCGTAATGACTGTTATTAGTTCAGCGTAAAATGGATGTTCATGAGTAAATAAAATCAGTTGCATGATTTATATTATAAAATTATAAATCATGCCAAAGAAGAAAAAAGTTTCTTCAAGTTTTTTGCGAACCTCCGGTAAAATTGTAATTTTTTTCAATTGAATAATAATAATAAATAAAAACAATTGAACACGGTTTCCTCGGGCGGTGTATTGGGCAACATTGCCAATTGCTCCTGACTTGATTTAATTTGCTGCTGATAAATATGCCGCGATATCTTTGCCGTTAAGAAATATGATTTTGGAATTTCACAATAGCCCGCACAGACATAATAGGCTCATGCTGTCTGTCGGATCCCGGAAGGAGAAGTCGACTCATTGATACCATTTACGGTGGATTACGGAGGGTGTTCTCACATTTGTGTATTGTCGGCCCCATGTTAGGGGCCACACTTTAGGCCACCAGGGGCCGCCAGTGGCTCGCGGGCCGTGCAACGAAGAACATAGATATCGGGGGTAAACAGACAGCATGGTGCCAGGCAGTTATAGGTATAGGTAACAGGGTGTAGGTTGTATTCGTAGAGGGATAAATGATAAATCAAAAGGTAATGTGAACACTGTACAGGAAATTAGTGAGGCCTCATCAAGAATATTGTGTTCAATGGCAGTCACCACTTCTGAGATAGCTGCCATAGAGACGGTTCAGCATCGTGCAACTAGATTGATTCCAGGACGAGCTAGATTAAGCTATGAGGAGTAGCAGAATGAAACAGGACTTTATGCATTCAAAAGGAGGGTGGTTATGGGGGGATATGATAGAGATGTTTAAGGTTATGAAGTGTGTGGACAAGGCAGGTGAAGTGGAGTTTTTCAGCAAAACGAACGGTGTTAGGACCAGAGGTCATAACCTTAGCCCTGAGGATAAAGAATATGAGAGTTAGGACAGTTTTAAGGCAAGGGTCATTCAGTCGGAGAGTGGTTAATGTATGGATGATCTCCCTGGAAAGGTAGTGGCAGTGGAAAGGGGTAGATATGTTTCAATTGGAATTCAGGAGACACCTTGATGCATTGGAAATCGATGGGTATGAGGATATTGGCAGGACTTGTAGGAAGGTTATGTTTTAAAGGGAGATGGTTCCTGGGGTTAATGCAGTGTCGGCGTAATGGGCCAAATGGCCTCCTGCACCAAAGTGCCAATTGTGTGTATCTTTGTGTGTAAATAAACTATATTCATTACATAGGAACAATATTATTTGAAGAATTATTTGTCGTGACCAACATGATCAATGCAACCACTTCTCGGAGGACCATTTTGCCGCTTCCCTCTGACCGACAGTTGAGATTATTCACTGTGACATAATTCCGTGTACAACGAGTTCATTGTCCTGGAAATTGGATTTATTTTTTGTGCTGAATATTTGACCTGAGTGATCCTCCTGGAAGTTCCGCACTTGCTGTTTTGCCTTTCCAGTTGATTTGCCAGGACTGTGATTGACTGCAGCTCAAAGTGCTTCAACGCCCTGGCATGCACACTGATGATTGCCAAGGCCTCTGTGGTTCAAGCATGATTCCTTTCTCTTTAATGGTACTTGGGAGGTGGAAGGATTGCTTTTTCGCTGGTGCTCATCTTGTCTCAAATACAAGTTCTCCTACAAGGAACTTCAACGCATTAAGCCATTTAAGCCTGTACAATGCAAGGTTTGTTTTTCCATGCTCTTTCCTTTTTAAATGCTGACAGTCAAGCAAGGAAGCAACGCAACACATTTTTGAAGTCTTTGGTATGACTCAGCTGGGGTCAGGTTCAAACTGTCGACTATCCAGAGTTTGAGTAGATGCTGTAACCATTACGCCACCGAGTCTTGTTCTCGGTGGCATCATGGTTGGATATAAAATTCTGAAGCACAGTCATGCTCTTTAGCGAATAGCAACCTTATCCTGTCCTACTATTTTGTCCAATTATTAGATAACCTTTCGGCACCATGTCAAAAAAATGAATGAATAGTTTTTCCCACAAGATTCTCTAAATACACAATGTGATGCACGGTGCGAACAATCACTGTTTCCCAAACTGCAAGGAACAAAACTGTTGTCAGGTAAAGGATGACAGACTTGAAAGCCCTCACACAAAGGAGACAATACAAATGCTGACAAATTCATCTCGTACATCATGCGAATAAAGGGATTTACACGGAAAATTCGACATTTCCTTGGTGGATAGAGACATTTACCTATATACATGTCTCATTTGTATTTATGAGACTGCAGAATCGAGAGCTTGAAGAGCGGTAAAGAGTCGTCTTTCAACGCAAAAAGAAAAAAAACATTTTAGAAATCCGACCCAGGAAAGAGTTTCTGAAACAAAATTGCATTTAAAAAAAAACTGGGTAAATGACTATATCAGCACAAATACGGTAATGTTGTCATTTCAACACACGAGATAGGGCTGGTAGGATGTTCTCAAGCTACGCACACTCTCCCTCTAAGCTGTTTATCCTGGGTTGGAATCTTGTCCAAGCTATAAACTGTCATCCCAGTGTTTCACAGGCAGGGTGATTCAACAATGGGTGTGCCATCCATCAGATGGATGTTAAGCGGGTGTCCCATCTGCTGGAATTAGTTGATGGATGTTAAAGATCCCACTGTGTCCTTCCAAATTCCAAATTCCTGCCCTAACCTACAGAAAACATTGCATCAGTGGCACAGCCGTGCCCTCGGTCAATGATGCTACCACACAGCCTTGTGCTGCAAACAGAAGTAGAAGAACAACACATGAGATGAGTGGTACACATGCTTTAAACACATTTGACCCCAGGTCAGGTTGCAAATTCACTCTTACGAGATGGCCGGCAAGCCCACATGGAGGAACTTGCAGAGAACGTCCCAATGGAAATCTCATTATAACAGAAGCCATCTGGAATGGGCTGTGGCAGAGAGAGCACATGTTCTTTGGGGGAGGCCAACCAGGAATCAGATGGCTATCACTGTCAGACATTTGGAACACGACTTTTCAAAACGACAACTGATGTTTGTTTGGGAACACTGATCCGTCGATTCAAATTTTGATAACACCATCATCAAATCAACATTTAGGTTTCTTTATAAAACACTGCTGGGTGAGAAGTTTCTATTTTGAAGCATCTGATGTGCAGAGGTGACGTGTTTGTAAAAAAAAAAAGTGACCTTTGAAACTTTGACTTCCAGTTCTGGGTCGAGCATTTAGAACATGCTAGAACATTTGCAGTTCACCAAATCCATCATGTCTTTCTGTTATTGTTTCACCCTTGTATTGTTGGTTGTGTTTTCATCCAACTTTCCATGTTTTACTATACCTTGTGGTGTATTATCATCCACAAGTCTCCCTCCATTTTGCCCCTCCACCCTACTGTCGGTGTGTTCCAACCAACGCCTCCCTCCCCCACTCCCCAATCTCTCTTTCTCATGTTCTTTTCATTTCGTTACATCATGATCCCCCTGTGTTCTAGCTCCTCTATGAGCCTCAAATCAGTATACAATATTTTTTTTATCAGTTACAGATGGACTACTTTTGGATAGAGTACATTCAAGCACAGCTTCAGGCCTTACGGTAATCACTTGGAGAAATATAAAACCATTCGCCTTTCAGAGAAACATTTTTCTTTTAAAACCTGGTGTGACGGATACTATTCCAGCATCACCCCAAATGCATTAAAGCATTCCTAGTTGGTATGGCGGCTGTAACGCAGAGGCTTACCGCAAATCAGATGTTGGGATTGGGTTTCCATCTCGCTCCCAAAAGATGCTGGGGACAGGATGGCCAGTGGCTGAACAATGCAGTCGGGCAGCAGCTCCGACAGCAATGGTCTGTGGCTCAGGATGCAACAAGAAACTTGGTGCGGCTAGTCAGGAGGACAAAAGGTGAAGGATATGATGAATGCAACAGAGAATGTGGCAAATGAGATTTTTGTACAAATGTGCTTATTGAGTGCACAGTTAAGAGTAACTTTTAGCAACCCAGGCAAAGTTTATTCTTTGGAACTTATAATAATAAAAATACGAGTTTTCTTGCAAGGACCTTCAATGCAAGAGGAGGCCATGAAGACCGTCAAAGCCATAGCTATGATTGCCAACTTAAGGTTGTTTGTCCATGCTCTATCCTTTTTAAATGCGAAGCATCACGTACCATTTTCAAATATTTGGTATGACTCGGCTGAAGTTGTGTTTGAACCACCGACCTTCCAGACTTAGGGCTGACACTAACCATTACGCCATCGAGTGGGGGTAAGCTCTTAGGTCTGATAAAAAGTGTTTCAAAGCTACAAATTCTTTAAGCTCAATAAGGTCCCATCTTTACTCACACCTGCACCGCTACATCTTTGCCTTCCTGCAGTTCTTTCCTTACAATAATGGGATCAAATACTAGATGAGGTTTTGTTGAGCAAGATAATGAATGAAATCAACAAGATGTTGACGTAGGTATGCTAACCACCATGGGAAGCAAGGAGAAGCTGACGTCCTGGGCGTTAACCTACAGCGATCAGTGAGGTCTTTGCTAAGAATGAGAAATAACAATACCAACAAAAACAAAGTTTGAAAAGATCGAACAAATTAATTTGTTAAAGACCCAAGAGATTCATAAACAGAGTAGAGATTATTTCTAAAGGGATGGCTGATTGTTTGGTGGATGACAGTCATTTGCAGCATTAAGTGTTCTTTGGAATACATTCTCGTTCTTGCAACAATATGTTGAGGAGGTGGTGAATGCTGTAAAACTTATAAAGAGAACGACGTGTCATTGCCCCAATCAATGTCAGCCAATTGTCAGCGTGGTATCACGACAAAATGTGGTCGATGTTCAGTTAGGAAATGTGAATAATGAACAGGTGAATAAATCATTTTCCAGCATTATAAACTCAACAGACCAAAGCCGTTTGAAGATTTTGGAAAATAAAAAAATTTCAGAAGAGGAATTATTACACTTTACTTCCATCTCCACTGATCATACTCCTTTTACATTGAATGTGGAAAATCCTGTATGTCAATTACAATGAATCAGAGAAAAGACCAAGCCACCAGCTGGAGGAATTCCAAAGAGTTTGTAGACATGTCTGGATGTTATATTTGTTATCCTGCAGACATTTCCACATTGATATGTCATGGACAACTCCAGAAGGATACCCTTCATTATCTGGGCTTGGCAGACACAGTTGTGGTTCCCCATGATGACATTTCACGAATCATGCCAACACCACAATGAGGTCCCATAATATTTTAATGATGTCCTTCCCTTACTGAAACATTAAATATGTATTACTCATGAGACATCAATATAATGAGAAATAATAATGAGATTTTGGATATCAATTGGAATTGTGCTCATTGAAGGTGGGTTAGATATTTTACTCCTTCAAAACCTTACGGTGTAGCTTTGAAAAGCATGGCTTGTAAGGATATTATCAGAGCGACAAACCTACACTGAAAGGAAGAGGCACTCTTCCTCCATATACTGCCACCCTGTTCTTCTACAATCATCCCCCATGTCATTCTCCCTCCTTCCCTGGTCCCCAGCCCGACACGTGTTAATAATTAGATGGAGTGGGGAGAGCAGAAAGTGGCAGCCATGGCCCCGCTGTGCTCTCTTTCATCGGTTTTCTCTCATGGGAAGCATTAAGCAAACTTTTGTGAGTGTGTGGCACAGCACCCCACTGCTCCATCCCGTTGTTAATCCATGTATTCCTGGTGTGCGACTGTACAACAAAGCACCGGAGAGAGGTGACTGGCGTAATAAAATGGAAGTGTGTGAAGTGGGAGTGTGAACCCTGAATGCTTCATTAAAGGGAGAAAATACAAGATAATCAGAATTCAAATTAATTGCTTATTAAAAGATCAATATATCCACAAAATGGCTTACATTCCCTCAACCAAGAGTGAAAAGTTGTCTCATTTGGACTCATGATCAATGGCAACCCTGGAGGAGTCCTATTAAGGGACTGATGAATCAATCGGCAGTATGAAATATTTCGGGCCAACAAAATGAGTGGCATGGCTCCCGTTGACTACTTGGTCTTCTTTTAACAGTCCCAATTAATCCCACTTTCTTATGGTGCTAGCTGACGAGTATGATTGGCCGAAGTCTTTCACAAACTGGATGACCAGGACTGACATTTGACTGGAGCTGATTGAGACAAGTTAGGGGTGCCGGCGATAACTCAACTACCCTTCTGGAAAAACCCAAGCTCAATGGTAAATGATCTCTCTGTCTCTGTCTCTGTCTCTGTCTCTTTCTCTGTCTGTCTCTCTCTCTCTCTCTCTCTCTCT
>CM068962.1:49479663-49497638 GCA_035128595.1 Eptatretus atami
GGAAGCGGGTGCTTCTCCTAATCAACATTTCATATTGGACATTTTTGGGTTTTTGTATATATATATTTTTTCCAAGTCTGATTGAGCTTTTTTTGTTGCATTATCTGACCCTCATTCACTATTATTGCCAACAGGTGAAAGGCTTGGAAATAGATGGCCGTGATCCCAGCCTACCTCACCTTCTCCACAATGGAAACTGTTCACAGTTTGAGGTGCGCATCAGTGGATTTATACCACGAGGAAATTATACGCGCTTCGCCCTCGAGTTCATGCTCTTCAGCCAAGGGAACAATTATTCTTTCGAAGTCAAGAAGTCAATAGATGATGAATACACACCGACCATCTTTGAGGTAACACCAAAGCAGTGTAATTGTGGCTGAAGTGCTGGCACATTCTGAATCCTTGCACCAAGTATGTTTGTCGTGATATTGAAAATGACGTGCAAATTTGGGGGATGGGGGAGGGAGAGTTTAATGCTCAAACAAGCAGTCTAATGTATTGGGTGATGTCATACAAGCACTTTTGGCAGGCAGCACATTGATATGGTAGATAGATGTATTAAAAAAACCAGAAGGGAACTCAGTGGAGCGCATACCTCTGGCTGCCTGAACAGTTTACATTTTGTATCCCACTGATGGGCCGGATCTGGATCCGGAACCTGAACCAAAATTGAATCTTTGTTCTTGTCACCTACCCAACTCATTGACCTAGTTTTGTCATCTGTCCACAACTTTTTGAGATCGTGCTATTTATCGTTTTTGGCCCTATCCCTCAATTGGAAGAATTGCTTAAAAGAAAGAAAATAAAAATAAAAATTCTTGTCTCCGGATCTGGATCTTCACCAAATCTAATCCTTTCGTCCTTGTCACACACCCAACTGCTTCACCAAGTTTCATCCAAATCCATCCACAACTTTTTGAGATATTCTATATCTCGTTTTTGGCCCCATCTCTCAATGGTGGTCCAATTTAAAAATTAAAAATCTTTCGCGTCTCGATCTTCACCAAAATCGAATTGATTAATCCTCGTCACACACCCCAACGTGTCCACCAAGTTTAATCCGAATCTGTCCACAACTTTTTGAGATGTCCTGCTCACAGACAAATGGGGGTGAGAACAACCTCCGCCCACATTCAGTGGCAGAGGTAATAACGCTGCAAGTAAAAATTTCTAACCAAACTCTGTGGCATAACGGTGTCCGCTTTGAGTCTAACAGGTTGGTGTTTCAAAACCCATCCAATCAAACAAAAGACTTTACAAATGGTAGTGCTGCTTCCCTGCTTGACGCTCAGCATTTAAAAAGGATAAAGCATCGACAAACCATCGTGCAGCCTGGATGGGTATAACGGCCATCTCCTACATTGAAGTTCCATGTGAGGGAACTTGGATTAATTATTTATTATATTAATATTATTTTAATTTTATAATTATTGTGCTAATGTGAGAAGGCAGAAAAGGATTAAACTCTGCCATATCCTTGAAATGTCTTTCGGTTCTGCCTTCCTTCGCTTCCAGACTCAATCTTCTCTGCTCTGAGAATCTGTCTTCAAAAGCGGAGCATACCTTTTCTGGAATTGTCTTGTTTTTGGTTTTGTTAATTGTTCATGATTAATGTTGATGTCCCATTTACGCATCTTGTTAAGTACCCTCACACACGTTATTTTTAGGTCATCTCGTTAGAGATGGCCTTATAAAACCAGTCTCTATGTCCGTCCGTACGTCCCCATTTTTTTTTCTTGATATTTGGTATGTGGGTAGATGTCGATGAGGGATACAAGACTGTATGACCTTTGACCCGATTTGAATGTCAAGGTCACTCCAAAGTTGCGAAATCGTCAATTTTCGAAATCGATCTCCTCCGCCGTTTATGATCCGATCTTCAAAATTCCTTCGGATTCTGATAATATGGAACAATATCTAAATTTGGCGGGCCGGTTTTTTGAAATTCGTCCTGGTTATCGAGTCACGTATCTTCAAAGTTGGAAAAATCGTCGATGTGATACGGTCAAAAAAAAAATTTGCCCGATCTTGATGAAACTTGGTATGTAGGTAGGGGTCAATGAGTGATGCACAACGGTATGACTTTTGACACGCTTGAAGGTCAAGGTCAAGGCCACTCCAAAGTTTCGAAATCGTCCATTTTCAAAATCTATCTCCTCCGTCGTTTATGATCCGATCTTCAAAATTTCTTCAGATTCTGATAATATGGAACAATATCTAAATTTGGTCGGGCAGGTTTTTTTTAATTCGTCCTGGTTATCGAGTCACGTGTCTTCAAAGTTGGAAAAAATCGTCGATGTGATACGGTCAAAAAAATTTCACCCCATCTTGATGAAACTTGGTATCTCGGTAGGGGTCGATGAGTGATGCACGCCGGTATGATTTTAGACCTGATGAAGGTCAATGTCAAGGTCACCGATGCTGTAAACTTGTGAAATCATCCATTGTCAAAATATCATCCTCCATTTATGACTCAGAAATGCGGTTTGATTTCTGAGGTCCGGTTTCTATCCTTTTGAAGACACATTGATCATAAATGTTCCAAATCAACGATTTTCAAAATCTATCTCCGGATAACTCAGAAATGTAGTTTGATTTCTGAGGTTTTCTATCCTTTTTACTCCTGGGCTTTCGTCTGTACGTTGAACCAAAAGACATGACGATATCGAAGCCATTCTAAGCCGATCAGAGATCCACATCTACAGAGCTTCAGAGATGACTGTCACCCCAACTGGCGGTAATTTTTATTTTATTTTAATTTCATTATTTTATTTTACTGGGGTTGTCTCCTTGTCGTGTCTGCCTGCGATAGTAGGCTACATTCAGATCTGTTTTTCCTCCCCTTCCTATTTTCCTGTTCACTCATTTCCCCTGCTTTTGTCGCCTCACTGCCCCACTCGGTCGGTGCATTGCCTTTTTCCCCTTTGTCATCTTTCCTCAATTTTATATAAAATAAGAATATGAGCCAAGGGCTAATTGCCAAACTGTGCATGTGAACAAGTCATCGAGTGAACTTCACAAGGCCCTTCTACGTCGAGCCTTGGATCACTACCATCATAGTGGACGTATCCTCAACGGCAATTCAACTGGCAGCGCCATATCAGAGGTAGCATCTTGGAAAGAGTGAGAATGCAACATCTTCCTCCTTCCTCCCATATACAGTAGTCTTGTCTTCCTCGGCCTTCAATCTTGTCTTCACACTAGGATCCAAGTAAATGTCTTGGTTGTTATGTCGTCGAATACAGTCGTAAGAGATTTGTTGTCCTTGTGCAACATCAGCTTACGTATTAAGGTTAAGAAATGATTAATCTTGATAATGCCTCATGACTCGAAAATGACCAATTATTTAACATGGAGATCATCCCATGGGGTGGTAGGATAACCCTTGAACTGAACTGTTCTGTTTTGGTCTGATGCTTAATGAGTCAAATCTTTTTAACCCTAAAACGGGGGTTGTCCTTTGGGGATGTAAAGCTACTTTTCAGGTTCTTTCACAATGTAGACCCTCGTGTGCTGGTTCCCTAATCATATTACCTACCTGAGGTTGCATATACGAGGTCGGTACGAAAGTGATTCCTCTTTTATTTCTCATGAATTACAGGGAATATGCATACATATGTGGCAAATATGAAGTTATTTTTCAACATGGTCTCCGTCAACTGCAATGCATGTAATGAGCGTCTCAATCAGACTCTTGTTTTGCGTTGTCACGGCGGTTGCACGCCGACCACTTTGAGGCTCATCATCAATATCGGTTTCCCCACTTTTGAAATGCCTCACGGTGCTCACATCGATGGTACAATCGCTGCACACGTTCTTTCAATGCTTGAATATCCACTGGAGGAACCTCTTCCTCAGTAAGATATTCACTAACTGTTCTCTGCTTCGTATGCACATCTTGCGAGGCAGCCATTTTGAAAGTGTGGTGTTGTGATGACATGACCGATCATCAACTCATGATGATCATCATCAATTCCCATGACATGGGAATGTTCAACTTAAAATTGGCAGATGAAACCTTTCATTGTGAGTGTGATCTCTCGTAGATTTCCTTCGATGTTTTGGTTACGAACTGAAAAATAAGAGGCATGACTTTCGTACCGACCCTCGTGTTATCACCAACACCTTTAAAGGAGGTGGGAGTGCTGGATTGAGGAAATAGCATGGACATTCTGCCTCCTTACATTCCCACAATAATGAGCTGAACAGCTTCTTGTGCCTAATGTAAGCTTCCTTGAAGTCCCTTACATTCATGCTACCATACCAAGCACGAAGCACTGAAGGACCACTCATTTCCCTGTTTGTTTCCGAAGACCGGAGGCATGATGTTTTTGGGATGCCCGTTCGGCTTTCCGTCTGCCCATTACCTATATTTATTTATTTATTATCACCACCATAACTTGTGAACCATTGAATGGATTTCAACCAAACTTGGAACAAGTGTGGACTGTAACACAAAGATCAACTAATTCAATTTTAGGTTCAACTGGTTCAAGGTCATGTATGTGCCCTTTGAAAATCATTGTGCAGACCATAACTCAAGTTGGAGGCATCTGATGTCTCTAACTTGTCTTTTTTTCTCCCACGTGACTTTTTAAATTTTTCATGTGACCTTGAATTGAGATAAAACGTAAGTGGGTTGACATCCAACGCAAGTGGTTGACTCTTCCTTCGCTTTATCAGCTGGTGATTCACATCAATTTCTATTTTCTAGATTTTGGTCATTTAATTTGTACGATGTTTACTGGAGTATTAAAATGTACCACACAGGTCCTATCTGCAATCCTTCGAAATGAGGACTCGCAGACTTACCTACAGTGGAAGCCAGTTTCTTACAACAAACTGTCGAAGAATCGCGAGGCGTCGGTGCCCTGTAAATACTATGGTGGTTCCTCGCCAGGCCCGAAACAAGAGCCCAACAGAACCATCGCTCACTTTTTCTACCAGGGTGTCCCGAATGGTGTGCAGGCATTCAACATCTCGTTTGGAACTGGGAAAGAGGATTTTTATAACGTCACTCGCTTTATCAGCTGGTGAGTCTTCGCTTCTCACGGAAAAATTACATAGCAGTAAATGTAAACTAAATATGCATCGGCACCTCCTGTCTCGTTGTCCCTTGTTTATATTTTGACAGGACTGCGCTGGTTGGCCTCGGCGACCCTCCACTGGAATCCATCTCCAAGCTGATGTTCGTATTGATCTTCCTCTGCCTGGGCCTGCCTTTCCTGTTGGTGTTGCTCAGTATTGTACTTGCTTTGAAGCACCGACAGCAGCGGCATGGCTACATTCCCATTGGTGGAACACACTAAGAGTGTCTCCAGGCAGGGCTCACACTGCCCATTTGTTGTGCACGAAGTTTTTATTTTTTTTTATTTTGGGCTTTAACCACAGATAACAGATCAAGATTGGTTCCATTCGGAGCTTTTGGGTGAGAATGGGTTGTGGGTTTGCTTCGTCAATCATTAATAGTTTCTAAACAAACATGCCCCATATGAGACACACCTGGCTTGGCTAACAGAATGTGGCATTCTCTTCTTCATACGAGTCCTCACTAAAGTGGTACAATGGACCAATGACCATGCTTTACTGGTGTTTTGGAAAGGTTGTGAACCCACAGGCTTATAATTTTAATGCACAATCTTGGATATCTTCTTCCCTGTTGCATTCTTCATCTTTGGTATTTTGGTTGCCAATGAAGCCATCACAGCAGAAACGATGCAGTCTGAGACTAATAGTTATAAGTTTGAAAATCCACGTGACCAGCCCTGCATTGCCCTCGAGGGGTGGACTTTGGAAGCACCACTGTGTAGATGTGGTCCTTATTTTTCTCTTCTGCATCTTTGTCGTGTCTGGCTCTTCATCGGGATACGTATTCTAAATTGGTCGTGGTAATATGTATCCTTAATTTATGGGATTTGTTTTCAAACCCATTCTCAAATTAAAAGGGAAGAACATTATGATCAAAATAAAAATGAAGCCTTTCACAAGCCAACTCTCCCTAATTTTCCCAATGGGTTATGCAAAAACGTTTCAAAAAACCACTTTTGGTTTGCTCTGCTACTTGAATGATGATGGTTGTGATGGTGGTCCTACAATCAGTTAAAAATGGAAGAAAATGTTTACTATTGTAATGATCTGTTCACTCGATATTTGGTGAGTGAGTTCTTGAATGAAAAGTGCATTCATGTGAACCGAGTGATGAGATGCGCCATACTCCTTCAGAGCGTCGGTGCTGCCGATGGTTTATTGGCAAAGGTTATGCTGAGTGCTTTGCCGTTTCCTTCCCAGCATTCAGTTCAGGTAGAAATATGAAATTTGTTCAGGGTGCCGGCGATAGGTCACCTACTCTCCGCGAAGGACACCGTGGGATCTTTAATGTCCACTAACTAATGCCGAGGGGCGGCGCAAACGTTAATGAATCGTTCTGCCTGTGAAATACCGGGATCACAGTTTATAGCTGGGTCGGGATTAAAACCTAGGCTAGACGGGTCAGATAGGTGCATTTTCCAGGCAAAGGAATGCAACCGCAACCCATTCACCCGAGATACTCTTCCTCAAGTGCATTTTTATGGTTCTGGAACATCTATGCTCCGAGTCACCATGAGGTGGCAGTCTCGTAATCTTAATCACTTGGCCTGGACATCGAAATGGGTGCACAAGTGTACACAGGTCGAGGAAAATAGCGTACATTTACAAGCTTGTAATTTGTTGATCATTTTTGTATGGGATAACCTTTAACCCCTCTTCACCATTCCTTTGAGTTTACAGTGATTTTTTTTTTTAGGGTGCCAATTGTTTGCATGAGGTGTGTTGTAAATGTGATTTTATAACCTTTTGTACAATCCTTTTTTTTGTGGTGAATTTTCTTGGAAAAAAATGTTTTGCATATATATTTTTTAATACGGGTGTTTTGGGCCCACCATTACTCCATGGTCCTCTTCTGGGTTTATTGGCACTTGATCTGCCAATCACTTTTCCTTGAGGTCATGTGATCTCACAGTCTGCCAGCATTTTTCATATGTAAAGTGTGTGAGTGAGCCTGTGTTTTCAAGGAAACCTCAGTTGCTTTAGTCGTGTAAAGTCCACATTCTTCTCCTTTTGATCCTCAGCCCTGATCATCTCGTTTGTTTTCATGCCTGCATTGGCTTGGATCCAATTGGCAGCACAAAGGCCTCGCTTTCCTCTTCCGCTAATTATTACCCTAACTAATTTAACCTCGTCCTTGCACTTTATTTTCAATAATCCAAATACTGTTGAAATTGTGCTCAAATGCAATACAATGCAAAGAAAGAAAAACCACTGAATAACCAAATATTTGTTTTCATTATATCATTGGTGGAGAAAAGTACAAATGTGTGCAATCTTAATTCTGTTATATACAGTGCTGTATAATCTATGGTGGTATTAAATGCTGTACAAATGAGAATGTGGAAATGTTTGCAAACATAAAAGGAGCAGCTTCACAAGGTTTATGATGTTTTAAATTCACTGTAATATTTGGCAGTTTGGTTGATTAAATGGGAATAATACTGAGACATAATACAATCTTTGAGTTTACACCACTTGTGGAAGTCCATGACTTACATCAAAGGAGAATAGTCTTGATTCAAGGTTCAAGACTCTTGTTGATGTTGCAAATGCTTGCTGTGATGGCACTACCAGGCCACTGCTTTTCTCATGTGCCCATGTAGTTCCACAGTCTTGAAGGGTCCGACTCATTATGGAGCAGCATAGCCACCAATGCATGAGCCTGGTCCAGGCTCTGCCAGTAGTCGTTAAGCCAGTGAAGACGCCACCTGCAGTAGAAACCTCTGTCGTACTACATACAAACAAATGTTCAGTAATTCATTTACACATTTAAAGTTCTGGCTCAATCGTATCATTGTAATATTGCGTGAGGCCAAAGATTTTGGTGATCGTTCTTACGGGTCATTCTCTGGTATCTCCTGTAACTCCCCAATCCTGGTGTTGGTTCTGGACAGCCCATGTGGTATATAGCTGCAGTACGCACAGGTAGGATCGGTTCGCTTGTGGTGAGGTCTGATGAAGGCGCAAGACCTGGGCCCTGCTGTTGATGTCGTCGCACACAAAACATTCAAAGCCATTCATATAGTTGGGTTTTTCAAAGTCATTGACACCCACTTCCGCCGTTTAATCTCAGACACAAGGAACTGGTTTGTGATGCCATGTGGGCTCTGCAAAGAAGGATAGGTTATTCTTATGTCTGCAGGTATAATCTTTAAACAACAAACTTATTTTATTTATTGAGAACAACTTTTCATCTCAATGCTTTATCTGTCCAGGTTTCCGTAAAGAGCAATTGCAATCACCTTGAAGGTTTAAAATTTCTCATACTCATGATCATTGGTGTCCAGCATGATCAGGTATTCGGCAAGCGCCTGCGGTGTAGGGAAGTCATCCACAAGCACGGCCGACGTGTCCGCAGGAAGCCAGGTGCATACACGGGCAGAACCGCGATACACGGTATGGACCCCAGTGCAAAGGTCTCCACAGCTTCTCTGTCATATAGTCATTGCAATGGGCATTCTCAAAGGCCAGCTGGAATTTGTAGCCTGCAGTAGATCCAGACACTCAGGATCTTCGCCAATGGCAGTTTGAGTGTCTGCAAGACGTTCGCTTGGGAAAGCTCGGTTCCGCAGACACTCGCCGTACGAGTCGACCTACATGGAGAACGAAAGAGGTAAAGTCATATCGAGGAAGGTATGAATCACTGGTAATGGGGCCAGTTATACTGATTGGATTGCTTGAAGTTTCATATGAAAACCATGTTTCCAATCGACAAGGAAGGATGCAGGACTGGAGAGCATCAAGACGAGTCACCATAGAACAAGTAACAAACGGTATGTATTTCATGAGCTCACGGACGTAGCGGTCACGGGTCTGACGCCACGTCACAGTGGACTGCAGGTACACAACAGTGCCCGCCAGCGACACGCAGCGTGTTCTTCTGTTCTAATGCACGGGAGCCGGCGGAGTAGTCCAGGCTCGGCAGCCACTGTGTTGCCAGTGGGTAGTCCGATTCCTGGCGAAAGGTGGCTGTGTAATTGAAGAGGCGCAGCACGGGTAGATGTGACAGCAGGTAGTTGTTCATGGGTGATTCTTCATGGAACAAGGCCATGCCTGGTGGGGCAGGCGTGGTAGAGGAACCTCGTAGCAGAAAATCTGTACCATAAAAGAGGATAGCCTTGGTGCGCCTGTAGAGTCATTCACACACGCCATGTAAACCTTGGAATCGGTCAGAGTTTAAAGAGCATGTTCACATACATCAGTGGTTCCCAAACTTTTTTGTCCATGACCCAAAATTTGAAATCACATTTGCCTCGCAACCCAAATGATACTGGTACCTAGTGTACTATGATAAAATTGTCAGAGAAAATGCTTTTGACATGAACAACCCCTCAAAAACTGAGATTTTGAGGGGGGGGGGTTTCAAGTTTGGGTCACGACCCTGGGTTGGGAACCCCTGACATACATGAAGGACAACATCGTTTGGGGAAAATGGATATACTTTACATTGCTGCCAAGGATTAGTAATGAGAACAAGCCACAGTCCATTTGATTTCAACTTGGATCAGGCATCACGAGTTACGTGCTTGGATGGGAATAACAAACAGGCAACTTTAGAAGAGATTTACATGAAGCACAGTCGGTCAAACTAACGTACAAATCGGAATATCTGCAATCAGTGTCTCGTCCGGGTAGACAGTCTTAAATCCATCCCTGAGATTACAAGACTAATTTATGTTATTTCTGTTGGGATTTGATTCAGATTTTCAAGATTGGTGGAGTGATTTCATTTATCTGAAGAATCAAGAGAGCAAAGGGTGTAATAAATCCAGAGGGTGAGAGACGAGGATAGCTGGGTGCAGGGAGGAAAGAAGTGCTATGAAGGAGGTATACTCGGGACAGAAAACAGGACTGGAGTCTGACTCGTATCAGTGAAGTGTTAAGAAAATAAACAGGCGAGCCAAAAGACAATATGAGAAGCATATTTCCAAGAATATGAGACATGTTAAGAGGAAATTTTAAGTGCATAAGAGGTAAAACAGCAGGTGAAGACAATTATGGGTCCACGAGAGAAGCCAGTGGTAAAAATACCATGAAATTAAAAAGAAAGCTTTTTATTCATGCGCCGGTTGAAGGAGCTCAAAAATGGAGGTTAGATATTTCTTAACATGAAAGGAAAAACAAACAAAATTCAGGAGTGATCAAGGTAGCGGTCTGTGCCTATACACCTCCGGTTTCAATGTTTTGTCCGATTGAAAAAATTATAATTTTCTCGTAGGTGTGGAGGAATTTGAAGTATGAAAGGAAGGTATTGAAGGTACTTTTACTTAATTTATTCTATACCTCCCCGCCACGAAAGTCTTCAGCCCCAAAGCCTCAACCTCCCTCTCCCGACTCTGTCCCATCTTTGCTCTGCCCCTCCCCCCCCCCACCCCACCCCATCAACACCAAGTCCTCAGGCTCCCCCTCCTAACCCTAAGGCATCAATCCCCTCACGACTTCAAGCCTCCAAACCCATTTTCCACTCCCCACCCAACTTCTCAACCCCCTCCCCCCCAAAAGCCTCAACCTCCCCCTTACAAATCTCCAATCTTTACTCTTCCCTCTCTGCTACCCCTTTCCAACCCCTACTTTCCTCCACTCCTCCACTCAAAAAAAGCAAACAGGCATTCCCACGTCAAAACGGCGGAATATTTAACACTTTCCTTCCCTACCCGTCCACGTCTCCGACACAACTCACAATCCAGTTCGATATGAACGAACTCGTTGGGCATTGGAACTCAAGTTTCCATGAACAGTCTAATTGTACAATAAATGACCTGAAATCAATTCTTCCTGATGCATATAGACACATTGTTAAAACTAAATAATGATGGATGTTTTCCTTCACAATGTTGCGAGATCCAGGAAGTCATCAACGCCAACCTTAATAATGACAGTACATGGGTTTTTGGTCCCTGGTCGAGTCGTTTATGAGAAAATAGTTGGAAATAATAGCAAAGACCTATGTAATCTCCGTGGTTAAAGGCCTGCTTGAGAGAATGCCACAGCTATTTGGGCGGAGGATAAACAAGAGACCGCTGCCTTAATCGCTGAGGCCTATCTTCACAAGGCCTGTGCCACCTATCAGCTCAAAATCCTTTTAACTCTCGCTTTGTTCATTTTACACTGAAGGTAAACTTAAGGGAGGGTAAGGGATTGTGAATATGACAGCTCTGAAGATGTCTGACTTCGCATAGCAGTTAGCACCAACATGGTGGCCGTAGTATAGAATTTGTGGGTTGAGTAAGGTGAACTGTCACCCAATGGGTGAACTTGGACGCACGCACGCACAGCTCATTTTATAGTACAGTATAGATGGACAGAAACAGAACCAGTGGCCCCTCTCAAGTAAAGAAGAGAAGAATCAGCAGAGAGTAATAATGCACGGAATGATCTCCCTGGAAAGGTAGTGGCAGCAGAAACATGGATTTAAACTGGAATTATATACGGAGGAGGGGAACATAGTATGTGGAGGAGGGAACATGTTGACAAGATGTAGCTTCGGCATGTATAGAAGATTGCATACAATGTGTAGTGATTGTAATATCTATTAAACCTCATCAAAGGTGAATTCAGTCGATATTTGTCCTTCCTTTACAACCGTCTTTATCTCTCCCCACTCCCCCAACCACCCGAAATAGAAAAACATTCGATGGTGTTTGTATGTTCTCATTTCCGAAATGTTTAAAGCTTCCAAAACAACACACTACATTGCATTTTTGAGTGGACAATAATGGTGCACAGTATGTGGGACTTGGTGGGTCTGAAATGTATACATCAGGTTGATGTCCTCCCCACGATGTACAACGCACTTGAACAGGTGCACCTTCTTTTTTTAGTGACAAGACAGGCGCCTTGTGGGCAATCGATGCGTTCTGTCGATCCGGGAAAATTGGGAAGATTCCATCATGCCACCAGAGTAGCAGTGGAGACTGAGCATTCTGCCGTGGTCACGAGAAGCTCGTCGGTTGCATTGGTCGATGGATAATCGGAGGGGCTTGGCGCATGTCCAGCGCGGGGGTGGAGATGCTGGTTCGAACGCAGAAGGGGCTGAGCCAGGCTGCCAGGCAATCGTCAGAGGGCATCCAGGATAATCGTGATGGCAGGCAAGTGATGAACATTGCAGATGTCCATGTTCCTGAGATGCAAATTGACAAATATATCAAGCTTAGCCACTCCTTTCCCCGCAGTGACAATGAGTTGTCCAGCATATTGGGCCAAATTAACATGATTCAAATGATTTCATTTATAAAAGCATGGGAGACTTTTTTAATGACATACAATTAAAAGCTTATCAAAATAAGCCAGATTTGAAAGCTTCACATTCAGAATTTAAATCCTTTCTTGTTTGCCTGGCTCGTAAACTTGGACATTTTAGCAGTATTTCGCAGGTATTGCTTGCTAACAATACTAGAGCACTTCCATTATTTAGTGTGCAAAACCTTTAGTATGCTCCAAAACCAGTCGCTGACGGGATCCTCCATCGTGCAAGGTCTTTCCTTGGCTATTCTGAATGTTTGACAACCTACAAGGCCTTCATTTGCAGCTTGATGGAGGATTGCTCTCCCCTTTGACAGGTGCCCCTGCCTCACACCTTGCCCTTGCCATTCTTGATGCCATGGAAAGTAAGGGCCCTCAAAAATCAATGGGATCCCCACGATCAAGCTGAGTGTTTGCCTGTTAATCTACATGCAGACAGGTTGGTGGGCCTCTCTCTCTCTCTATTCCACCACCTCTGTTTTGGCTGGCACCCTCTGCCCTCCCAGGTTTGTGCAGGGCACACACAGTCTGCCTGTAACCCTTTTCTTGTTAAATCTCCAAAATCCAGGCTCAATGCTCACCTCCACCCATTTGGTCATCTTTTCTCTCACCTGTGCACCAACTTCCACAATCTGTTGTATGTCAATTCTACCCTCCAGGCTTCAAGACAGTGTTCACCACCTACCTCAGGTCCATACTCACAATCTCTTCTATCATTCAATTTCTGACTTCAAGACAGCTGTTCACTTACACCCCCACGCCCCATGCTCATGATCTCTTCTTCCCCATTCCAAGGGTGCGCCGTCCCTGTGGATATGTGCAGTAAAACTGCAGACCAGTCTGGCAGCACTGGTTGTTGGTGCACGTTAAAGATCCCATGGTGTCCTTTGCAAAGAGTAGGTGAGTTATTGTCAGCATCCTGAACAAATTCCTAAATCCTAGCTCTTCAAGAAAATGTCAAGCCTTGTCGTCAGTTGGTTCCTGAAATATTCACCAAGAATGCTTCCCAGCTGACTTGCAAGGTGGGATAATTGGGATGTTAAATTACTAGTAGTGGTATCTTGGATTGCAAAGGTGGGGATGCTTTTTTTTGATAAATGAGTGGAATGAGTGATTGCCACTCATCACACACATGCACAACTTCTCCCGAAGGAACAGAATCAAAGCCATAAACCAACTAGCAGTACCAGTGTTCCAAAACAGCTGCACAATAGTAAACGGCCACAGTGGCAATCAGAAAACTAGATATCAGAACAAGGAAACTTCTCAATATCCGCAGAATGTTCTTTGAAAATCATTGCGTCCTGATAATGTACTCGCGAGGAAAGGAGAGTGTCAGCCAGATGGAACTCAATCAAGTGCACAGAGCAATGACTAGATTAGCAGAGGATGTGAAAAGTTCAACAGACTACCGAATACAATTTGTACACAAGCATAACACAAGCGAGAAAAGGTATCTCTCACTGACCTTGTAAATTTTTTTTCCAAAAACAGGTGTGAATAGAAGATGTCAGATGTCACACACCAAACCGAAACAGCAACAAATACAGCCCCAGCATTGCAAAAAGAAAAATACAAGACAAATATCAACAGATATATCATGACAACTTGAGAGAAGACAAAAGAGCAGGTAAATATCAAAAGATTTGGACAGATTGGGGATGGGGGGGGGGGGAGAGAAGGATCACTGGAATGGCTAAGAAGAGTCAGCTCAATTGGGACGGAGACCGAATCATAATAAATGCCAAAGACCAAGGACACTACACAAATGGCTTTTATAAAAATGGCAGGATGAGCCAATCAGACAAGTGTAGGTTCTGCAAGGTAGAACAGAAAGCACGAGTCTCCTCCTACTGGGATGGAAATAACTCATGTCAGAACAGCTGTCCACAAAAGGCACAACAAGGTATGTGGAGTAATCCACCGCACATCTGCAGAAATTTCAATATCCCAGTTCTCACAAAACTCATGGAATATGAACAAGCAATCATTGAAAACAAGGACATAATGCTCACATACGACCTGATGATCCCGATACAACCAAGAGTTGGTGTCAAAGCACCCAATGCTCGCCTGTTTATACATTTATCGTTTTTAAGACTAGTCTAATAATATTTTTTATAAAGCATTGCAGTGAAGTCTGATCCAAATATTTTAAAGCATATATATATATATATATATATATATGTATTATGTATTTGTTGTATCATAAAAAAGATGTGGTAGATAAAAACATTAGAAAGAAATAACTTGCACCAAAAACTTTAACATTTTCACGCTCACGCGGGGGTATCGCTATAGCTCTCTGTTCTTCGAACAGGCGAGCTAAAAAGGAAAAGTAGACTGTTAATTGAGGTTTCAGTACCCAGCGAATTCGGTCTAAATAACATAGAAATCAAGAAAATGACCAAAGAACAAGACCTCAAGAATGAAGTGAAAAGATCCTGGAAGCTGAAGAGTGCAAAATTTGTACCAGTGATAGTTGCAGCAACGGGAATGATAAAGAAGAACCTCAAGCAGATCCTACAAACAATCCCTGGAACATTACCACAAGCAAACCACAGTTGGAGGCTGTCAGGGGTTCAGTGACGATCCTGAAAAGAACTGTCGGAACAAAACTCTGAGAACAACACAACTTAACGCAAATCGTGATCCTTTACCGAAACGAAGATGGATACTTCAAAAGCGGGAGGACTCCATTCCCCTTCTGAAACCCGAATTGTGGAGATTGCGCGCGCACGTGCACGCACACCGCACCACACACACACACACACACACACAACACACACACGTCGGATCTTTCTGTACATTGTAATAGTGCCCAAAGCCTTAATGGTTAACTTTATTATTCCTTTCAAGACCTCAAAGGACACAATGTCTCATGATCGGTAAAGATTACAAGAGGCTAGTCAGCAGTAGTTGGTACTCCCCCAGGTGCAGCACAATAGTTGTGGTTGCACATGATAGATTAATAAGGTGATCATGGAACATCATTTCGTTTTAAACACTAATATTTTGCATTCATCACTATCTGGTGCTCATCTCCAATCGTGATTGTGTCAGTCTGTTGATTGAGCCTCTCCGTCGAATTGGCTGGTCCCTTTGCAATGCAGTGACGTCACGTGATTAATAACGGGACCATCTTTTTTTTAAAGTTACGGCTGAACATACACCGCACAAAGTAGACCAAGAAGTGTGAAGGCAAAATAACTCGGAAAAAATGTACAGATTACGAAGCATCTCGATGCAAGCCTTAAGAGCAGGTTGGGTCGCTGATGACTTCGCGTGATTCGAAGGTTGTAATCACATTAATAATTAATCGTTGGGCAATTATTTTCTTACATTTGAAACTCAAAATATGCTAAAATTAACTTTTAAGTCAAAACTTTTGTCAGTGATCGAAAAACAGACCGGTATTTACCGAAGATGCTATTGACGTCACGTCTTCCGAAAACTTCGTGAACATTCGAAACAGCGATTGGCGAGATGTGAATCAGAGAGTGATTTCAGCGGCGATGAAATGAGTGTTTCATTCCGATATTGCCGAGGACGAGTGCGAGGATGATGGGAATTTATACTATGGAGTTCTGGCCCTGAGCCATATAATTTGAGCCACTTGCAAGTGCCAGAAACGGCCTATTTCGGTGTACAAGTCGGACTGACTGCCTGCAGTTCACACTGACAGACTCCACCAGACAGATTGGTTTGTAAATTTTTTCATTTTCTTGTTCGATGCATAAAATAATGTAAAGTTGATTTCGTCTGTGACTTGATATAATAATTTTTAACCCTCTAGTCACTCAAGAGTCAGAAATAGAATGAATCAATAATGGACCCAAATATATTTACACCGTAGCCTTGGCGTTGAAGTCTTTCTGACAGCTGAGCTTGACCCAGCGAAAGTGAACAGTGAGAACAAACCAACTTTAAGAGACTGTTGTGGCATATAAATACCAAAACATGTTTAGCTCATTGGAAATATTCTACCAAATTTAGAAAAAAAAAGTGTGAAAATTGATCAATTTTTTACAATTGAAATGAAATAGCCCAATTTGCTGATGCTGTTAAAAGTAATTAATCAACAATAAGTTGATTTGTTGAGGAATTTTTTCATGCTTGTGTTTTTCAGAAAGTTTATTTATGTGTTTTTCCATGTACTCTTTAAGAATACATTTCAAGGTTTTCTCACTTAAACTCAACCATTGATTCTGTGACAGAGGCAGTATCTGGAGAACTTGTCAACCAACAATCATATTCACAGAGTGGTGATCAGATGTGTTTATGCCTTCGTAATCCTCGGCTGTGAAATGGCACCACAAATGACAAGTCGATCCAAAGGTCTCTCTTACCCGTTTTCTTGGGGAAAATTCGCCCCGTTTTGTTTGTACAAATTTATCCACTGCCGGCGATTGTTTGATTCCTTCGGAATCGGTTGGAGCGATTACCCGTTTTCCAGGCATTTTCGCAAAACATGATGACACACGTACGAGGCATGATGTACAAATATCCAAATAACTTTGTTCTACAATAATTCAAAATAAAAAAAAGGATAATATAGACAGTTGCAAGCTCAAAAAAGCGAAAGAATGGCCGGCTGAACTGGACACTTCTTCAATAGCGAGTGAGCGTCCGCTTTGTTTTTGGAGAACGTGACGTCACCATCCATTATGGGCACGCGGCTGTTTTAGATCCTCGTGGAGGATCTCCAAGACTTACTCACTTGTTGTTCTTCATCTTCTTCTTGTGGACTTTTTTGTTTCACAGCCTACAGTTTTCATCGAAACTTCCTGAAACTTGGCATATATATGTAAAAATACCCTGCGCAGACAGTACCATCTCCGATTTTGAAAAATTCCTCCTAGAAAAAGTTATGACTTCAAAATATCTCCGCTAATGGAAATCGCCTAAAAAATTATCTCCGAAACTAGGCAAGCTTTTTGATTCTGTTTGCGGGAATCGAACAGGGCATATCAGAGATGAATGTCGCGCACTATGATACATCACTATGACGTCATATCAATTTTTATGACTCATCTATTTTTTGACATTTTTTGTTTCACAACCTAGAGTTTTCATCGGATCTTCGTGAAACTTGCCATGTATATGCAGAAAGCCACGCGCAGGCAGTAACATCTCCGATTTTGGAAATTCTTCCTAGAAAAAAAGTTGACGTCATAATATCGCCACTAATGGAAATCGCCTATACCATTATCTCCGAAACTAGGCAAGACTGTTTGAATTTTGTTTTGCGGAATCAAGCGGGCATTGGCACAGATATTATTATCGCAAACCTGATACATCACAATGACGTCATATTCGTTTTTATGACGTCATCATTAAGAGGACGAGGATCTTCGCTCATTTGAGGTTGTTTTCAACAGCTTCGAGAAATAACAACTTCGGAGTTAAATTTCATTAATTTTCCCAGATAGTAAGGCACCCACAAATAGTTTGCATCGAACTATTTAATGCACATATAATCATATTGATAAATTTTCAGAACAATCTGCTCTTTAATTTTAAAAGTCGAACACATTCAACCAAAAGGTTTGCACTTACTGATGGACGTGTCTTCATCCTGATCACGGCACGACACAGCCCTGCACGGCACCACACAGCCCCGCACGGCACGACACAGCCCCGCA
>CM068962.1:49502049-49519087 GCA_035128595.1 Eptatretus atami
CAGGGGCTGCTTGCAGTCTATGTTGATCTCTATAAAGCGTTCGATTCAGTGAATTGGGATGCCCTCTGGAGGATTCATGGTCTTCGTGGGGTGCCACCAAAACTGACCGATCTGATGACTGAACTCTACTCTGGTACTGAGAGTGCTGTGAGATGTGGTGATACCATCTCTGACTTATTTCCAGTTGTCCGAGAGAGATGGGGGGGCGTGGTTGCAGGTGGGACGGTGAGTTGAACTGAAAGGGCGGGGGGGGGGGTCGTTGCCAGGTTGGAGAACGCGAGTTGACCTAAGGAGGGGGGGGTTGAGGGTGTGGGGGGAAGTGGTGATTGACCTGAAAGGGGGGGGGGTTGAGGGTGGGGGGAAGCGGTGAGTTGACTGAAAGGGTGCGGGTGGTTGCAGGTGGGAGCAGTGAGTTTGACCTGAAAGGAGGGGGGTTGAGGGTGGGGGGAAGTGGTGAGTTGACCTAAAGGGGGGGGGGGTTGAGGGTGGGGGAAGAGGTGAGTTGCCTGAGGGGTGGTTGTGGGTGTGTTGGTAGAAGTGACCTGAGGGGTGGTTGTGGTGGTGGTGGTGAGTTGACCTGAGGGGTGGTTGTGGGTGGTGGACGGTGAGTTGACCTGAGGGTGGGTGTGGGTGTGGTGGTGGCGTTGAGTTGACCTGAGGGGTGGGTGCTGGGTGTGGGTGGTGGCGTTGCTTTACCCTGAGGTGTGGTGTGGGTGGTGTGGTGAGTTGAACTGAGCGGGTGGTTGCGGGTGGGAGCGGTGAGTTGACCTGAAGGGGGGGGTGTGCGGCGTGGGGGACGGTGATTTGACCTGCAAAGGGGTGGGTGGGTGGGGTGGGGGAGCAAGCGATTGACCTGAGGGTGATGCAGGTGGGGATCGGGTGAGTTTGACCTTGAAGGGGGTGGGTGCGGTGGGGTGGGGAGCAGCGAGTTGACTTGAGGGGTGGTGCGTGAAGGGGGGAGCGTAAGTTGCCTGAAAGGGGGGGCGGTGGGTTGCGGATGGGGGAGCGGTGAGTTGATCTGAAAGGGGGGTGGTTTGCGGATGGGAAAGCGGTGAGTTGACATGACGGGTGGTTGTGATGGGGAGCGGTGAGTTGACCTTGAGGGGTGGTTGCGGGTGGGGATGCGGTGAGTTGAACCTGAAGGGTGTTTGCGGGTGGGGAGCGTGAGTTGACTGAGGGGTAGGTTGCGGTTGGGGGAGCGGTGATTGACCTGAGGGGTGGTTGCGGTGGGGGATCACTGAGTTGACGCTGAAAAAGGGGGGGGGGTTAGGATGGGGAGTGGTGAGTTGCAACTGAGGGGTGGTTTGCGGGGGGGAAGCGGTGAGTTTGAACCTGAAGGGGGGGTGTTGGCCGGGTGGGGAGCGGTTGAGTTGATCTGAAAGGGGGGGTGGTTGCGGATGGGAAAGCGTGAGTTGACATGCCAGGGGTGGTTGTGGGTGGGGGCGAGCGGTGAGTGTGACTGAGGGGTGGTTGCGGGTGGGGAGCCGGTGAGTTACCTGAAGGGTGTTTGCGGGTGGGGGAGCGGTGAGTTGACTGAAATGGGTGGTTGCGGGCTGGGGGAGCGGTGAGTTGACCTGAAGGCGGTGGTTGCGGAGTGGGGGATCACTGGTTGACCTGAAAGGGGGCGGGGTTGAGGATGGGGCGAGTGGTGAGTTGCCACTGAGGGGTGGTTGCGGGTGGGGGAGCGGTGAGTTTGAACCTAAGGGGGGTGGTTGCGGGTGGGGAGCGGTGAGTTTGACCTAAGGGGGGGTGGTTGCGGGTGGAGGAGGCGGTGAGTTGACTGAGGGGTGGTTGCGAGTGGGGGACGCGGTGAGTTGAACTGAGGGGTGGTTGCAGGTGGGGAGCGGTTGAGTTTAAACTTTGAAAGGGGTGGGGGGGGAGTTGAGGATGGGGGAGCGGTTGAGGTTGAACCTCAGGGGTGGTGTGGGTGGGGGAGCAAGTGAGTTGACTTGAAAGGGGGGAGTGGTTGAGGGGGGAAGTGTGATTGACCTGAAAGGGGGAGTGGTTTGAGGTGGGGGAGCCGGAGAGTTGCTGAGGGTGGGAAGAACGGTGAGTTGACCTTCGGGTGGTTGCCGGGTGGGGAGCGGGGATTGACCTTCGGATGGGTTGCAGGTGGGGAAGCAGTGCGTTGACCTTTGGAGTGTTGCGGGTGTGGGAGCGAGAGTTTGACCTGAAAGGGGGGCCGGGTGCGTTGCGGTGGGGGAGCGGTGAGTTGATCTGAAAAGGGGGGGTATTGCGGATGGGGAAGCGGTGAGCTTGACCTGAGGGTGGTTGCGTTGTGGGGAGCGGTGAGTTGACCTGAGGGTGGTTGCGGGTGGTGGCGGTGAGTTGACCTGAGGTGTCGTTGTGGGTGGTGGCTGTGAGTTGACCTGAGGAGTGGGGTGTGTGTGTGGCGGTGAAGTTGACTGAGGAGGGGTGTGGATGGTGGGCGGTGAGTTGACCCTGAGGAGGGTGCTTTGTGGGTGGATGGCGGTGGTTGACCTGAGGGGTGGTGTGGGTGGTGGTGTGAGTGACCAGCAGGGGTGTTGTGGGTGGTGGCGGTGAGTTGAACTGAGGTGTCGTTGTGGGTGGTGGCGGTGAGTTGACCTGAGGAGTGGGTGTGGGTGGTGGCGTGAGTTGACTGAGGGATGGGTGTGGGTGGTGGGTGGTTGGTTGACCAGAGGGTGGTTGTGGTGGTGGCGTGGTTTGACCTGAGGGGTGGTTGTGGGGTGATGGCGGTGAGTGACCTGAGGGGTAGTGTGGGGGAGCGGTGAGTTGACTGAAAGGGTGGGGTGGTTGCAGGTGGGGAGCAGTGAAGTTGAACCTGAAAGTGGGGGGGGGGTTTGAGGGTGGGGAAGTGGTGATTGACGCTGATAGGGGGGTTTGGTTTGAGGGTGGGGGGAAGTGGGTGAGTTGAACGCTGAGGGGTGTTGTGGGTGGTGTTGGTGAGGTTGAACCTGAGGGGGTGTGGGTGCTGGTGGCTGACTATGAGCTGCAGGGTGGTTGTGGGCTGGTGCGAGTGAGTTGACCTGAGGGGTGGGTGTGGGTGTGGGTGGTGGCGGTGAGTTGACACTGAGGGTGGGTGGGGTGGTGGCGGTGAGTTGACGCTGAGGTGTGGTGGTGGTGGTGAGTTGAAGCTAGGGCTGGTTGCGGGTGGGGGAAGCGGTGAGTTTGAACCTGAAGGGGGGGGTGGTGCGGGTGGGGGAGCGGTGAGTTGACCTGAAAGGGGGGGTGGTGGGTGCGGGTGGGGGAGCAGCGAGTTGACCTGAGGGTGATTGATTGCAGGATGGGGGATCGGGTGAGTTGACCTCTGAAAGGGGGGTGGGGTGCGGGTGGGTGGGGGAGCAGCGAGTTGACTCTGAGGGTGGTTGGCGGAACGGGGGAGCGGTAAGTTGCACTGAAAAGGGGGGGGGGCGGCGTGGCTTGCGGATGGGGAGCGGGTGGTTGGATATGAAGAGGGGGTGTTGCGGAGGGGCAAAAGCGGTGAGTTGACCTGAGGGGTGGTTGTGGGTGGCGGGAGCTGGTGAGTTGACCTGAAGGGGTGGTTTGGGGTGGGGGAGCGCGTGAGTTGACCTGAAGGGTGTTTTGCGGGTGGGGGAGCGGTGAGTTTGACCTGAGGGTCGGTCGGTTGGGGGAGCGGTGAGCTTGGGAAAACCTCGAGGGGTTTGGTTGCGGGTGGGGGAATCACCGAGTTGACCTGAAAAGGGGGGGTTGTGGATGGGGAGTGGTGAGTTGAACTGAGGGGTGGTTGCGGGTGGCGGAGGTGAGTTGACCTGAAAGGGGGAGGTGGTTGAGGGTGGGGAGCGGAGAGTTGCTGAGGTGGGAAGAGTGAAGTTGACGCTTACGTAGTGGTTAGCGGGTGGGGAGCGGGGATGTGACCTCGGGGTGGTGCCAAGGTGGGAAGCATGGTGAGTTGACTTCGGAGTGGTTTGCGGGTGGGGAGCGATGAGTTACCTGAATGGGGGGCGGTGGGAGCGGTGAGTGAATCTGAAAGGGGGGGGGGTATTGCGGATGGGGAAGCGGTGAGTTGACCTGAGGGTGGTTGCGGTTGGGGGAGGGTTGAGTTTGACCTGAGGGGTGGTTGCGGGGGACGGTGAGTTGACCTGAGGGTGTGTCGTGGGGTGGCTGGCCGGTGAAGTTGACACGAGGAGTCGGGTGTGGGTGGTGGCGGTGAGCTTGACCTGAGGATGGATGTGGGTGGTGCGTGTGAGTTGACCTGAGGATGGGGTGTGGGTGGTGGCGGTGAGATTTGACCTGAGGGGTGGTTGGGTTGATGGCGGTGAGTTGACCTCGAGGGGTGGGTGTGGGTTGGTGGTGGTGAGATTGACAAGGGGTGTTGTGGTGTGGCGGTTGAGTTGACGCTGAGGTTCGGTTGCTGGGTGGTGGCGTGGTTGACCCTGAGGAGTGGGTGTGGTGCTAGGCAGATGAGTTTGACCTGAGGATGGTGTGGGGGGGCGTGAGTTGACCTGCGGGGTGGTTTGTGGTATGCGGTGAGTTTGACCTGAGGGGTGGTTGTGGGTGGGTGGTGAGTTGACCTGAGGTGGTTGTGGGTGGTGGTGGTGAGTTACCGAGGGGTGGTTGTGGTGATGGCGGTGAGTTGAAACTGAGTGGCTGGATGTGGTGGTGGTGGTGGTGAGCATTGACCTGAAGGGGTGGTTGTGTGGAGATGGGCGGTGGAGTTACCTGAGGGGTGGGTTGTGGTGGTGTGTGGTGAGTTGGACCTGAAGGCGTGGTTGTGGCGTGGTGGGGTGAGTTGACCTGAGGGTTGTTGTGGTGGTGGTGTTGATGTTGACCTGAGGGGTGGTTGGGGTGGTAGGCGGTGATCTGACCTGAGTGGGTGGTGGTGGGAGTTGAACCTGAGGTGTTGGGTGTGGGTGGTGGCGGTGAGTTACTGAAGGGGTGGTTGTCGGTGTGGTGGTGGTTGACCTGAGGGGTGGTTGTGGCTGTGGGAGGTTGACTGCCTGAGGGGTGGTTTCGGTGTGGTGGTGGTGAGTTTGACCTGAGGAGTGGGTGTGGGTGTGGCGGAGATTTGACCTGAAGGGGTGGTTTGGGTGATGGCGCGTGAGTTGACCTGAGGGTGGGTGGGTGGGTGGTGTGGTGAGTCTGACCAGAGGGGTGGTTGCTGGTGGTCGGCGGTGGTTGACTGAGGGGTGTTGTTGGTGATGGCGGTGAGTTGACCGCTGAGGGGGTGGCTTGCGGGTGGGGAACAGCTGATGTTACATCGGGGATGTTGTGGGTGGCTAGAGTGGTGAGTTGACCTGAGGGGTTGATTGCAGGTTGGCGGATCGTGAAGTTGACCTGAAAGGGTGGGGGGGTGGGTTGCGGGTTGGGGGCAGCGAGTTGAACCTGAGGAGTGATTGCAGGTGGGGGATCGGTGAGTTGACCTGAAAGGGTGTTGGGTGGGTGTGGGTGGGGGAGCAGCGAGTCGACCTTGAGGGCGTGGTTGCGGAGGGAGGGTGAGTTGACCTGAAAGGGGGGGTGGTTGCGGGTGGGGGAGCGGTGAGTTTTGATCTGAAAAGGGGGGGGGTAGTTGCGGAATGGGGAAGCGTGAGTTGACCCTGAGGGTGGTTGCGGTTGGGGGAAGCGGTGAGTTGACCTGAGGGGTGGTTGCGGTGGGGGAGGGTGAAGTTGACTGAGGGGTGGGTGCTGGCGTGTGGCAGTGAGTTGACCTGAGTATGGGTGGTGGCAGTGAGTTTGACCTGAGGGTTGGTTGTGGGTGGTGGGTGGTGAGTTGACTGAGGGGTGGCTTGTGGGTGGTGAGTTGACTGAGGGGTGGTTGTGGGCTGTGAGTTTGACCTAGGGGTGGGTTTGTGGTGATGGCGGTGAGTTGACTGAGGGGTGGTTGCGGTGTGAATGGCGGTGAGTTGAGCTTAGTGGTGGTGAGCTTGACGCTAGGGTGGGTTGTGGGTGATGGGGTGAGTTAACCTGAGGGGTGGTTGTGGTGGACTGGTGGTGGTGATTGACCTAAGGAGTGTCTGTGGGTGGTGGTGGTGAGGTTGACCTGAAGAGTTGTTGTGGGTGGTGGTGGTGAGTTGAACCTGAGGGGTGGTTGTGGGGTGGTGGCGGCTGAGTTTGACTTGAGAGGTGGTGGTGGTGAGTTGACCGCTGAGGTGTGGGTGTGGGTGGTGGCGGTGAGCTTGACCTGAGGGGTGGTTCGTCGTGGTGGTGGGTGATTGACCTGAGGGGTTGGTTTGGGTGCGTGGTGAGTTGACCTCGAGGGGTGGATATGTGGGTGGTGTGTGAAGTTGACTGAGGGGGTGTTGGTGGGTGTGCGGTGAGTTGGACCTGAGGTGTGGGTGGTGGTTGGTGGGTGAGTTGACCTGGCAAGCGGTGGGGTATGTGGGTGGTGTGGTGAGTTTGACCTGACGGTGGATGTGGGTGGTGTGGCTGAGTTGACCGAAGGGTGGTTGTGGGTGGTGGTTTTGGTGAAGTTGGACCTGAGGGGTGGTAGAATGTTGCTCGATTTTCTCTCTTTGAATGTTATAGTTGTTTTGTTGTTTATCATGTTTCATGCCACAAGCGACGAATTTACCCGACCCTTGGTGCGATTGTTCAGATCGATATTCATAATTACCGATCGATTACTGGGACGTCAATAATTAAAATCGGCTTTCACATCCTTGAAAGTTCTTTCTTCTAGAACCAACTCAGATAAATACCTAAACGAATATCCATGACGATGAATGAAATGTCGGTTTTGTTGTAATAGACAGTCACAAAAACACGGCGAAACACGCGAAACAATCTCACCCTTGTTGCGTCTTTCCTTCCTCATTATCTTGATATTGAACTCCGGAACTTCGTCCCAACTCGAACCCCCGTGTCCTTGTATCGTTATCGCTCGTGAGAGAAACTGTCGCTGCATGTAATACCATCGGACCATTCCTAAATACTTCTTAAAACGCAACCACCGTCGATCAACTGACACAACGCCTGCCTGCGCTATTCAGTGACGTCATTCAGGTTTTTATGGAGAGTTGTAACGATATAGTGGAACGACGTAAGACGGTCAAAGGAACCCACATATCTTCCTCAAATGAAGGAAAACCAGCTCAAATACGTCCATTCATATTATTTCAGAAAGTGACGTCAATTTTTTCTTCATTTTGTCGCTATTGATTTAGCTTTTATACTGAATACTAAGCCGCCGGGTGTGTTCTTAGCAGCGGTTATGCAAACCATCCGTCTCCGTATCGTCTTCTTTCCCAAGCCATTTCGGCATGCGGAGCAAGCGATTAAGAGAGCTGCTTGCTCAGTGGAACATCGTTTGGTGTACCTCACCAAGATAGGCACGCCGTAGTCCGAAGTTCACAGACTCGAAGTTTGGAAACTATTTCCTTCCAAATTTCTCTGTCACAGAGGAGCGTATCGAACAGTCACACATCGGTACTTTATCTGGTAAGCAGAGTAATATCTTTATTAAGAATGCAACCCGTTTTGACGTATACTTTTATTTGGCTGTGTATCACGCGACACACATAACCTGGGGTTACATGCATGAAGCAAAGAACATACCTACTGTACAAGTCTGGATGTAATTCAGCCATAACTGTAGAGGAGCAAGCGCAACAACAACAAAAAGGCGTCAGGGAACAGTAAGCCTGACAGTTATGAGCGAAAATCTGTAAATGCACGTCACTCTCACCTTTACCTTTTAACATGCTTTGCAATTTGAATACTGTATGTTGAAGCGTTTCAAGTTATCGTCTTTTTGTCCTAAAAAAACACCCCTATAACGGTCTTTAACAATGGGCGACTTCGTTGCCAAGGAAACGACGTTACCTCAACGGATTTGCCGCCAATGTGCTCTGAAATTTGCCAGACCGTGATATTTTTCTTCAACTCGTTGTGTTTATAGCTTGACGTTCTAAATGGCGCAAACGTTTTTGGTCGGGTCTGTTTTATGCAAATGACGTACACTGTTGGTGTTCAAGAAGCAGGCGACATCAGGAGCCAAAGAAGCTTGCTTTATTACGCTTTTGGGGCCCGCGAAGTACACTGCAAGCTCCGAGCGGACGGCCATAATGATAAAACCCAATCACGTGACTACAAGCACCAATCCCATAACAAGCACAATGCCCAGTGTCCTGTGTCCAATGCCAAATGTAATCCTCCACCGCAACCACTCCAACCGCAGCATGATATCGCTGTCATTAACCATTTTGCATTGACCACTCAATGATGAAATGATTTCATTTATGAATTATGACGCTCAATAGGTCACGTGTGTGGAGCCATATTTGGAAAAACGAAAAAAATTCGGGCCCTCTGTTATCTGTTCTTGAACCTGCAAAAGGAAAAATTTGAAGCTTGGCACGGAGCAAAGTATCACCTCATGAGAATGAAGTGATGTTTATGACGTCAATGGTGCCTCGTCATGAAGTATAATTTGGCAACATGTGGATAGCGCCACGTCGGATCAGTCTTTGAAAAATGTTTAAGGTCATCTTGGGTAAAATGTCCACAGAAGAAAAAAAACTTCATGCTCATCGCAGGTGATTCGGCGGCAGCGCATTTGTTTGTTTGAAAAAAAAATTCTTCAAAAATCCTCTTCTCGAAAAACTGTCATGACGTCCATCGGATACAGTGATTCACAGCCAGCCATATTGTTTTTTGAAAAAAAAAATCTTCAAAATCCTCTCTCTGAAATGGCTGAACAGATCGAGGCGAAACTTCACAATAGACGCCTACCATGAGGAATCATGTCACACATATGATGTTATAGGTCACAGGTAACATGGTTTGGCCAGCCATCTATTGGTTTTCTTGAAAACCAATAAAAATACACCACTCAAAGAAATCCTGGCGAGGGTTTCGCAATCTCTAATTGCTCTTTTTCTTGTTTCTGTCTGTCTGTAAAGTAGTCCGTGTATGGCAAAGAAACTATCTAACAAGGAGAAACAAAAGTCCATCATTAACTTTAAGAATGACAAGTCTGAAAAGCGAGATGGTTCACGGAGCGTATGACGATGTAGATGTTTTCAATGAAGTCAGGATGAGACAATGTGATAAATGTTGACCAAGTTATATAAAATGATCACATGATTGGTACGAGTGACAGGTTATTGGCAAAATGTCGAAACCCGGTTTGCGTTCAATCAACTTCAAAACATTGACCTTTGCATAACCTTAAAGTCACAAAACAATGTTGTGGAAATTAAGAATACGGACACAGGCATACGTGCTATAGCTTATTGGAGTTAGTTCGTCGAAGAGGTTGAAAACCCCGGTTTGATTCCCACAAACTTTGAAACATTTGAGCCTTTCGTGCCTTTAAGGTCAAAGGTCAAAGGATTAGACCTTTGGTGCAAAACTTCCTCCTGCAACATTCCAGAACAATATAAACGTCATACTAAGGCTATATTGGGCATTTTTGCATCATACGGATTATCCATGACTTTGATGAATAGCGTAAAAACACACTTGAAGGGGCGCCACGGGCCAAGTGTTCAAGATAGAGCAAATGGTTTTCAGAGACTTTAAGGTGGGGAATGACCTCAAGATTATGCATAAAAAATATTTGTCATCCTTTGCTCTCAAAGTTTCGGCAGTCGTATGATTCTTTATGTCAAAATTCGAATTTTCTAATTCGTGACCATTGTGGACCTTGACTTGTGACTTGAACTTGGGACGAAAATGAAAAATCGAGCTCTGTGGGCTATGCAGGTGGCACATTGGCTAACCAAATACCGAAACCCCTGCCAGAATTCTACAACCCCTAGGAGAAGATGCAAATTGAAATCGCTACCCCCTAAAAACACAATTCGCATCTTTCTAAGTTTTGTGACCCTTGTGGCCTGAACCTAGGGACGAAAATGAAAAATAGAGCTCTGTGGGCTATGCAGGTGCCAATTCGGGGCTCAAACTAATACGAACCTCTGCCAGATTTCGACAAACCCCTCGGAGAAGAAATTTTTTATGTCAAAAAATTCGAATTTCTAAAGTTTCGTGACCTTGTGACTTGACTCTTGGGACAAATGAAAAATCGAGCTCTGTGGGCTATGCAGGTGCCAATTGGGGCTAACCAAATACCAAAACCCCTGTCAGATTTTTTCGACAAACCCCTCGAGAATGATTGCAAATTTAAATCAGCTCCACCCTAAAAACACATGTTTTTTTGGGCGTGGCCTCCGCCCATAAGGCGCAACCACGCCATTCTCAGAAACACAACTAGATATGATATTAAACCTCCACCAAAATTTGTCAGGATCGGATCAAAACCCACGAGCTATCTCGGAACAGACAGACAGACAGACAGACAGACCATACAGACAGACACGACACACACACAGAACGAAATATAGTGGTCACTTATTTTTTCCGTGAAAAACTATTTTTTTGTGAACCAAAAGTCAGTCATCCAGAAAATTTCAAAACTTTGCAACGTTTCTTCAAGTGCAGTCGCAAAGAATAACCATCAAGCGCGATGATGAAACTGGCTCTCTGAGAAACCGCCACAGGAAAGGCAAGACCAGAGTTACCTCCAACTGGCAGAGGATAAGGTTTATTTGAGTTACCAGCCTCAGAAATCACCCAATTAACGCACCTCAGATTGCAGCCCAAGTCAATGCTCACAGAGTTCAAGTAACGATAATCTCAGACAGCTACTGTTAGAGGAGACTGCGTAAACAGGCCTTTATGGTCGAACTGCTGCACCACGAAACCACAGACTGAAGGCAGAAACAATAATAATAAGAGACTTGCTTGCCCAAGAAACAGACAAATGGAGCGTTAGAGCGTGTAAATCTGTCCTTTGCGCTGTGGATGAGCTCCAAATTGAGATTTTTGGTTCCAACGTCGTGTCTTTTTGAGACGCAGAGAAGTGAACAGAATGATCTCTGCATGTGTGCTCCCACCGCAAAGCTGGAGGAGGAGGTGTGATGGTGCTGGGGGTGCTTTGCTGGTGACACTGTTTTGGAATTTATTTATAATTCAAGGCAACTTAACCAAGCATGGCTCCACAGCATCCTGCAGTGATACACCATCCATCTGGTTCTGCCTTAGTTGGGACCTTCATCTTCGGTTTCAAACAGGAAATGACCCAAACACACCTCACCCACTGTGTAAAAGGATATTTGAACAAGAAGGAGAGTGATGGAGTGCTGCAATCAGATGCCCTGGCCTCCACAATCCCTGACCTCAACCCCAATTGAGATGGTTTGGGATGAGTTGGACCCGCAAAATGAAGGAAAGGCAGCCAGCAAGTGCTCATCAGATGTGGGAACTCCCTTGAACACTTTTTGAAAGCAATCCAGGTGACTACCTCATGAAGGCTGGGTGACGAATGCCAAGAGTGTGCAGAGCTGTCCATCAAAAGCAAGGTGGCTACTTTTGAAGAACTAAAAATGTAAATAAACTTTGAATTTTGCTTAACACTTTTTTGTATAATATTAATTTGTTATTTCACATCGTTTTGGATGTCCGCAATTATCTAACACAATGTAAGAAAACAGTGCAAATAAAAAACAAACCCCTTGAATGAGTCGGTGTGTCCAAACTTTGACTGGTACTGTAATATATCTTCACACGAAAAAAAAAGGAAATGTGTGTGTGTGTGTCAGTGTGTCGTCTCTACATAACTCCAAAACGATAAAACCGAGCAGCCGAAATCTGCATGCATACAAAGAAAACTATGAAGAGGCTGGTTGGAGTGAAAATTGAGTGTTTGGTTAATTAAACACATCTTTTGAAGATAATTACGGCTTTCTTAAAAAACAAAAATCCTTCATCAGGCGATCCTGCGGGCCACCTCACTGTTTGGGCTTTAAAAGGCGTTTCCCAGGAAACTCGCTGGGGTCTGAGCTGTCATGTTTTTGGCACCGTCACCCACCGCCTGCCCCCGCTGCCTCTCACCAAGCCTGCACATGCCTGCATCCGTTACCACCCACCTAGCCTAAGCTGCACTTCACCACCAACTGCACGTCTAGCACACCTGTCCCCCGCTGGCACCTCCATCACCACCTGTCCACGCTGCAGCCTCCATCACCCCTGTCCGCTGCACCTCCATCACCACCTGTCCCCGCTGCAAAACCTCATCATGGCTGCACCTCTAGCACCAAACCTGTTGCCGCTTGCCCTGCCACACACGTGAATCTCCAACCAACCACCTGCACCCCTGCACCTCCAGCACCACCTGTCCCGCTGCACCTCCCACCAACCGTGAATCTCCACAACCACATGCACCCCTGCACCTCAGCACCACCTGTCCCCGGCTGCCTCACCACCACACCACCTGCACCGTTGGAACTCCACACACCCCTGCACCCCCTTGCACCTCTAGCAACCCTGTCCCCCACGCACCTCCATCACTGCTGCCCACACTGCACCGTCACCATCGCACAACATGAAGCGTCAATCCCTCCCATGGTCCGAGGGTTGGGAGACCTGTTCAGTGTTCAGCTCTCAATTGGAGGTTGCCAGAATTGAGGTGAGCCGCTAAGATCCGCGATCATGAGACGGATTGTGGTTCCTCTTCTTCTTCTTTGCACATAGCAAGCGAGGGACAACCTTTTTGCCGACATAACATCGAGTCCATGTATAAAGCAAGCCGGCTGCGGAGACGGAAACACAACCCCGATAATTATCCTGTTCAACTTCGTCAGTGAAATATATAATTATAATCCACTTCAATAATAATTCATTTAATGCGAAACGAAACTACCGTATTGTCGATCTGACAGGAATTTCCTCGAATTATAAAATGTTCACGGATTTCATGGCGGTGTCAATGACGTAACAATCGGGTGCTTCAAAAAAAGTATATCGGGGTTATTCCGATTTTGGTCTTTCGTGAGAAACTGGTTGTGGGTGTGGGTGTGGGTGGTGGACCAGCTGAGTTCACGGATTATCTGGAATTAATTTTTTTATTGTCATCCCCTCAGTTACAGAACGCCCTCAGCACAATGTGTCGGGTTAATTAAAACAAACAACAACAACAACAACACAACAACAACAACAACACAACAGCAAACACCTTCGAAGACTTCCGCCGATTCGAAGATTTGGTGGAGACAGTTTGATTGAGGTTTGTTTTCGTGGATTCCGGAAAAAAAACTTAGCAAAGGATAAAGTTTGTGCATATTTTAAAGGAACGATGTATATGGCGGTGTAAAATTGCAAGCTTCGTGTTCAGTGTTTTCGCCCCGCACCGTAACTCCGTGTCTGCGCCTTCCGCAGCTTGTCCTTCGTGAAGCAGTCTTGAAAGTAAGAGTTGAGACTGCATCGAGAGAAGGTAATGGCACGTTTTCTGCAGCAGTAGGTGTATAATGTAATAATTTTATAATATGGAATGGGCAAAGCCTAGAAAGCGAAACGTAGAAATTCTTCTTACCATTCGCTTCTGACTTTACCTATACTTGTTCACAACTGATCCGCAATTTCCGGTTACTCGCTGGATTCGGGACAAGCGATAAGATAATGTAAATCACGATTAAAAATTAATTTGTTTGATGATGTTGGGATAGTAATCTTATTAAAATAAAAGTGGAGGAAATATACACCATGTCTTGATATTACTTGGGTTCTTCATGTCTCCGACGATGCCTTTATCTCGCGGCTGCATCATTCCCCATGACAAGACCGCCATGTAAAAGGGTCATAGCCGACGACACGATTCAGAATTGCCCAGGGTATTGTGTTGTTGTTGTTGTTGTTGTTTCCTATGTCTCTCATGTGCACTACGTTGAGTATGAAGTCACTACGTTCGCCTATAAACGTAGTACCGTGGCCGTACGTGCAAAAACAACATAAAAAAATGTCAAACCACGTGCCAGAAACAACAACCCAAGCAGGCCGGTTCCTTCACTTCGCGCTGTCCCGTACGTACAAAAAAAAAGATTTGTGGGCATAATATCGTGATGTCATAGCCCGTGTCCTGTCATTGGTTTGGTAAAAGATGGCCATAGACTTGGGAACCACTTGTCTCGATTTAATATCAAACCTTGAAAGGCACATCCTCAGGTCCCAGCAAATATCACCTGGCAAAGTTTCGAATTAGATCGACCCCGCGGTTTGTCGAGAAACAGCGGTCACAGGCAGACACAAACACACAACACACACACACATATCAACACACACACATTTTTCTGGAATTATTGATAGATATAAACGAATCGAGGGGGAGCGACTCGGATGATGTGAGGAAAAGTGGGCCGTCATGGATTATAAAAATAGATGTGGATGACGTCACGATAGATGTCGAGTGGAAGTAGACGTCACAAAGGAGAACGGCACTCGTGAGAACGCACTCGTACTCTCCGCCATGAATTAGTTATTTTACGTTTTGTATCTAACTGAAGGTCAGATCTGCAGCCAGAACCAACCCAAATCAATCGGCTTGTTCTTGTTACTGACAACTCGTCACCTCGGTCATCCGATATGTGGCCATATTGTTTCCCCCCAATTGGTGCACTGGCGGCAACATTGTTTCCCCAATTGGTGCACTTGGGCCACAATTTGTTTCCCCCAATTGTCAGCTGGCGGCCCATGTGTTTCCCCAATTGGATGCACTTGCGGCACATTGTTCCCCCAATTGGTGGCACTTGTGAGGCCATATTGTTTCTCCCCAATTGTGCATTGGCGACAAATTGTTTCCCAATTGGTGCCTGGCGCCACATTTGGTTTCCCCTCAATTGGTGCATCTGGCGACCACATTGTTTCCCAAATTGTGCACTGGCGGCCATATTGTTTCCCCCAATTGGTGCAGCTGGGGCGACCAATTGTTTCCCCAATTGGTGCACTTTTGCGGCCACATTGTTTCCCCTAATTGGTGGGCAGCTGGCGGCACACTTGTTTCCCCCAATTGGTGCACTTGGCGGCATGATGTGGTTTTCCCCCCCCATTGTGCACTGGCGACACATTGTTCCCCAAATTGGTGCACTGGCTGACTCACATTTGGTTTCCCATTGTGCACTGGCGGCCACATTGTTTCCACAATTGGTGCACTGGCGGCCATATTGTTTCCGCTCCAATTGGTGCACTGGCGACACATTGGTTTCCCCAAATTGGTGCACTGGCTGGCCACATTGTTTCCCAATGGTGCTACTGGCGACCACATTGTCTTCGCCCAATTGGTGCACTGGCGGCCAACATTGTTGTCCCTCAAATTGGTGCACTGGCGGCCCACATTGTTTCCCAATTGTTGCACTGGTCGGCATATTGTTTCCCCCAATAGGTGCACTGGTGGCCATATTGTTCCCCAATAGCGTGCACTGGTGGCCATAATTGTGTTTCCCCAAATTGGTGCATCTGGCGGCGATATTGTTTCCCGCCAATTGGTGCACTGGCCGGCCATATTTGTTTCCCCAGATTGTGCATCTGGTGGCCAATTGTTTCCCATTGTGCTGGCGGTCCACATGTGTTTCCCCATTTGGTGCAACTGGCGGCCACATTGTTTCCCCAATTGGTGCACTGGGGCCACTTGTTTCCCCCAATTGGTGCACTGGCGGCCACATTGTTTCTCCCCATGGTGCACTGGCGGCCACGATTGTTTTCCCCCAAAATTGGTGCACTGGCGGCCACGATTGTTTCCCCAAATTGGTGCACTTGCGGACCATATTGTTTCTTCCCAATTGGTGCACTGGCGACCAGCGATTTGTTTCCCTCAATTGGTGCCTTGCGGCCATATTTGTTTCCCAATTGGTGACTTGCGGCCGACAATGTTCCCCCCAATTGGTGCAACTGGCGCCATATTGTTCCCCATACGCACACTGACTGGTATGAACCGCAAGTGGAAAAGCTGTCACTTATCTCTTTGATGTCATTGGTTTTACGAACATTTCTGATTATTCATACCAACTGAATTGCCTAAAATATACTTCCTTTTAAAACAAATTGCCGTCGTCGTCGTCTCCCCAACGGGTGTACATAATCGTGATGAACGTACAGGCAGTGACTTTCGCGATCGGTAAGGCTACAAATAACTGTGTTACTTGTACTGTGTATGATACCGTAAGTTGATTTTCTCACCCTTTGAACCCAAGTGGCCGTTCTACCAGCTGCTATTAAACCTCCATATTTCTGATGGCCAGGATTTTCTCTCAAGGGAGCCCAGAGTGGAAGCAGAAGTTCCTCACAACAATACACTTTACCTCAATGATGTTCATTTATATAAATCAATATATGGCTTCACGTCTGGCCATTTACTTTGATTGATTTCGCCCCCCCCCCCCCCCTTTGGGTGGTTTGACTATTCAAAACTGCTGGATATTTTGTTACTGTACAGCAGTGTTTAACATCGTTCATATGTGTTGGGTTTTTTTCTCACTTTAATAATTTTGGTTTGGCATGCAGGGAGAACAATTAAAATATTTCAATTTTCCGAAGAAACTTCGGGTGCGTCCTCTGTTTATATGTTTCAGCTGCGATCATTACTGGAACAGTCTGAAGAGGCCTTTCAGTGTGTGGCAGGCATTGAATTTCTGGCGGTGGAAGGTGCTTGTGTGATTCCTTTGTTGGTGAATCGATGATGGTGCCAACGATCAGGTTAAGCCTCATCCAGTTAGGTTAGAGATCCGGTGGTTCTACCTGTGCTACGAGGCTATTTCACGGTCAGCAGACAAAGGAATGCACAGGAGAAGGGATCTTTAATTTTTTAACTAATTTTTATTTTTATTTTTTTGAGAGGGGGGAAAAAGGTTGACAGATTTAAAAAAAAAAAGTCGAACAGGAAAATAAATGAGAAGGACGAATGAAAATAAAGGGTCTCACCAAAATGCAGACAAGTTTCGGCAGGAGCTGCTCGCAGCCTATGTTTGATCTCTGTATAATGGCGTTTGAATTCAGTGAATCGGGATGCTCGTGGAGGATTCTTGGTCTTCTGCGTGGCGGTGCCACCAAACACTGATCAATCTGATGTTGAACTCCTACTCTGGTACCGGAGTGCTGTGGAAGATGATGGTGGTAGTTCATCTTCCGACTTTCGTTCATGTTCTACTGGAGTTTCGTCAACGGGGGTTGTGTACTGGCCCAACACTTTTCAAGCACTTGTATGACTAGAATCCTGGGAGGATGTCAGAGGAGATCAAGCTGCGGTGCACGTTTGGGAATGTCAGATCTCTGA
>CM068962.1:49529758-49548950 GCA_035128595.1 Eptatretus atami
CAGAGAGAGATACGACGGAATACCGCAGCTTCGGATCACGCGCCGGAAATCGCAGCTAACGGGTGGGTTTTTAATCACATTCCCGAGCACACCGAGCAAACTTCTTCGGTCGCGCCGCGCACGACAGGGTCCGAATCTCCGATATGTCGATGTTACTAAGTAGCGCGTCAGAAGAAATGCCGGGGATTTACCACCATCAATGGGACTGCTGTGGAAACGAGCCCGCTTAAGGCAGCTCGCTCCGTTTGCGATGTTGCGAGCGTGTCTTATCTGCAGAGGCCCATCCGTTGGATTTCTTAGTCTCGAATTATTTTTCGCTATTAAAAAGGCGCTATCTATTTCCGTAACGTATAAATGGCAGTCAATTGCCCAGGAAAGGAGCAACGAATCAGGTGAACTATTTAACGAGACACTTGGAGTGTCACACGTATGCAATTCAATGAGGCACTTATGCAATGGGGTAAGGTGGAAACAACGAGCAAACATTATACCTACAAACCGTACTATTTATTATGTAACACAATCACTTAAACAGTTCCACTTTGGTATATTCTGTACACAAGGTGCAGAAAACTTCATAACAATAGAAACCGCCAGGAAAGGAAAAGTGGTTATGTATTCTGGACCCGTAAGGCCTTTAAGTTGCCTGTTGGTGATGCTTGTGAGAGAGGGCGCGCAAAGGCTCCAAGAGCCGTGCTGGTTACCTGCCCCTCACGTGGTGCTCGCCTGGGGACCCTCGACGTTTCGCCGTAAACACGTGGTAAGGCCTCTGGCTTGGTCCTGGCCACGCCACAAGTGCGGCCAATGGTGGAGATGGACCTTACACCCAGCCGACGACGCACAAACGGTCGGAGGAAGAACTGAGGCCTGCTTCTTTACGCAGTTGATGCTCCTTTAAAAAGCCTCGCCCGCTCCTCACGTTGCTTACGGTTTTCCGGTTCGGGCCGACGTTTGCCAAATTCTCCTTTTTCGGGGCTGTGTCCATGACCCACGGTTCGGCCAACGTAATCTTGTCCAGGCTTGGCCTGTTCTGTTCTCAGGCTTCGCTGCGGCTCTGATGACCCCGGGACTGCCGCTAACACGGGACACTCGATTAACCTGTGACACCAGACCGCTCACTAGACTTTCTCGGCGAACCATGACCGACTCACCGGCAAAAAACTCCCAAAGCAAACTGACTCTGGCACACAGGCAGAAGAAACTTCGAAATCTGCGGCAGTGCAGCCCGCCTTTTATGGGCGTCACAGAGGCGGGGGAGTATGACGTTGATTACCTTCATTTACACCCCACGCTGGGCTGGCGCGCCCTTTTGGTATTTTGATCACGATCTATCGTCGCGAATTGGAGAAGCGGTACGTGGCAGAGACATGACGGCCCGTTTGGAAAGCTGGACGTGGCACGAGATCATGCAGCTCCCCGCCTACGAGCAGGAGTTCCCCGCGTCGTCGGGAGGCGGTGTTATGCCCGCTCGTCGCCGGACGTTGCTGGCACAAGATGGGGCATTTGTGGGAATGAAACGGTGAGGCGATGTTGTTCGTTTGTGGAGATCTGTGGAGGGAGGATTGTGAGGAGATAGAAGATGGTTTGGTGCTTTGTGGTGGCGCATGCCTGGTTGTTGAGATGCGGTTATGGTTGTGAAACGTAGTGGCTTGTAGGCTTGTTGAGATGCGGTTGTCCAAATAAAGAATAGCAAGAATAATGGTGACTCAAGATCAACAGCCCGGTAGCAACAATATATACATGCCTTTAGCCATCGGTGGAGGAAATCTATATCTGAACACACCTTATCGACATAAAAATGATCTCTGGGAAACCTGAATTGTGTTCTGTGAATTTTCCAAAGAGTAACAAGCAACTCATATATACATAATATATAATATATATTATTATATAGTATAAGTATATAATTATTTATATATTATATATTAATATAAAGACCACGTTCAGGTCATTTCGTCTTTATGATCAATCGTACGCGGTCACTGGACAGTGTTCCAAGAAGAACCAGGAACATCGATCCGCAGACGTTCTGAACAGGTAATCAAGCATAGCGAAGAAACGATTTGTACGCTGTACCTAGCAAAGATTGTGCAAAAGGCTGAACCGACTGCGATCATCAACAACGAAATTGAATTCCAATAATTCAGAGCTTGGTCAATGAAAAAAATTGAATTATCGTTCATAAACTGATTAATTGTAGCGATGAAATAAATTTCATTTGAATGAGTTTATGTGAATAACTGCCAGAACTGGAGGTTCATAGGGATTAGAGAAATCCGAGGGCTATTCATCAACTTGATTTGACATGCCTCTCAATATGCACGTCTGGTGCTGGTGTAAGCGTCATAAAGGATTTCAGCCCGTATATTTTTTGAAAAATAGGAAGATGGCAGTGGCGACGCACGGTCACTAGTGAGGGTATCGAGCCATGTTCGAGAATTTGTGCGTCCTGCAGTGAAGGAATAAACCTGAGATGTGGTTTCAAACAAGATTGGAACACTGCCACCACGGACGACCACGGTGGAGCTCTACCAGGGAAAATTTTTGGGACACTGCAATAACGTACGACAAATATTCAGAAAATTTCTTGGCCATCACCGATCTCGCTGTTATTTATATCGTCTCTTCTCTGATTATTTTATTTGGGTTGAACCAGAAAGAGCGTGTATACATCAATAAGCCCCATACAATTCAGCAGCTCAGACAACATCGTGCAGAATTTGAGGGCTGCAGCCGGACGGAAGTTATTGTCTCGCCTGTTATGGAAATTGCTGTCGAATAAGAACCCGTCACTCTGCGAAAGCGAAATGGAAGGACGTCTAAGCTATTTTTCATAAATAAAGCAAATTTATCTCCATTTTGGTAAATTTTCTTTTTGTTAAAATAATTTCATAAATTATTAAATAAACGCAGGACACCTGTATAGTAATATATAATAAATAATCCGTACACAACAATAATACGGCCAACAAGTATGCGGACAATCCTTATAAATGGTGGATGCGAGATAATTTCAGCAACAATCCCATTTGTTGTCGCAGGTGTATAAATCAGAGCACACAGCCATGCATATCTCCAGTCAGACAAACACATAGAATGAGGTTCTTTATACTGAAGAGCTCAGTGAATTAAACGTGGCACCAGGAACATAGGGTTCCACTTTTCAACAATTCAGGCTTCGTCACATTTCTGCCCTGCTGACGAGCTGCCCCAGCAATAGTGTGTTATGTGAAAGTGCGAAACGTCGAGAAGCAACAACAGCTCAGCTGCAAGTGGTTAAGGCCCACCAAGCATCACCAGAACACGTAGACCGCCCAGTGATGAAGCACGTAGCAATGGAAACATCATCCTGTTGTCGATTGCAACACTAACACACCAAACAGACCGGAGCAACGCAAGAAGGCAAGCCACTGTTCGGGAGAGCTCTCATGAAAGGGGTTTCCATGGCCGAGCCAGCCACACACTAAACGCCGAAGATCACCATGCACGATGCCAAGTCGTCGGCTGGATGTGTGTGTAAAGCTCTCGCAAATTGGACCTTCTGGAGCAGTGATAATGCTGTGCAGGGTGATGAAAGTCACGCTTCACCATCTGGCAAGACGATCTTTGATTTTGAATCTGGGTTTGGCGAGGCCAAGTCAGGCACGATACCTCTGCCGAATGCATCGTGCCAAACTGTAAATGTTTGGCTGGAGGAGGAAATAGTCTGGGGCTGTTTTTTTCACGTTGGCTCGGCCCTTTCGTTCCAGGAAGGGAAAATCTAACACTAGATTTTTGCTATCAATGATCATTCTACGATGATCTAGCTTCATTAGTGGCAAACAGTTAGGGGAAGCCTTCCTGTTTCAGCAATGACGATCAGACCGCCAAACAAAGCGCAGTCCATACAGAAAATGGTTTGTCGAGATCGTGGCAAGAACTGACTGGCTGACAAGAGCCTGAACTTCAACCCATCGTAACGGGAGACTGGGATGAATTGAACAACGCCCGACTGCGACCAGACTAATCGCCCACATCAGTGCCCCGACCTCACTCATGCTGTGGCTGAATGGAAGGCAAATTCGCAGCACATGCCACTACATCGAGGTGGAAAACCTTCCAGACGAGGAAGCTGTTTTGCACAAAGGGGGTCCAGCTCATATAATGCCCTGATCTTTGGATTGAGACGTTGGACGAGCAGGTGTCACATACTTTTAAGCCAGTCGTGGATACAATCCGATTGATCCGATCTCTCAAAGGAAGAAACGAAAAAAATTATCACAAAACCCAGATCCGGATTCGGATCTTCACCAAAATTTTGCACATTCCCTGTGTTCAACCACCCAAACTGTCCAAAAATTTTCATCCAATCCGTCCAGAACTTTTTGAGCATATCTGTAACAAAAACAGACAAGACAACAAAACAGACAGAAAAGGGTGAAACAAAACCGTCTCCCTCATGGCGCCGGTAACAACTGGCAATGACATATCCCGACGCTTAACATCAAGGGGGGGAAATCCCTTCCAAGTATACAATTCAGCAGGGGAAGCATCCATCACATGTTCCGTTGGGCAGATCTTATATTGTGGATTACCTCCGCCACTGAATGTGAAGGAGTATGTTTTCACACCCTTTCTGTCTGTTTGTTGTCTTTGTTTGTTCGTGTACAGGATATCTCAAAAGTTGTGGACGGCCACCGGATAAAGTATTTGTGGCAAGGTCGGTGGTGTGCACAAGATGAAATTGTTTAGATTTTGGTGAAGATCCACCTAATCACGACGACTAGAATTTAAATAGTTGATCTCCACCCATTTGGGAAGAAATATAAATGCAAAAACGATTATAGTTCTGTATCCATAATATTCAAAATGTAAATTGGGCTGATATGTCTCAGGATCAAGCATACATAAGGAGATAATGCGCTCTATATTACCGAGTGCCCTTGTAGTTTGGTTATTGGTTCAGTTCAGGTCACGTATGAGAGTCAGCGCATCATCGAACACTTTCCGCCGGTACTCCAGGGGGTCTCCGTCGGCCATCTCAGGTAGATCCTGGCCCTCGCCATCTTCTTGAGCTGTTGATCAATCTGCTGCAACCACGAGGCCGTGTCGGCCCCTTGGCCCCTCCACTCACGAGACTCCCTCGCTGAGGCGAATCTGGTGAGCAGGATCAGCGTCAGGAAAACCGAGCCACAATGTCCATACACGCCGCAAGCTGAGGCTCACGAAACGAGGCGGTAACAAATCCATTTGAAGTCTCTCTCAGCAAACCGCTCCGTTGGACACAAAGTCCAAACCAGTGATACCCAAGGATTCTCCCGAGGAGACTTGGTCCAAAGGAGTTAAGTCTCTGTAGTGAAGCAAGACTGGAAGCACCAAGAACCTGAAGACTCAGACTTCAATCCTGCATCAGACCGACTGGCGCCACACCCAATGATCAGTGAATCTCATTACAACCCCCAAGCCAGACCAGATGTCGAATGACCTCCGCGTCACAACTTGCGAACATGAAAATAACAGGAGGTATCCCCCACCCACCACTTTTTACCCACCACTGCCAAGCGAAGGGAATCTCTCCGGTACCTCAACATCCCTCACACTCAAACAGGTACAGAACAAGATAGCAGCACTCCAAGATATCTTCTGAAACCTGGATCTTAGTTTCTCGATGCACGGCTCGCGGTGCTGAAATACAGCTCGGTAACACGGCTCGTGGTGCTGAAAATTAACAGCTCGGTTACACGCTCGTGGTGCTCAATACAACTCGTACATGGCTCGTGGGTGCTGAAATACGCTCGGTACATGGCTCGTGGTGACTGAAGAACAACTCGGTACCACGGCTCGTGGTGCCTGAAATACCCTTCGGTACACGCTCGTGGTGCTGAAATACAACTCGGTACACGGCTCGTGTGCGAAATACAGCTCGCAGCAGGATCGTGGTTCTTCATATCAACCGTACATGGATCGTGGTGCTGAAATAAAAAGCTCGGTACATGGCTCGTGGTGCTCGAAATCCAGCTCGGTCACACGGCTCGTGGTTGAAATACAAGCTCGGTACAACGTCTCGTGGTGCTGAAAGATACAACTCGGTAACCCCGATTGTGGTGTGAAATACAGATCGGTACACGGCTCTGTGCTAAATACAATCGGTACACGGTCGTGGTGCGAACTACAAGCTCGTACACGGCTCGTGGTGCGAAATACAACTCCGTACAAAAGGACCTCGGGTGCGAAATACAGCTCGGTACATCAGTCGTGGTGCTGAAATACAGCTCGGTAATATGGATCGTGGTGCTGAAATACAGCTCGGTAAACACGGCTCGTGGGTGCTGAAATACAACTCGGTACACGGCTGTGGGCTGAAATACATCTCGTACACGGCTCGTGGCTGAAATACAACTCTGGTACAACCGCCTCGTGGTGCTGAAATACAAACTCGGTACAGCGCTCGTGGTGTCCGAAATACGCTCGGTACACGCTCGTGGTGCGAAATACAACTCGGTAACTAACCGGCTCTGGTGCTGAAGATACAACTCGGTACAACGGCTTCGTGGGCTGAAATACACGCTCGGTACCATGAATCGTGTTCTCAATATAAACTCGGTAACATGATGTGTGCTTGCACATACAGCTCGGTAACATCGGTCGCTGGTGCTGAAATCCAGCTCGTAACACGGCTGCGTGGTGCTGAAATACAGCTCGGTAACGCTCGTGGTGCGACAATACAGCTGACACGGTTCGTGCTTGAATACAACTCGGTACACGTCGTGTGCTTGAAAGATACAGCTCCGTACAATGGATCGGGTTCTCATATACAACCGCTAACATGGATCGTGGTGCTGAAATACAGCTCGGTACATATGGCTCGTGGTGGAAAATACAGCTCGGTACACGGCTCGTGGTGCTGAAATACCGTCGGTACAACCGGCTTGTGGTGCGAAATAACAACTCGGTACACGGATGTGGTGCTGAAATACAGATCGCTACACGGCTCGTGGTGCTGAAATATCAAACTCGGTACAAACGCTCGTGGTGCTGAATACAGGCTCGGACCCACAGGCCGTGTGCTGAAATACATCCGTACACCGGCTGGTGCGAAATACACTCGGTAACACAGATCGTGGTGCTGAAATACAGCTCGGTACATGGATCGTGCGTCTGAAATACAGCTCGGTAACCAGGCGCGTGGTGCTGAAATACAACTCGGTCTGGCTCGTGGTTGCTGAATACAGCTGGTACACGGTCTCAGTGGTGCTTGAATACACTCGGTACACGGCTCGTGTGGCAATACAAACTCGGTACAACGGCTCGTGGTGCTTGAATACAGATTCGTACACGGCTCGTGGATGCTGAAATACAACTCGGCTACACGCTCGTGTGCTGAAATACAGCTCGGTCATGCGATCGGGTGCTAAATACACCGGTACACAGATGTGTGCGAAATACAACTCGGTACACGGCCGTCGGTGCTGAAATACAACTCGGAGTACACGGCTCGTGTGCTGAAATACAGCTCGTACATGGACTCGTAGGTTCTCAATACAACCGGTACCATGGATCGTGGTGCTGAATACAAGCTCGGTACATGGCTCGTGGGCTCGAAATACAGTCTCGGTACACGGCCCGTGGTGCTGAAATACAGCTGGTTACACCGGCTCGTGGGCTGAAATACAACTCGGTACAAACACTTTGGTATTTGTGCGGTGCAGAATACCCTCGTAACGGCTCGTGGTGCTGAAATAACAACTCGGTAACATGGCTGTGGTGCTGAAAATACAGCTCGTACAGCGTCGTGGTGCGAGAAATACCAACCGGTACAACGGCTCGTGGTGCTGAAATAACAGCTCGTTACACAGATCGTGGTGCCTCATACCACCGTACATGATCGTGGTGGCTGAAATACAGCCTGCGGTACAACGGCTTTATGTGCTGAAATACAACCTCGAACAGAAATACAGCTCGGTACATGGCTCCGTGGTGCTGAATACACTCGGTACACTGGATTGTGGTGCTGAACTACAGCTCGTACACGGCTCGTGGTGGAAATATAGCTCGGGCACGGCTCGTGGTGCTGAAAGTACAGCTCGGTCCACGCTCCTGGGCTAAATACATGCTCCGTACAACGGCTCGTGGTGCTGAAATACAGCTCGGTACACGGATCGTGGTGCTGAAATACAGATCGGTACACGATCGGTGGTGCTGGAAATACAAGATCGTACCGGGCTCATGGTGCAAATACAGATTGGTACACGGTCTCGTGGTGCTGAAATCCCCAACTCGGTACACGGGATCGTGGTGCTGAAATAACAACGGTACACGGCTCGTGTGCGAAAATACGCTCGGACACGCGCGTGTGCGAACTATACAGCTCGGTACGGCTCGTGGTGCTCGAAATACTGCTCGATGCATGCCCGGTGCTGAATAACAGCTCAGTGCACCGGGTCGGTGCTGAAATACAGATCGGTACACGCTCGTGTGTGAAATACAGCTCGTACACTGGTCGTGTGCTGAATACAGCTCGGTGCACGGCTCGTGGGCTGAATACACTCGGTCCAACCTAAAATTAAGACCATTTGTCACTGTGCAATCACTGAATTTGTTAACCAACTATTTTTGAGGCACAATGTACAAAGGTCAACTCAGTCAAACTTCTAAATCAATTTAATCTGAAAAAGAATCGAATTCACCGATTGACCTGAGCTTTGATTGAGATTGCCAATTTATCACAAATGAAAAGCCAGCTGATGACATGAACTCGAGAGGGGGTGATTTTTGCAGTATGTCCTCTGCACGTGTCTTTTTTCTGTTTGTTTTTGTTTGTTTGTTTGTTTGGTTTTTTGTCCACACAGAACTTTGAGTTTTCTCACAACCACTTGTCGGATGAAAACAAATTCACCACAGATGACTACCATGTCGTATGTTACTGAAATTATGACGCTCGAGATCACAATGATGTGTCAGCCATGTTGGAAAAGATGGTAAAACTTTGGACCTCTCGTATCTCTGAAAACCGCCACCAACGGTCAACAAAATATTGAAATTGGACATGGCAAAGTACTCCCATGGGAAAGTGTGATCTTTTATAAGAACGATCTGGTGCCCTTCTATTGACGTGAATTGCATCATGTAAGAAGCTACATCTGAATCAGATGAAAGTTTTTTGAGCGGTTCACTGAGTGATAAAAGCGTCCACAGAACAAAAATTGACTGACGTCATGGTCACGTGTGATTCGGAGCATATTGTTTTGTTTTTTAAAAAACTTCAAAAATCTTCTCTGAAAGTGGCTGATAACAGAGCGAGCAGAAACTTTCACAGTATGACCACTGTCCATGAGGACAAAAGGTCACACTATATGAGTCATAGGTCAGCATGGTTTTTCAGCCATGATTGGATTTACCCTAAAGCTCTGTAAAAAAGGTCTTCTCTCACAAGAACGGCTGCGACAGATCGAGGGGACAACTACACAAATGTTCCCAAGCCTGAGAGACAGGGTCATCTCGAATAACATGTGTTATACTGGCCTGGCGTTCATATTGGATGGCACGAAAAAATGTTCAAAAAATATATATTTCTCTTGAACCCTTATCGCGTGAAACTTCACACTATGATGTGAGTGATGAGAAAAATATGTTTTACATTTCAAACTGATCGGCATGCAGTGGTGTGACAGGCGGAATTATTTAATTTTTTGAATCTGGGTATTATAATGTTTTTATAATTTTTTTTGAGTAAAGGCTCACTTGGTTGTACACTGGATGATATGAGGGAGAGAGTAGCAGCTGAAATGATGAACCTATCAGGTTCTTCTGAAATGACTCATCTTACTTTTTGCTCTTGTTTAGGTTGGGGTTTGGCTTCATCTTTACGAACAGCTGGTTTTCTGATTACTCCAATGCAGGATTGGACCTCACCGGTAAGTTGCGTCTCCCATTTGATTTTGAATTGAATTTTACTTAGTCCATTCTAAATTAAAATTGAATAATAGATAAACCCATCATGGTCAGGGAGGTGTCCGATCAATGCGGACGTCTGAACCCGGTCATTCCACTGCCAGCAGTTTATAAAGTGGCAGTTCTCATTCTGTATAATAATTACATCACACACCAATGCACAAACACATACAAACACCATAATAAAGCAAGTCCTGGTGAGGAAGAAAGAGGTTCCTGGGCCTGCAATCTCTGAATTCACTCTTTTTCTTCTTTATGTAATGCCCGTGAGTTGGCGTGACTTCACAAAATGGAAAAGGTAAGTTGTTTTCACGCAACTGCCCTCCATCACTGACTCAGTGCACAATGGTGGAAGAAGGCTAGGATAACTGAAAAGCCGAACGATGGAATGAAATCTGTGCGAGAGAGAGACAGAGACAGACACAGACATTTCTGTGGAAGATGTTCTAGACTAAGTACATCAGGGGCATTGGATAAGGGGAGACCAGCTTGAAGAGAGATGGCTGCTTGCCGTTCCACTAATCTGCCAAGTGAATGCCAGACTCGCCCGGCAGAGCAGCTCTCTGAAAATAGCAGAAGAGATGTTCACTTTCATCAAGCCACATTCAGATGCACCACTTGAGCAGAGGAAGAGCAGGAGAATTTTTCTATCGATAGATTTCTTCTGGTGGGCCTGGCAGGATGCGAGAAGACGTATGCACACCCACTGCTTCCAAAGCTCTCCTCGCCTAAGGTTTGATTCCTCGCACGCCAGGCCCATACACACTGTCAGCTCAGTGTTTTCAAAGGCAGGGTGTATCTCTCATGCAATAACGTGAGTTAATCCCACGGATATGAAGTGTGTACTTCGTGCTATTATGTAAACAGGATTAACAACCAAGGCTGGGGAACCGTTGTTATGACCAGGGACATTTCTCGATCTGGGGTGCTATAAATAACGAAGAGACTCAGATGAGTTGAAAACACTGTAAACCAAACAGAAAGAAACGCAACAATTTCAATATCACCTCTCACAAGAAGTAGACACATCATCACGCAGCGGAAGACGAGATAATATCATTCATCGGTCCACCTGAGAGATCAGCAAAAGCTACGTGAGAGCTTTGGATAACAGTTTTAAGAGGGTCCCACATCGATGAGCACTAAACAAGCTAAGATTCACTTCACGCCATTATATGAGAAGCTTGATGTGGAGTGGAGAGGGGCTGATAGCCTCATCGAACAATAACTCCACACTGCACATCAACTGGTCCAGCTAATGGAAGAGCAGAACCTAGCCAAGCATAAAAAATCATATCACTCGGAGCAAAGATAGGAGAATACAAGTTGCCTATCAACCAGCCTCTGTCACCCTCGGAGTTGCGCTAGCATAGCAAGACATGTCCCTGTGATCAAGATCATTAGGTCATCCAACTAAAGCAGGCTCCACGTACTACAGAGGAAGAACAGAACCTGCACAGCACAAATTCGACACGGACTGAAATAAGAAGTCATTACATTGTGTCATGAAAGCATCCAGTCAGATGACATAATGGAATAATAAGCAGAAGAGACCTCTGATCTATTATTACAAGTACTAGAGTTTTCTTCTCTTCTACCAGCAACTGCCTACTCAGCAATGGCGATTTTGGATAGGATACAGTTACAAAGAATCAAACAACGTGCAAGTACACAGTTGCTCTTCGCTCACAGAGACCTCTCAGCGCGAGCTATCTGGCGAATTCATTGCCACCACTCTCAGTCTTCAAGTTTATCCCTTCTTTCACACCCATGGGCCTTTAACAGCGTCGAAGCTCATGTACCAACTCATGAGAGAATTACGCCCTTCGCGCTAAACATACGTTAACACGTCAAGTGCATGGCCATGCTCGGATATCTGAAGCCCACAGCTCACAGCGCGCGCGCGGCAGCTGACCCACACAAAAGGTGAGTTAATAGAAGGCCAAGTATAATAGACAACAGAAGAGTTCTTCTCTCGTCGGAGAAGTTTATCCCCTCCACATATACTACACACGATGGCTTGGCTTCTTCACTCTATGTGATTGTGTATCTCTTCAGCTGTTCCGTTCTCGAGGTGTGCGTGTTGCCTGGGATGTTAATTTTAAATCTTATATAACTCTAATTGAGCTGATAACTACCTTTAATACTGCATCTGCTTGCAGTAGGAGTATTTGAGCCAAGGCTCTAAATCTATTACGAACGCCACCGCATTTCGATGTCACAAGCAGAGAAGTTGCATCCTGAAATTCCTGAACACACTATATGATCGCAATCTACATGACATCATGGGCGATGATCTAAGGGAGGCTGGTGACGATGAGGAGGCATTACACACCGACACATTAAGCTTGAACATCTCGCAGAGATACTTAACACAAAGCATGATCACACAAGCGTGGGAAGAAAACGCGTCGAAGGAAAGGATACAGAGTATTGAAAAGAAAGGTTTAGAGAAGAAGGAAGCAACTTCAAGAAGAAAGCAAAGCAGTACCTTTGCTCTCGATGAAGGGTAATATGCAGCGAAAATCTTATCCTACCATATGCTATCATCCGATGTCATCAGCACTCACTCGATGAATTTTGTTGATTCTATGAGAGTCCTGTTCACTAGTTATCCTAAGTAAACATAAAGCTTGGATTATTGGCGTATGAGAGATGAAATATAATGGCTCGAAATGCACGGCAAAATTTACACTAATAGCAAAATAAGGAGAGAGATCTGTTAAGTACATCATCACAGCAAGGTAAATCCGTAGCGCGATGAGACGGCATGCACTACAATCCAGTGCACTGATGGCCAAACCGACCTCGTCCAAAGAACTGACATCCTATGGAGGTACAACAATGAGCCATTACTCAAAAACACAAATACAAATAAAGCAAGTTACTTAGCAACACACACGATGTCAATTAACCAAAAGCAGTAAAACACATATACTACCCGCAGTAGAACACATCCACGCCATCCACTTACCGATCCCAGTATCTCTAATTTCTCGAACGATGATTACACACACTTACAAAGATAAACACAATCACAAACTATACCTACACATCATAACTACTACATACATATCCACACAAAGCTATGCTAGTAGACACGTTGCTAAACGAACCGAGAGAGAGGAGGAAGTAAAGAAGAGAGCTCGGATCACATGCTTATTAGAATACAAATTTCAATTAAGATATACCCCAAGGGTGCTAGATACAGTATTAAAGTGTCCAGAACAATTCTCGTCTCAATTTAGTAGAAGCTCCCGCACACACAGAAGCACACCCATAACCTCATTTAAGCAGAACAACTACCCTCAGGTAACTACACCAACACTACAACTACACACACCCAGGCATCACACGGGATACAATCATCTCACATATTGCAGATCTACCAACAGTACTTCCACCTACCGAGCAAAACCTATGTACACGAGCCTACTACCAGCAAGCAACAATCATACATTACAGGTCATCTAACGAGGCAATACCATATACACAAATACGGCATGCACATATAAAACCACGCACACAGACCCATCACCGCACCACTACATTGAACACCACTACACACATATCAGCAATACAACTAGCAGCATACGACACAAACCCACATAAATACGACACATACCATCATGGCAACAAGGCGTCATACGTGTGCAGTTCACACATACAAGAGTGTCTTCGTGTGAAGATCACGACCAGCGCTATTTCCAATGTGAAGAGATGAGGATGGTTCCACACCGTTTGACACCCAGTAGACATAAGATGACCTGAGCCACTAGGACCCTTGTTCTTAACCATACATATATTAGAGAAAAACACCATCAACCGAACAATCGTAATATTGTTACTCATGTCATATTTAAAATGCTTTCCTATACGTGTACCGTATTTTGGGACCTTATCCCCCTATAACACGTGTGCAGAAGGTTATTTGTTGTCTTTCGATGCCCTTTCATCGCCTTTCTTGAAATCACTTCGATAGATCAACTCGTGCTACAAAATAACATCACCAATACGATATGCAAGTATGATTGATTGCAATCAAAAAATGTCCGGACAAGATATGTCTCGTCAGATACAGTGCGGAAATTGAGAGCGGCGCGGAGAGTGTGCAGTACTGTTCAGATCTTGTGGTTTGAGGAAAATAGTCCCCGTTGCATCGCGCATTGTGCATGTTCATGACTGCACCGGGCTCGAGGAATAAGGCTGTGGTCGGAGAGTGTGCATTTTTTAGTAGGCAGCCTGTTGGAGGTGAAGGCAGATGAGGAGGGAGTAAGTGATTTTCCAGAGAACTTTGTGATTGATGGAAACATTTCCTCAAACAATGCTGAAACATCTGTACCTGCCCAAATCACACGACAACATACTACTAGATCCCCTGTGGTGAATGGTTTAATCCGAAAACAAAGTGGTTTTGGAAGAAAAACACAAAGTCGTGCAAACACCACAACAAACAAAACAAACAGAACAGAAAAGCAACACTGGAGGAGATACGGGCAGAGAGGGGGCCACCGGGGGGGGGGTGTTTGTGGGGGGGGGTGGGGGGGTTGGGGGGGGGGGGGGGGGGGGGCAAAAAAAACATTGGGGGGGGGGGTTCGGGGGGGGGGTTTTGTTTTGGGGCACCCCCCAAAAAAGTTCTTTATTTTGAATTTTTTTGGGAACCCCCCCCCCCCTTTTTCCCCCGCGGCCCGGGGGGGGGGGGGTTTTAGGGGGGGGGGGTTTTTTTGTGGGGGGTTTTTGGGGGGGGGGGAGAAACTTGGGTTTTTGGGGGGGGGGGGGGGGGGGGGGGGGGGGGGGGGGGGGGGGGGGGCGCGGGGGGGGGGGGGGGGGGGGGGGGGGGGGGGGGGGGGGGGAAAAAGGGGGGGGAGGGGGGGGGGGGGGGGGGGGGGGGGGGGTGCGTTTTTCAGACTCATGGATGAGGCATTATGCGTCGGAGTGTGCGTTTTTCAGACTCGTGGTGAGGCTGTGGGGTGGAGCTGTGTGCTTTTCAGACTCGTTGGTTGAGGCATTGCGTGGCGGAGGTGTGGCATTTTCAGACTCGTGGTTTGAGGAATTGCGTGCGGAGGTGTGACATTTTAGACTCGTGGTTAGGAATTGGGGGTGGAGGTGTGCATTTTCAGACTTGTGGTTGAGGAATTGCGTGGTGGAGTGTTGCATTCTAGACTCGTGTGTGGAATTGGGGAGGAGGTGTGCGTTTTTCAGACCAATGGGCATGAGGCATTAAATGCGTCGGAGGTGTGCGTTTTCAGACTCGTGGATGAGGCATTGTGGGTGGAGGTGTGCATTCTTTCCCCAGACTCGTGGTTGAGAATTGTTGGGGCTGGAGTGTGGTTTTTAGACTCGTGGTTTGAGGAATTGTGGGTGGAGATGTGCGTTTTAGACTCGTGGTTTCGAGGAATTGTGGGTGAGGTTGCTTTTCAGAAACTCGTGGGAAGAGGCTTGTGGGGTGGCGTGTGCATTTTTTCAGACTCGTGGTTGAGGCATTGTGGGGTGGAGGTGTGCGTTTTTAGACTCGTTGTTGAGAATTGTGGGTGGATGTGTGCGTTTTCAGACTCGTGGTTTGAGGAACTTGTGGGGTGGAGGGTGCATTTTTAGACTCGTGTTTGAGGAACTGTGGGGTGGAGGTGTGCGTTTTTAGACTCGTGTTTGAGGATTGTGGGGTGGAGGTGTGCATTTTAGACTCGTGTTGAGGAATTGTGGGGGTGGAGGGTGCGTTTTCAGACTCGTGGTTGAGGAATAGCGTGGCCAGAGTGTGCTTTTTCAGACTCGTGGTTGAGGAATTGTGGGTGGGAGGTGTGCGTTTTTAGCCTCGTGGTGAGAATTGTGGGGTGGAGGTGTCGTTTTTCAGACTGTGGTTGAGGAATTGTGGGTGGAGGTGTGCGTTTTCAGCCGGGTTGCAGGGAATGTGGGTGGAGGTGTGCATTTTTAGAACTCGTGGTTGAGGAAATTTGTGGCGGTGAGGTGTGCATTTGCAGACTCGTGTTGAGGCATGTGGGGTGGAGGTGTGCGTTTTTAGACTCGTGGTTGAGGAACTTGTGAGTGGAGGTGGTGCGTTTTTCAGACTCGTGGTTGAGAATTGTGGGGTGGAGTGTGCGTTAGACTCGTGGTTGAGGAATTGTGGGTGAGGTGTGCGTTTTAGACTCCGTGGTGAGGAATTGGGTGGAGGTGTGCGTTTTCAGACTGTGGTGAGGATGGGGTGGAGGTGGTGCGTTTTTTCAGACTCGTGGGTTGAGGAATTTGTGGGTGGAGGTTGTGCGTTTAGACTCGTGTGAGGAATTGTGGGTGGAGGTTGCGTTTTTAGACTCGTGTTGAGGAATGTGGTGGAGGGTGCGTGTTCAGACTCGTGGTTTGAGGACTTCGTGGGGTGGAGGTGGCCCTCTGCCAGTGGCCTTCTAGTTTCAGGAATGTGTTCCTGCTCAGATTTCATTGTTATTGAACGGAATTTTATTGTTTTATTATGAGTTGTGTTGTAATGAAGAGAGCAGTCCTCCCCTCCCCCTCCCTCCCCCCTCCTCTTCCCCCTCCTCCCATTAATGTTGAATCCTAAAATAAGTGATAAATTAACGGTATTTCTGGTTCTGAAGAGTTTTGTCAAGATTGTTACAAGAGTGCCTTTACTAACTGGTTATCTATCTATAATTCCAGCAATCTCTGTGTGTCTGTCTGTCTGTCTGTGTCCTGTGTCCTGTGTGTGGTGTCCTGTGTGGTGTCTGTGTCTGTGTGTGTGTCTGTGTGTGTGTGTGTGTCTTGTGTGTGTGTGTCTGTCCTGTGTACTTGTGTGTGTGTCTGTGTGTGAAATCCGTCGGTTTCTTCGACAACCACTGGTCCGATCTAATTGAAACTTGCCAGGTATATTGCTGGGCGACCCTGATATGTTGCCTTTCAAGGTGATATTAATCAGACAAGTGGTTCCAAAGTATGGCCATTTATTTTACCAAACCATGAAGGGATACGATGCTCGCGTAGCGTGGCTTGCATAGGCCGGTGCGCGGCCGCGACGATGACGTCACGCTGCCGTGCCGGTTTACGATGGGGAATCGGGTGCCTAGTTACCGTGGCGTAGGGTGGCAATGGTCCAACGCACGATGTCATGGCAAGCAAAGACAAGGGAGGTAAACTTGATTTACATTTGATTTTAATTACTCTCTGTGTGTGTAAGTAGCACAGCAGTTTTACTTCAATGCAAAGTGATATTCGTGAATGCATGGAACATTCCGTACCGGCACGGCACCACTTCCGGATAGTGAATCGACAAGATTCTAATAATTCTCGATTTCTTAGGCCCGCAATTTAATAGCCAATCACAATGCCCCAGTCCAGTCGTCGTTTCACGAGAGCGAAAGGAAACGCCTGTCGTGTTTTGTTTCTGGCCGTGGTTTGTAGGTTTTTTTTTTTTTTTTGTTCTGCATGTATGGCCCGCACGTATGGGCACGCAACGTGACGGGCATGCGAGAGCGAAGGAACCGCCTGTGTAGGTTGTTGTTTTTCTGGCTCGAGTTGAAAGTTTTTTTGGTTTGCCGTACGGCCACGCACTACGGCCACCACGTTGGGCCACCACACTACGGGCAGCGCGAGAGCGCAAGGAAGGCCTGTGTGGTTGCTTGTTTCTGGCTAGGTTTTGAAAGTTTTTTGGAGGGTTTTTTTGGTTTGCAAACGTATGGGCAGACTTCTATCTATAATTCCCAGCAATCTGTGTGTAATGCGTCGCGGTTGCGTGTCCCGTGTCCGGTAACGTGTACTCGTGTCCGTGTCCATCGTTCTGTGTGTCTGTGCACCGCTGTTTCTCGACACCATGGTCGAATCTATTGAAACTTCCAGGTATATTGCTGGGGACCTGAGTTTGTGCCTTTTCAAGGTTTGATATTAATCGGACAAGTGGTTCCCAAGTTAATGGCATTTATTACCAACAATGAAAGGATACGTCGCTGCGTAGCGTGTGTTGCGTCGACTTGTGCGCGGCGGTCCGACGATGACGTTCACGTGCGTGCCGGTTACGATGGGGAATCGGTGCCTTAGTTACGTGGCGTAGGAGTGGCAATGGTCAATTGCAGCGAATGTCATGCAAAGCAAAGACAGGGAGGTAAACTTGATTTAATTTTAATTAACTCTCTGTGTGTGTAAGTATCACAGCAGTTGTTACTTCATGCAAGCGATAATTCGTGGAAATGCATGTGAAATTCCGTACGGCACGCACCACTTCGCGGATAGTGGAGACAATGTATTCCAATAATTTTCTCGATTCTTATGCGCATTTATAGATAAACACAAATGCCACCAATCAGTCGTCGTTTACGAGAGCGAGGAACGGCCTGTTGTGGTTGTTTGAAAGTTTTTTGTGGGGGGGGGGGGTTTGCAACGTACGGCACGCCACGTACGGCAGCACGGGAGAGTGAAAAACGGCCTGTGTGGGTTGTTTGAAAGTTTTTTTGTGTTTTCTTTGGGGGTTTGCACGTACCAGTTTTTTTTTGTGTGGGGTTGCACGTACGGCACGCGACTGAGCGAAGAAGCCGCCTGTGTGTTTGAAAGTCTTTTTAATTTTTTTTGCACGTCGGCCCACATACGTATGGCACATACTAGTGTAGCTGATTTACAAATGTTGTACAAACTTTGCGAAGTGCTGAACATTGTATTGGACCGTAACTTAATGTAAAACGATGTACATATACAATAGTACGTTACTTTAATCGAAATATGCTGTGTGGTTGTTGTCGATGACCTCGTCCTGACAGCGGCGTGGAGACACCGGTCGACCTCCCGGAGTGATCAATCTTCCCCCACACTCGAGATATTGTTGGGGGTGGGGCGGAGGGGTGTTGAAGAAAGAGAAGAAGTCGGGGGGGGGGTGGGAATGGCGCCGGTTTCACGGCGCTGTGATCAATGATCGTGCTTCCCTGATAACCGGGCTTGCAGGAAGAGTGGGTAAGATTTGACCCCCGATTCCGTTGGAGCGTACGCCCATACATGAGGAGGCACCCCAATAGTCATGTCTGTGGTATTAATTAGTACGTACTTTCACAGACAGAGTGGACTCACCATGAAAGACGCAATTCTATGTGTAATCCCCAGGTGAGATACACTCTGTCTTGGGGATTTCAATGCATCAACTGGTATCGACAGGCGAATGGTTAGACTCATAATACGCTCGTTGACCGGTGTTACCTCAATTATCATTGGAGTCAGCTTATTGGATACAGCTACAGTGACTCCTTGGGAATGGTCACAATCAGATCGACCAGACCAATAGTAGGTGTAACCACCCACC
>CM068962.1:49549747-49564321 GCA_035128595.1 Eptatretus atami
ACCAAAGTTCGTTCATGGAATTAAAAAGTTGCGGTCTAAGGGAGTGTAAGGGGGGGTTGTCCCCCAAAATATGTATTTGCTTTCTTCTCTGAAACCACACACACAATTTTGATGACACGTGACCATAACCTTTATCACCCTTGATGTACCAAAGTTTGTTCATGGCATTAAAATAAATTCCATAGGTATTTACTTTCTTCCTCGTTACACACGTATTTTGTGAGTCATCCATGCCTACCAGTGGTTCCCTGGTTATCTTATCCAGCCGCTACCAGGTGAGTGCCCTGGGGTATTGCCCCTATGCTTTTTGTGTACAGTGTCAAGGCTCATGGAAGAAGTGGAACAGAATGGATCAGGACGTAACAGAAGAAAAAGAACAGGAGAAAGAGAGGGAGGGGGAGGGGAGGAGGGACAAACCAACAACAAGGTTGAGGTACAAAATAGAAGGAGACTTCAATTGGCTAAATCAGGTATGTGAGGAAGAATAAGGGTGAGGGGAGGACACAGGGGTGGACAAGCAAACTCTCAATCACAGAAGTGAAAGGAAAAACGTGGAAAGAGGTGGGCTTGGGGAGGGTTAATGGGGGTAGAGATTATCATGGTTATGGATGAGGGATGAACTGAGATGGTGGTGAACATCTGTCTTGAAGCTTTGGATGGAAGAATGAGATTGAAGACACTTGGGAAGTTGGTTCCACAGGTGGGAGAAAGAGTTACTGATGAGTGGGGATGAGCAGCAGTGATTCTGGGTTTTGGGAGTTTTACCAGAAGGGGGTGGATGGTGGACCATGTGTGCCCGGGACAAATCACGGAAATATCAGAGGGTGCAAGACCAGAGAGGAGGTGGTAGAAGACAGACCACCAAACTGTATGTGATGTGAAAGTGAAATGCCCATAGCCTCAGCTTCATCACAGAATTTCCACTGATCTTGAAGGCTTTGGTTTCCACAGCATCAAGCTGAGCAAGGAGTGAGGCAGAGGTGGCATCCTATAAGGGAGAGCAGTACTCCATCAAGCTATGGATGAAGGCTTTGTTGGTGGGTAGCAGTTCAGGAGTGCCAAAGAAGGACTTTGCATGTCAGAGGATGCCCAGTCGGTGACTGGCTTTAGAGGCCAACTTTGAAATTTGGTTTGCCCAAGAAAGATCATGACTGATGGTGAAACCCAAGGGTTTGAGGGACTGGAATTCTTCAAGAAGATTGCTAAGAAATTACATGGGAGGGTTCGTCATACAGTTCCATTGGAGAGATATCGTGGGAGTGTGAGATTTGTCTGGATTGAAAGACATATTCTAAGTATTTGACCAACTTGTGATTTTGTGAAGGTGTGAAGAGAAGGAAAAGGCTGCAGTCTGCCTGAAGGATCTGAAGGATGAATGATGTCATGGCAAAGGGTGTAGTCATCAGCAAGGAAATATAAAGGATTTTCCAGAGAGTCTTGGATATCGTTGATGAAGATTAGGAATAGGACTGGGACGAAAACACTGCCTTCACAAGGAAAGGAGATGAGAGGATCCCATTGAGAGTCATGCATTGGCTGGGAGAGTCAACAGTAAGCCAGGTGTGGAGTTGGCCTTGGATGCCATAGGCAGAGAGTTTGGAGCACAAGGTGGATACCAGACTGTATTGAAAGCTCGAGATACATCTCGAGAGATGATCCTAATCTCATGGCTCATATTGAGGACTTCCATCCATTGTTGGGAGAGCAGAAGCAGCATATCCAAGTTGGAGTGACCTGCTCTGAATCCGAGTTGATGATCTGAGATCAGGCCATTGGAGAAAAATAAAGGATTCCATGAGCTTGCTGATGACTGGTTGACTGGGTCATTCCACAGGATGACATTCCACAGAATATCATGAAAGGATGACCTGAGATGGTGGTGAACAGCTGTCCTGAAGCTTTACCTTTCTTTACAAGTTGGTGTACTAAAAAAATTTAAAAAGCACCAATTCCATCTGTTATGAAAAAAAATTGACTTTACAAACGTTGTCCTCCTGTATCCAAGTTCCTTGTGTATATAAACAGTCCACCAAAGTCCGCTTTGTGTCATTGTGTATAACATGAACATTTTGAAGATGGATTGACGGCAAGAAATGTGTTTATTTGTTCATTTCTAACAGCGTCTCCTGAGCGGTGAGTTGGATTCAAGCTTAAATCTACAAACACCGCTCACATTCCATTTTGAAAACAGATTCAAGTTTCCAAAAGTCTGATTTCATCTTTTGACAATAATAGATGGGACTGCCAGTCTAATGCCCATTTGAGGGATGTTGGACATGTTGATGCCTTACACTGCTTGTGAAACACCAGGATGGCAGTTTATAGCTGGGTTGGGATTTGAACCGATTCGAACCTGGGGTAGACAGCTCGTGAGATAGCGCACATAACTGTAAGCTATCCAGCTAGCCCCTACAAACCCCAAAATCTTGCAAATTGGAATAAAACGTTGCTCATTTGGGATGATCGGAATATAATAAAATAAATTACAATTTATTCAAAAACAATCTAATAATTAGCTAAAGTAATGTTTGAGGTGAAGCAAACAATAAAAACAATAACAAAACACTGACGTCATAATGTTATTCCTGGTCATGACAACTATGTAGCTGAGCTCCAACAAGCGATTCTTTGTGAGTTATTTTATTTTGGGACTTGACCGATCCCCAAAAGTCAGACTTTGCTTTGATACAAGGAAACAGTGTGTATGGGTAAGCTGCATGAAGTAGAGAGACGTTTAATCAGTAAAGGCTCACACTGTGAGATCAGTGAGAGTGATCAGTGAGAGTGATGCCTGGGAATAAAGAAAACGTTTTCTCAAACAAGGCGCACATCTCCGATGGAATCAGCAAAGATATTTACTATACGAGCCATTGCCAAGCATGGAGTCGTGTGGTTCCGTCTGTATTTCTTTGTCGTTTATTTTAATGACCACTTCCTTTAAAATCGTGATTGCTCTTCATCCAGTTTGGTTTGTAGGTTTGAGAGTGTAGTGTGTGCCCTTGGTGCACAGGTGTAATGTTGGTAAATCCAGGGAGTGAAGCTGTAGCGGTACATTGTCTGTACAGTTGTAGTGAGTGTGCGGTACTAGCAAATCACTGTGAGTGTGCAGGTATCACGTGTATGGATTCTCAGTGAGTGTGCAGGTATCACGTATATGGATTCTCAGTGAGTGTGCAGGTACAGTCTTAGTGTAGTAGTGAAAGTTCAGGTATCGCATTCCTAGTAATGTGACGTCATATATGTATGGAGTGGCTTTTTTGGGGCTCTCCTGTTGGTGTTTCCCCCCTTCTCTTTCTGCTGTTCCTTTTGTTATGTTGCTTCCTGATCCGTTCTGTGTAGTAGCTCTTCCACGAACCTTGACTTTATTTACAAAAATGAAAACAACATATTCATAACTTACTGCATGATAACATACTCAAAGCATACTCAACTAGAAGGGCACTCGGTAAAGCGCACACCTCCCCCAAGCTGATTAGTTTACATTTTGTATCCCAATGATCGGCCGCATCTCGATTCGGACCTGAACTAAAAATTAATTGGCTTGTTCTTGTCGCATAACCAACTCATTCACCAAGTTTCGTCCGAATCTATCCACAACTTTTTGAGATATCGTACTACATAGCGGTTTAGCCCCATCTCTCAATGGTGAAGAATCACTTTTAAAATTCTAGTAGTCGGATCCAGATCCGGATCTTCCCAAATTTAACCAGTTTCGTCCTTGTCACACACAACACACACACACACAACACACACACACCAACACACAACGACAAGTTCCGTTGTGGTAATGCAGTGTATGTAAATACCACAACAAAAAATACATAAAAACGACAAATACAAAGATTTACCTTGAAACAGAGTTCTTTGAAAGAGGAATTCAAGTGGGTAATTAGCAAAATTCAATTGAAAAATATATCAAGGCCAGAACACAAAATGTCGATCCCAAAAATGGCCTGCAGCGACGCCGCTTGATGCTTACTCGCCGCGGCTGGCGCAAAGATGGCGTCGTTTCGGAGACGAAGGTGGGCGATGTTTGTGGTGTGGGGATGTTGACGGTTGCTGGCGAAGTGGTGAGGATGGCATGGTTTGGTGAGAGGCAGGTGTGGTTGTGGTGGTGGAAGGCGGTTGGTCTGAACGGTTGTTGAGAGCGATGTTGGTGGTGGTGGTGGTGGTTGTTGTAAAGCGGTTCTTGAGAAAGATGTTGGTGGTGGACGTGGTTGGTCCAAAATAACGATAGTAAAGAATAACGGCTAACTCAAAGATCACAGCCCGGTTAACATGAATAGTTAGTTCCCTTTAAACAACGGTGGGGAAATCTTCTGGACACGGACTTATCGGCCTAACTGATCTGGGACCTTTATGTGTTCTGTCAATTTCCACAGCCGTAACAATATGTTAGGCTACTAGTGTGCCAAAGTTGGTGCTTTCCTCACAAAATGCACAATTGTTATGCTAAGTTGCCCCACTACAACGATAACGAAATCGGAACACAATAGATTGCCTGCAATTGGTCAAAACCCGTGATATTAGAACCCGCGATATTTGAGGGTTGACTGTACACTACATTAGTTATTCATACGTGCCTGTTGTATGTGTCCATTATGGCAGGTGTGCTATTATAACTGGACTCAAAACATGACAACAGGTGTGCTATTATAACTGGACTCGTTGACAGCTCTACCTACCCTGTGTTTTCAGCATCATTTCATTCACCGTGTCATTTGACTTTCAGTCATTGGTTTTATGTTGTAAGTATTTCTCCTGCTGACGAAGCCATTAAGGCCGAAACAGCACTGTCCATGGAGCTGTGTTAATCTGAACCAGTGAACATCCACGTGACTGTCGCCCATTGCTCCTTTTGTGTGATGGCTCATGGTAATGCCCCGTGGAGATCTCTTCTTACATGAGTAGCACCAGGTCGTTTGATGTTTGACCTTGACAATAAATTACCTGCAGAGAGAAGAAGACCACCTGAGAGCTGAGACTCACCTGAGCATTTGCTCCAGAGAGTGTGAAAGACTCGTATGACCATCGTAATGGGCATCGCTGGCATTATGGTTTGTGTGTGGATTTTTCAGTCGTTTGTGATGCTTGTGAGGATTGGCAAAATAAGCCACAAAGTACCCCAGGGACGAAGGTAATTTAATCATTGTTTATATTAATTCTGACATCAGCATTGCTTTGACCACACGTCCTTCTTAGCCCAAAGAGTAGAGTAAGGTGGGGTGATACTGTGATAGCTCACCTCATCTTTGTGAAGGACACCATGGGTTCTTTAAGGTCCACCAACCAAAGCTAGCAGATGGGACACCCATTTCAACACTCATCCGAGGGACAGGACACACATTGATAAAACTTGCCCCGCCTGTGAAACACGAGGATGACAGTTTATAGCTGGGTCAGGATTTGAACCCAGGCTAGACAGTTTAGAGGTGATTTTCCCATATTACCTCTAGGGTTTAGGCTATCCTGCAAGCCCACATTCAGGATATTGAACATATCACCTGCACCAATGAGGTTATACAGGGATGGACATCTTGTCCTATTTTACTCGAATGTCCAATATTACAAATTGTATAAGGAAACCCTCCTATATTGTGCAGGTGAGGTTCTTGGAAAATGCTGCGATAGTTGAAACCGCGATCGTGGAAACCGAGGACCAATGGCAAGAGGGGGGTTCGGTTCCTGGACTTCGAGAAAATATCGAGGAAGATTAATGGCAGCCATAAATAAACACATTACCATTGAAATAAACACGTTTAACAAACAAACAAATACCGTGTATATATATATATATATATATATATATATAATGTTAACATTGAAATAAACATGTAAATGTAATAAATATGGTGTAAATTAAGCAAAACCACAAGAGTTTTAACTTTTTAATTAATTTTTTTAAACCATGAGGTGAGGGATGGTGAACATACTACGTACTCACATTGTATTCTGCCATAAATAGAAAACACAAGACTTATCTTGGGATGATTACATTAGAGGGTGGAGGGTGGAGTGGAGCAGGGGAAGGGTGATTCAGCGAACGGAAAAGCAGCATTAGCTTTATGACGAAGGTGCCTGCAGCATTTCCATAACCCACAATGGAGAACTGTAACATGATCCTTAAATCACCATACCTTGAACCACGATCTTCCCTGCTTGGGGACAAAGGTAGAAGATGACATCATCTTCCAGAATAATCCCGTTTCATCAGTGTCAATAACCTGCTCCATCATAAATCCATTCGCCTCAATTTGTTTCGTGAGCTGCACATGAGAATGTGTGTTTTGGAGCAGGAGTTCAAATCGGGGTATTGGAAATTAAGTGTTAATTAAGTATGAAAATGAACGTTTGGGAATTAAGATTGAAGGATAATGAATGCTTGGGAATGAGATTTGAAGGATAATCCATCCATCCCTCCATCAGGACCATACTCTGCGCAGAGCGTTGGTGCTGCCGAAGCAGTCTCCTTGGCTATTGGGCACAATCCTGGACGGGTCACCACTCCGACACAGGATACCAGCATGCTGGCACTCATTTTGCCAACCTCAGAAGGATGACAGGCAGAGTCAACCCCACCTGGTATTAATTCAACAGCCAAGTGAGAATTGAACTCAGGACGCAAGGTGTCCCAAGCCCACCACCCTAACCATTAAGCCAACACCAGGGAAGGACAGCAAAGGTTTGGGTATGAGATTTGAAGGACAATGAAGGTTTGATAATCTGGTTTGAAGGATAATGAAGGTTTACGAATGAGTTAGAGTACAATGAGGAGGGTTCTACCTTCAATCATTGACCCCGTAATGGCAGCCCGTAAAGATGCTGCATTTTTTTTACTCGAGCCAACCTACGTATGCAACAACTCGATATTTTCTCCCAACGTCATAACCTTTCACTGCCTTTTGGTACAACTCACGTTGTCCATCACTTTACATTTGGGCTTATTAAAAATGGTGCATGAGAGGCCCAACAAGGCTCGTAATAGGAGGTAATCGTTCATGCACGGCGACATGGGACGTAAACAATGACTCATCTCAGCTCAAAAATCGCGATTGGTCGAAATGAAATCCCACAATAACAGAATCAGAACAATAGGTTGCCCGTGATTGGTAGAAATCCGCGATATTGGAGGGTTTACTGAATCTCGATTTCTCCCCTCTCTTTCCCAACCCTCGGAGGGTGAGATATAAACCTGAGATTTAAAAAACCTCATTGAACTCACCAATTTCACATTGAGGTAAACTTTCGTGAAATGTAAAGAAAAAAATAACTCATGTTGCACAAAAAACAAGAAAGAGCAATCGGAGATTGCAAACCCTTACCAGGACTTTTTTGTGTGGTGTATTTTGGGTGGCAAATAAATGGAAGCATGTATTGCAAGTCAAAGGTCAAAATGGTCTAGTTGTAAATGAGTAAGGGTCTGAAAAGTTGGAAAGGTCAAATGATCTAAAGGTGAAAATTTCTAAATGGGTCTAAAAGGTCGAAATGGTCTAAAGGGTCTTAGAAGGTCCATCCATCCATCTATCAGGACCATACTCTGAACAGAGCATTGGTGCTGCCAAAGCAGTCTCCTGGGCTATTGGGTACAATCTTGGCCGGGTCGCCACTCCGATGTAGGATACTTGAATGGCTCAATCATCCCAGCAAGCTGGTCCTCATTTTGCCAACCTCAGAAGGATGACAGACTGAGTCAACCCCACCTGGTATGAATTCAATGCAGCCAAACAGGATTTGAACTCAGGACCCTATGATTGCAACTTCACCACCCTAACCATTAAGCCAACACCAGGCATTTAAAGGATTGAAGGGGTCTAAAGAGTCGAAAGGGTCAGAATTGTCTGAAGGGGTCTAAAGGGTCTTAAAACATCTAAAAGGGGTCTAAAGGTCAAAGGGAATTACAGGATATTAAAAGGTCTGAAAAGTGTGCAATCTGAAGGGTAGAAAGTAGTCTATGGGTCTTTGAGGTTCTAATGGATCGAAGACGATCTAAATGGTCTTAGAGGTTTAAGGATTCTAAAGGGTGTAATGGGGTGTACGAGGTCTTATGGGTCTACAGGGTCTTAGGGTTCTCAAGTGTTTAATGGGCTCTATAGGATCTCCAGGTTCTTAAATGTCTTTGGGGTCTTAAGGATCTTAAATGGTCTTGGGGTTCTAAAGGGACTTAGGGTTCTGAAGGGTCTAATGGGTCTTAATGGCCTTAAGGGTCTAAAGAGTTTAAAGGGTCTTAAAGGATCTTAAAGGGTGTCGGGTTCCAGATGGTCTTGGGGGTTTTAGGGGTCTTTGAGGTCTTAAAGGGTCTAAAGGGTGTTAGAAGTCTTAAATGGTCTTCGGGGTCTTAAAGGGTGTTAGCATTCTCAAGGGTCTGAGGGTTTTAAAGGCTCTAAAGGGCCTTAAAGGGTTTTAGGGGTCTTAAAGGGTCTAAGGGGTGTTAAGAGTTTTAGGGGTCTTAAAGGGTAAAATAATTCTTAAGAGTTTTAGGGGTCTTATTGTGTATTAGGGTTGCAAAGGGTCTTAGGGGTCTTATGGGTATTATAAGGTCTTCAGGTTCTCAAGGGTCTAATGTCATTAATACACATGCTCATGTTCTGTGCGGACAAATGGACGGAAAAACAAACAAATGAAAAATCACTCATGGAGCGACACTTGGCAAAACCGAACAAAGTAGAACGACACTCTGTAGAGCACATACCTCCGCCAGGCTGAACACTTTACGTTTTGTGTCCCACTGATGGGCTGGATCTGAACCAAAATCGAATCTGCTTGTTCTTGTCACCAAACCAACTCATCCACCGAGTTTGGTCATAACTCGTCCACAACTTTTTGAGATATCATGATACATATAGTTTTTGGCCCCATTTCTCAATTTTAGAAATTAGGCCTATGTTGACCTTTTGACCTTAACAATAATTGGTGGTTGAATTCATTGACATGATATGCAAATCCTGTTCAAATTTCAAGTCAATTGGATGAAAATTGAGGATTTTAGAACTTCAAAAATGTTGTTGGCCTTTGGCCGATGATGACCTTTTGATCTTTTGACCAAAAATAAATAGGATTAATAATTATCAGACCACCAACTCCACCATTTGGTGAAGTTTTGTGAAGATTGGTTTAAAATTGTGACCTGCAGGTGATTAAAGGTGAGCGGACAGATAAACAGAAGCAATCAACATAATTATCAAAAAAAAAAAAATATTTGCCAAGTAACAAGAAAGACGTCATGTAGAGCACGATACTTGCAAAATCCACCCCTCCCCCAAAAGAAAAGTTGCCATGGATACATCAAATTGTCCATTTCATTCAGATTAAAATTGACGATCTTAATCAAAGCTCAGGTCAATCGGATAAAAATTATTTTTCAGATGAAAATTGATTTTAGAAATTTGATCTTGAGTTGACTTTTGACCTAAAATAGTTGCTTTTCCAATTCAGTGATGTACTATGCAATTACTGTTTAATGTTCAAGTTCACGATTAAAATTGTCAACTTTCAGACTAAAATTGATAATTTTAGAAGTTTGACCTTGAGTTGACCTTTGACCTTTTTTCTTGTTTTTTTTTCATATACATGCTCTTCTAGGCTTGTGGAAGAGCTTTGACACAGAACAAAAAAATAAAAATAAAAACACAGCAAAGGGAACAGCAGGAGAAAGGGGAAAACACCAACAGCAGGGCGGAGGCAGAAAGTAGACGGAGACGGCCAAACAAGGGATACAGTTAACGATGAGGAGTCGGGGAGAAAATAAGGGGTGGACAATATGGATGCATAAGCTAAATTTTGGAAGGGGTGGGGAGTGGTTTATCGGGTGGAGAAAATATCATGATTTTGGATGGGGGAGGGGGGGGTGACTTTAAATGGTGGTAAAAAGTGGTCTTGAAGACCTGGAGGGAACAATGAGATTGAAGAGAGTTTGGAAAGTGGTTCAACAGGCAGAAAAAAAAAAGAGGAATAAATGAGTGGAGGTGAGCAGTGGTTCAGGATTTAGGCAGTTTCACTAGGAGGGAGTTGCTGGTGGACCATTTGCATCCTGCAGATGCCTGGGGGGGGGGGGGACAAAGCATGGAGAGACAAAAGGGTGAAGTCCAAAAATGAGGTGGAAGAAGAAGCAGAGAGACTACCGACCTGGTGGTGATGGCAAAATGAGAAGCCATAGACTCAGCTTCATCGCGAGAGATTTCAATGATATTGAAGGCCTTTGCTTCCACAGCATCAAGCTGAGAAAATATGAGGCAGGGGATCCTGCCCAGAGGGACAGCAGTACTCTATCGAGCTGCATATGGAAGCCATATAGGTGGATCGGAGCTCAGGTGTGCCAAGGTAGGACTTTGTGCGATGGAGAATGCCCAGTTGGCATCTGGCTTCGAAGGCCAAATTTGAAATGCGGCTTGCCCAAGAGAGATCATGGCTGAGAGTGAGACCTAAAAGTTTGAGTGACTGAACGTCTTTGAGAGGGTTGAGAAAGTAGATGGGAGGGTTTGCGGTATGGTCCTTTCGGAGAGAGAGAGAGTGAGTGTGAGGGATTTTCAGGATTGAAAGACAAGTTCCAAGTTTTTGACCAGTTTGTGATTTTGTCAAGATCTGAGGAAAGGGAAGAGGCTGCTGCCTGTCTGTCAGAAGGATGAGGGATGTCTCGGCAGAAAGTGAAGTCATCGGCAAATAGACGGAGAGGATTTTCCAGTCAGTGAGATCATTGATGAACATTAGGAATAAATGGAGCTTAGAACACTGCCTTATGGTACTCCAGCCTTGACAAGGAGAGGAAAAGAAAGGGTTCCGTTGAGAGCCGCATGTTGTCTACGAGAGGGGAGGAAGTCAGCAATCCAAGAGTGGAGGCTGCTTTGGATTCCATCGGCAGACAGTTTGGAGAGCAAGGCGGGATGCCAGACTGTATCAAAAGCTTGAGATATGTCCAGAGAGACGGATAAAAATTGAGGATTTTGGAAATTTCATCTACATTGTTGTCCTTTGGCCGACATTGACATTTTGGCCTATGTTGACCTCTAAAATAATTGGTGGTTGAATTAAATGACCAAAATGCAAATCTTCTTCAAATTTCAAGTCAATCAGATGAAAATTGACAATTTTAGAAATTTGGCTTATGTTGACCTATTGGCCTCAAAATTAATAAGCTTCTTATCTTGCTTATGACCAACACTACCATTTGGTGACGTTTCATGAAGATCAGTTTAAAATTGTGGCCTGTAGATTGACATACAGACAAACAAACAGACAGAATAACACATGCCATGAAAATTTTTCGACTTTCACAAGTAACAAACAAACAGACCCAAATGCAATACCCTCTCCTCTGGCGAGGATAACTAGCGGTGTTCACAAGCAATCCTCATGACATCGGATGCAGAGTGGGTCAAACAAGGTTCACTTTGAATATGTGGCCTCTTGATGCTTAAAACAAAGGACTCTCAGATGCGGATTTCAGAGTGCTGAGGAAACGTCCATGACGGAGTCACTGGAGAGAGAGCTCTGCATGCCAGACAGCATTTCCAGTCTCCTACCTCATCCTTTTTATATGATGCTGCACGACACGCGGGAGTGCCTGTCCCTGAGGACATTCCCACAACGACCCCACAGCAGAATCCCAAGGGGTCTCAACTTGTACAAATATTCCCAGGAAAAAAAAAACAACATTTCAATCGCCTCCAACAAGCACCACCACCACTATTATAAAAAAATATATTTATAAATAAATGAGTTCCCTTACAAGTAACATCAAATGGAGGAGGAAGCCATGAGGCCCATCAAGCCTGCGTAGTGGTTGCCAATGTATATGCCGTATGGTTGTCACCTGCAGTGCTCAAACTCCTGTTAATCGTCATGTACACTGACTGATGTACCATATACACCGTATTACAGAGCCCGAGGTCTGTCAAAGCAGTTTCTTGGCAAGGGTCCTGCTGGGGGTTTTGCCATGCCTCTCCCTGCAGTAGTGAGGGCAGGAATTTGGAATTTGTTCAGGGTACCGTTGATAGCTTACCTACTCTTCGTGAAGGGCACCATGGGATCTTTAACATCCACCAACTAATGCTGGCAGACAGACTGGGCCAAATTAAAGGCAGGGCAAACAGGGAAGCTGCCCAAGGACCCCAGGTTACCCAGGGCCCCCAAGATATTAATTATAAAAATAGGGGTAATACCCTTGGGCGCTTTTCTGGTAGAATAATGATACTAAGGAAGTCAACATGGGACTGAATCAACAAAATGGACCAATGAACCAACCTATTTTGGGGGGAAACCCCCTCCCTGTAAATCCCGTTTGACCCCAATTTTTAAAAAATAGTGTGAACAAACTTTGGTACATCACATGTGATGACGATTGTAGTCAAGTTTTATCGGAATTGTGTGTGTGTAGTTTCTGAGAAGAAAGCAAATACACATAATAACAACAACCACAGCCACAATGACAGCAACAACAGCTACGTGGTATAAAATGCCATTTTTAGCTCCACCACCGAAGGTGAATGAGGTTATGCTTTCACACCTTTCTGTCTGTTTGTTTGTCTGTTTGTTTGTCTGTGTACAGGATATCTCAAAAAGTTGTGGACGGATCCGGATAAAGTTTTGTGGACAGGTTCGGTGTGTGACAAGGATGAACAGATTAGATTTTGGTGAAGATCCGTCCGGATCCGGATCTGACTACTCGGATTTTTTAAGTGATTCTTCACCATTGAGAGATTGGGCCAAGTATTGTGCCCGATATGTTCTCGCGGATCAGGCATTGCGTGGCGGAGGTAAGCGCTGTACCGAGTGCCCTTCTAGTTTTTGCATGTTTCACGTCATTTACATCCTCATGGAGGCTCACAGATATTTATGCAATATGTCTGTGAAGTACAACTTGTTATCTTTCCATTACACCTGTCAGTGGAGTAACGGAGAGGTACGACTCGTTCTGAATCAATCTGAACCTGCGGAATTTGACTAAAAAAGGTAAACTGTGCAAACATTAAGGCCGGCAGGATGTCCTCGAGGTACGCACACTCGCCTCTAAGCTGGTTAGACTGGGTTTGAATCCTGACCCAGCGATAAACTGTCATCCCAGTGTTTCACAGGCAGGGTGATTCATCAATGTATGTGCCGTCCCTCAGATGGATGTTAAAAATGGGTGTCCCATCTGCCGCCATTAGTTGGTGGATGTTAAAGATTCCAAGGTGTCTTTCGAGAAGAGTTGGCGAGCTATCGCCAGCACCATGAACAAATTCAAAATTCCTTTCCTAACTCCTGTTGGGAAGGCAATAGCAAACCACCTAGAATATCCTTTGCCAAAAAACTGCTTCGGTCGAACTGATGCTCTCCAAAGAGTATAGAACATCAGAATCAGAATGTGACAAATTTTTTTTTTGTGGTATTTCCTATTGTTTTTAAAGCCTGAGTAGGCCGACCATATTAAAATATTTCAGTCTAATGGGATTTTGGGATAACTCCAAAAATGCTTCACGTTGGGTGTTTGGAAAAAAAGAAAAAGTAAAAAAGGTTTGATATTTAACCTAAGTCAACTATTTATTAAATTACAGAAACAATAGACTTTATTCCGCACTTTGGATGTAATTAAAATCTTTGCTCAAATTGTATAAGCAGCCTTCAAGATTCAGTAAGTGATCTTACTGTGCAAAAGGAATAAAGGCGAAATATTTCCACCAATTTCATGCCAAAAAACTTCATTTTGCCATCAAAGTTTTGCCCTTCAGACATGAAGGTGGAACTACAAAATAAACCTTACAGCGTGCAAACATTCAACGGACTTCAATACGTCATCTGAGGCCATACAGGTAAATACATTTAAATTTTGCACAGGCTTTACCTTCTGTGACACACCTGTACTTACTTCATGCAGTTATTTGCCTTTTTAAAGCATTAACTCAAGAACAGGAGCTTGCGAAGTTTACGTTGAATTCCTGCCAGTCAATAACACAGCTGTGGACTTGGAAGGATGTTCTTCATCGGCTCGTAAGCAAAGGTCCCACAAGGTAACACGAAGTCACAGTTCATCTAATGGAGATAATTATTTATTTTACCTCCAATTTTCTGAAGCTTGTGAGGAGCTTGCACATTACATCACATGTAGGACAAGGACACGGTGGAAGACATCACTGTACTTTTACTTGAATTGATTAATTACGCAAGGACAATCATCGAAGGCAATGGACGGATTAACACAGTGTTATGAGGCTTAACCCTGGCATCCCAGCATCATGAGCGAAGTGGTCAGATGGGAGCACTAAACAGGCAATCCGGTGATTATACACAAATATTTTTTCCCGTTTCTCTCTTCTTGATGCACCGGTTTTTGGTATCACAAAGCTTGATGTTCCTTCCTGTGAATTTCGAATGAACCCTGAATTGAGGAGACATTTGCCCCCAATTGTTTGTGTGATTGTGAAAGTACTTTTCTGCCATAGCGATGACTTTGTGTTGTTGATGGAAATACTGGTTCTGAGACATTGACACATAGCCTATACTCAGAGCCATGATCTGTTGTATTCCACTCAAACGCTTCCAGCTCTCTACTCGCAGCATGAAGCAAATGTTTGTGACGTCGTAAGACATTCATCCTTGTTT
>CM068962.1:49567631-49580608 GCA_035128595.1 Eptatretus atami
GGTAACCGGAAGTGGCTGAACCAAATTTCATCATTTTTGGCAGATATTAGGATACTCATACCAAGATACCACATGCCAAATTGGAAGTCATTCGGGATCGAAATGACGTTTTTATCGCAATTTTTGAAATTTTTGACCCGACCCCCCTGACATTCGACCCCCGACCGCTAAGAAAGGGTGTTGGTGTGACACCACAATGAGACATATGGTTGGATGCAGAATTGGAAGATGCACATTTTAGATTTAGTTTTAGGTCGATACGACCATTTTAGCGGACGTTATTGCAAAAATAAGAATTTCGTTTTTTCGGTGACCTTGACCTTGACCTTTGACCTAGATTCACCAAAAACGACAAGTGGCTAAGTTGGACCCATGGCGACGTCTTGTAAACCCAGTATTTTGGTCATGATCGCTGAAAGGGTGTGGCTGCTACAGGGTAAACAAACACACAAACAAACAGACAAGCCGGTAGGCGGTGATGGATCGCCACTCGCCGAGCATGGAAACTATAAGATATAGAGCAAAATGGATGTCATATAGCGGATAGGGAATCACCTTAAGATTATGCATATCAAATTCATCCAGTTCCATCTACTGATAACTACTCGGTATCCATTTGAATGAAAAGTACCGAAAATGCGGTTTGAAATCGGAAATCCCCAAAGTTCGAGGGTGCTGTGGGTGAACAAAGATCTAAATCGAAAATCCGGCTCGGTCATTTGTGCACAATGTATTCCAGACGATTAGTGTGAATTTTCATGACCATCCGACCATAACCCTAGGAGGAGTAGCATTTGGCGCGAAGGCACCTCAGCTCTCGCATATTATCGATTTTTGCACTAATTGACCTTTGACCCCTGACCTAAGCGAAATCGGTCAATATGTCCTGAGGCAAAGTTGTAGTACTCATTGAGTACCATGAACCTGCAAAGTTTCATTCGTATCGATGCACTCACCTGTCGCTAGGGGCCTTCAATTTTCGCCAATTTTCGTGCATACCCTAATTGTAGGGTGCTGCGGGTAAAGTATTCCATATATCACAAAAACCGGAATATATTTGATAGAGCATCACCTGTAGATCATCTTGCCAAATTTCATAACCCTACGTGGGATAATGGCTTTCGGAATTGATTTCGCGTGAACGGTACCGATTTTGAAGGTTTTTCGGTTGTTGCTAGGGAACCAAAGCGTCCCTGGCAACCATCAAATTTCCAATGCACTAGGTCATAAGATGTACCTACCACCCGAGTTTGGTAAAAATCCGCCCACGTTTACTACTAATTATGCTGATTACAAACGAACAAACATCCAAACAAACACAGAATTACTGACAATAAGGGTCACCTATTTCGGTGACCCAACAGACAGACAGACACACAGAATGACACACACAACCGACCAACATAATGCCGAAATCCGAAGGATTCCGGCAATTAACAAACAGACAGACAGACAGAAAGGGGTGAAAACATAACCTCCTTCCACCTTCAATGGGCAGAGGTAAGTAGCAACACGAATGATAATAGCGTAATATTAATGTTATTACAAAACAATATTGATCCTTATTAGTAATAATACCCCTCTCCACAAGGTTTTTTTTCCCTCCATGGACAAACACAGTTTTGCTGTGTACTCGACGAGCCGAGAACCCATTGGGGTTCCCATTGTGACAGCGGTTGAGAAAAAAAAAATCATTTCCAAAAAAAGATAGCTCCAGCGAACTATACCGTTGAGGTTGTTTGCATTGATCAAATTCTGCCGAAGAGTACTTGACTGAATCGGGAATTGATTTTTTTCATAATTTTTTTCGTTGCCCGATTTGAACGAAACTTGATACTGCACACCGCAGGAGAATGGTGAGTCAGGTGGCCCTAAAATTGTTGCGCTATCGTGAACCGTTTTCGCTGTATTTCGGGAACATACATACATACATACAAGATGAGAGTTTTAGTAATACAGTATATAGATAAATTAAAAATAGCTTATCGTGGTGTTTCGTGGGGCACCCCGACCAGAAGTAAAAATATTATAAACCACAAAAGGTATGATTACCATTTTAAACAGTTGTTACTATGTTTAACATGAAACTGAAAGGAGGAAACTCGACAATATTCAGGCATCCTCTCCTTACCACATCCTCCATCGAATGACAGACCCGAGCCGAGATCTACTGTAATCTATATACCCTAGAAGGTTTAATACCATGACCCTTTTTGCCGCTCCCGGAGGGAGCGAGCGTACTCATTGTAGAAATCAGAAATAAATAAATAAATATTGTTGCGGTTCTGTAATACCGGCACTCCTCCGAGGAAATGGCACCCAACATACAGCGATCCTAAGGCAGTTATCTCATTAGTATTCGTCTAGTTAGCCCTTTCCATGTGTCTTGTGGGTACATGGGACAAGATGCATTGCGTCGGACTTTTAGTTCGGTCTTTAACCCTCTATATTCTTTCGTTTCTTTCATTTATTTTACTTTGCTTTATTTCATGCACAAACCTGCCATGCATGCACGCAGATCAGTAAGACTACTCGGAGAATTGGGAAAATATGGCATAGCAGCCAGCTCAATCCCATATGTGTGCCATTTCCTGTTCAAACATTGCGCCATTAACCGACTGACGCCTCAACTCAGACCCTCACCATGCTCACCATAATCACTACAAACACCTCTTAAAAATCCCCACAACCTACAACCAACCTCATCACCACAATTGCCTCAACCATTACCACTCACTTCAACCACATCGCCACAATCGCCTCAACCACGCCCAATGTTTCAACACCTTTACCGCAGACACCACAGCACTTCCCTCACCTCACTATGACCGCCATAACTGCCACCAGCCTACCTGGACGCTCACCACATTCTCTGAGGGAGCCGGAGGAACGAAGAACATTGCAAGCCGGGGTGTTTCGGTGTGTAACTTGAAGCGCAAATGTGCGCTGAGGTTCATTCAAAGACGTGTGGGAAGCTCCGGTGTTTCCCTAAATGACCACGTTCGAAGGGAGTCCAGTGCACGTTCAGGGCCGGAGAGCGTTCACGAAAACCCTCGGCCAATGTTAATGGCGGAGCTCTGTCGCATGGCCCGGCCGAGAAGCAAATGAAGCCATTTTCTGCTCTGGAGTTTGGTAGGGTGTGGCTACGGTGAGGGGTGACTGCTAAGCGCCAATGAGGAAGCTCGTAAATGCCTACAGGTTCATTTGATCCACTTTTTGGGCCTTGCCTCGCTCAGGCTTTATAAAAGAAACAGATCGGGCTCAGTCAGGCAGTGAGTTGTTCAGCGTCAGTGATCCAGGATCGCTTCCTTCATCCAGCTTCCAAGCCGAGTCTCTCGCAAAGCTGAGCACAACCAAGCGGAGGGGGTGGAGTAACCAAGTGAGGTGAGCGGGGTGGAGCAAGCTGTTGCCAGGACGAGCCGGGGTCATCTCCGGGTCATCGGCGCTCAGCGTCGGCTGCGTCTACCCCCAACATTCGTCACATTTACAGACTTCTTACACGTTCCCAATGAGCTTTTTCTCTCACGCTTATTTTCTCCATCTATGTCTCGTCTACTGTGGATGCACAAAATATTGAAAGAGCATTACCGACTTGCACCTTTCGCACTTTCCCCTTGCATCATGCTGCACCGCATTTGCACCTCCCACTTGCACACCGTAGACGTCCCCCAATTTTCTTCTCTCCTCCCCCTTCCGAAGCGATTTGGTTCCAAGTAGAACGAGGTCGCTACACCTCAACTGTCTCTCCTCTCTGGGCTAAATCTAATTTCCTCGGGTGCACGGGTGATGGCGCCTGTATCCTGTGTAACATAAGTTAAGATTGTAGAAGTTTATCGGGGTAAATCTGCACTGTCTTCTTTTGTTGATATTTGCATTTCTTTTGCTGCACCCACAAATTCCTTGCTTTCCCCTGCTGTACACCATTGTGAATAAACCCTATTATTGTGCCACAAAACTTTCCTTGCCCTTGTTGTAATAAATTGCCTGTTGTAAGTGTACCGAGCTCATTTTCATCTTTTCCTTCATTGGTCCAGCATGGTCTGCACATTAGCCTAGCCGGGAAGTTATACCCCAATAATCTGTTTATTAGCCGGTGTGTACTTGGCAGCTCCGCTCGGCTGCACCTGATATGGTAAGTTTAACGCAAGCACGCATCGAGGGCACGATTCCACCATAAGGAGACTGCGTGTATCATAGTTAAACGATAGTCAGACGGAGGACACTGGGTCACGTGGTTAAATTGTTGGGATTCGCTGTCGATTAACAACCCACTGCAACACAGACTTATTCATGTGTGATGGCCTCGATTCCCGGTGAGTCCGGGAAGAAGAACCGGGGATACCCCCACCCTCATAGTAATCCCGCAACCCCGGTTCCGCAACAATATTGTTAAACAAAGATATGGTTATAAATTGAAAATAAATTATTCACCAATAACAAATCATCAAAAGGGCTGCCACAGAGCATTAAAGAAGACAGGTGGGTCATTTGAGTGTGAAGTATAATTTATTTCAGAGAGAAAAAAAAATAGGTGATGCTAGCAGTTGTCTTAATTTTCACAATATTTTTTGAATTATATTTGAATTTCAAGATCGGATGAAGTTTGGTGAAAAACCGTGGAATGATTGGGCCCGATAAGGTTGATGTATTTAAGGATCTCCATTCATCGTTTTGTGGGCGTGTATGCACGGTGGTTGGGTTAAGGGGTTTTTATTGTTACCCTCGCTGAAGGAGAGGGAATTGCAATTGGGTCCGTTTGTTTGTTTGTTTGTCTGTCTGTTTGTTTGTCCGCACAGAACTTTCGTGCTTGTTCTGCAACCGCTTGTCAGATTGAGACAATTTTCACCACAGATGAGACTATGCATGTAGAATGTTTTATTGATAATTATGACGTCATGGTTCAAGTGGTGTCACAGTCATGTTGGCAAAAAAGGAAAAACATTGGACCTCAGTATCTCCGAAACCGTATGAAGGAAAAAATTAAAAGTTGACACATGGCAAGTACTCCGCATGGGGAAATAGTATGATTTTTGAATGATGTCATTGGTGCCTTCGTTATGACATCATAATTGCATATATAGAAGGCTACATCCGATCAGTATAAAAATTTTTGAGGGTCATGTTGGGATAAATTGGTCAAAACAAAAAAACTGATGACCTCATCGGTCACGTGGTTCAGCAGCCATACATATACATGTATATATATATATATATATATTAAAACCTTCAAAAATCTTCTCTGAAACAGCTGAACAGAGGTGAAACTTTACAGCTATGACTGCCTATCCACAAGGAACAAAACATTCCCACCTATGATGTTAAATGTCACATGGTTTGGCAGCCATATTGGATTTACCCTAAAACCTTAAAAATCTCCTCCAGAACAGCTGGACAGATCGAGGGGAAACTTCACAAGCATGTTCCCAAAGCCTTGGGGATACCAGTGTGTTCACGAATAATTGATACGTCACATGGTCTGACAGCCATATTTGATTGAAAGAAAATCTTCAAAAATTCTCTCTTGAACCGCTTCATCGATCGACGTGAAACTTCATCACAATTATGTCTAATTTCAACCTGATCGGACACAGTCTGGCAGCCGAATTGTTAAATTTTTTGAATCTGGGTTATTTTTGATTTTTTTTTTTTTGAATAAGCTTCACTTGACTGCACCTGGATGGGTTTGAGGGTAGAGGAGTAGCAGCTGAACCTGAATCCTATCCAGGTCCTCCTAATAACTCCAGCTTTGCACTTTACTTTTTGGTTCCTTCTTGGTCTTCAGTTTGATTTTAAAAAAGGCAGTCAGGAACTCCATAACTACAAGAATGACACCCTCATCATAGAAGCTGTTTTGGATTATTCCATCCATCCTTGGGACCATACTCTGTACAGAGCGTTGGTGCTACCGAAGCAGTCTCCTTGGCTATTGGGCACAATCCTGGATGGGTCACCACCCTAACGCAGGATACTCGAATGGCTCAATCATTCCAGCAAGCTGGTACTCATTTTGCCAACCGCTGAAGGTTGACAGGCCAAGTCAACCCCACTTGGTATTAATGCAATGGCTAAGCAGAATTTGAACTCAGGACCCTAAGATCCCAAGCCCACCATGCTAACCATTAAGCCAACACCAGGCATACTTGGATTATTGAGACAGGAAGGAAAACAAAAAACAAGCAAAATCAAAAGACAAACTATTGGAAACATTGGAGAATGCATGGAACAACCAACCTCTCACTATTCCTATCTTGCTTCTGAATCTGAGGCTTTGACATTGAGGATGTGCCAACTGTACTCTCTTGCATGCTGGGTGGTTTTGTCAGGAATTTCTCTTGACAACCTCTCAACTTAGTGTCTTCAACCTTCGATGCCTCTCGCTTTTTCCTTTTTGCTACTCTGGACTCATAATGCCTGGAGGACCTCCGCTTTTGTGCCCATCACTGCTCACTGTTACACAAATAGCTTGTGTGGGCCCAGTGCCAGGAATGTTAAGATAATGCTGACTGAAGTCCTACAAGTTCCACAAGTTGTCGCCAATTAGTTTCCTTCCTGGCAGGGTACCATGGTGGATTAGGATCTGCTTATACTTGTAAGAATTCATTGTGTGTACTTGCACATCTTAACTGGAATGGTGACCATGAACACCCGTATCACACCAGCACTTGGTGCTGGCTCCTGACTAACAGGGGTGGAGTGGTTCCTGTCCACAAGAGATGGGCTGTCAGCCACACATCTGGCCTATTTATGTACCGCTTACCAGTTAATAACACTTTAACTTATAGCCAGGATGATGGATATCAACATCAAAGGGGCAATCCAGCTCAGTTGCGAAGTGTGAAAAACACATAACCACCCACCGCTTAATGCAGTATCAGCTGCTGCACTGCTAACCACATTAGCCAGCAACCATGGCTTTAGAACTCCACTGATGTGTTTCTGGTTCCCTGACAATCATCTCTGTTGAGAGGAGCCTTTATATATAAAAGTTTAACAAAAAAAAAATCAAGCATTATAACAAAGTTAAGGACGTGGACTTCAGCAACATAACCTAGGTACCCGGTCAAACTAAGGTTGTCAAACTAATACACACACCTTAGCCCACAGCCAAGGCGTACAGTCAAACAAAAAACATACATCCAAACCCACAGGGTGAAAATGCTGCATCATTCTGTTAGAGATAGTTGGGGATCAATGGCCATCATCTCCTTTGAAAGGTTCCTCTTTAGGTAAAAAAATAAAAGAAAATAAAAAGGTAAAGAAATTCCAACATTGTAATAAAGCTATTGTTATGAAATGTTATTGTCATACTGCAAAGCAGAGCTCACCAGAAGAACAGTTCCTCAATGGTTCATCGTGTGTATAAAATTTGGGCATTAAGTAATGAGCCTTTCCCCATTGACATAAACATCTGAGATAACTCGTCTCGTGAAACATGAACAACATTAACATTAGTGGCCTCGTTGGTGTATTGGTTAGTGTGTCTGCTCTGAGTATGGGAGGTCAGCAGTTCGAAGGTACGAACACTGGCCAAGTTCATACCAAATATTTAAAATAGTATGTGCTGCTTCTTTGATTAAGTGCTAAGCATTTTAAAAAGAGGATAGAGCACAAACGACCATAGGTTGCTAACCATTACACAGCCTTGACAGGCCTAATGGTCTCCTCATACATTGAAGTCCTTCTAAGAATCTAAGGTAACTAATATTCTTCTTCTTCTTCTTCTTCTTCTTGCATATGGCAGCTTGGCTGCCGGGTAGCTATCATTATGTTGGGGCACAACTATGATTTTTGTATTCCACTGATGCAGTGCCCCTATACTAGTACAATGGTACTCATTTTGCCAACTTCAGAAGGATGACAGGCTAAGTCAACCCCACCTGGTGTAAATTCAGCAGATAACAGGGCTCAAACTCAGGACCCCAATATCCCAACCCAGCTACCCTAACCACTAAGTCAACACCAGGCTTCTTAATATTATCATCACAGGTCACACAGTATTTCAGGATCACAAAATATTATGCAAGTTGGCAACTTGGACAATGTGATGGAAGAAGCAGAGGGAGACCAAAGATCAGACGGAGAGATGAAATTGAAAAATACACTGGAGTACAATGTGTTCAAACTCCATTGAATATAACAGAATTAACCATCACCTCAAACAACAATAAGCCATTGTGTGTCAGCATTGTGGATACATTCCAAAATGACATCTGTGTGCACAATTTTTTTTAACTTCATGATATAATCCTATTGTGGATCCCCAATGGAAGGGACCAGGTTCACTGGTAGTAATGGATGCTGATCAGTGTTGTGAATTTGTTGTACAGGCAGACCCTTCTCATGGGGAACCAACCGAATCAGTAAAATGATCATTCAGCATTGTCAAACATCTGCATGTAAATATATAATCGTTTAAGTGTTTTATCATGTGAAACTGCTCAATTAGGGGTCTCATGTCTGGTGCATGTCATATCAGGCCTGACAGACAGGTTAAATCAATTTAAGGATGATGGCAGACATCACCCGTCGGAGAAATCACCACCTTTCCAGCGCATATGATGGACAACAAACTCATTGATGGAACACCAATTTTGACTGTTTATAGTCGAGTTGGGAATCGAACCCAGACTAGACAGTTCGAAGGCAAGTGTGCTTGCTACCTGTAGGTTTCTGCTGCCTCTGCACCATCTTGTCAGACAAAGTTGCCCCACGTTGTGATTTGATATACAATGATTTGGACAATTTGTAAACACACCACAGTTCAACCAACTCCAGCACTAGATTTTATATGTTTAAAAAAATTCTAATGGTGGAATATGTAACATAGAAACTGTTACCATGTGCATCAAACACTGTGATTCCAATTAACATTCTCACCATTAACAAAGCATGGATGATTAATTCCCTAAGAATGCTGAGCCTTCATCCGGCCAACCTTTAATTACTTTATCATCTGTCAAAGAAGAATTCAAAAGTAACCCGAAGCTCAAAAGGTCTCCAAGGAAGGGCAGATAAATGTAGTGCATGGATCCTAAGCAGAGTTGAGCACGCATGGTTCGTGCTTGTGTGGGAGACCTCCCTGGAAGGCCCCGGTGTTGTAGGATGAGGAACGGCAGGATAGTTCAGCTGGTAGTATACTCACCTTGAAGGTATCTCTTCATGGTGTTGCACATGCCTGAAACCATGATGTTCTCGATGGAGACCTACATGGCTGTCCCACATTTGGATGGCCTAAATCTTGATAATAGTAATCCAGTGTGCTTAGGTTCCTGAACCAATTACCTGCTCAAAGATTCAAACAAAATGTGTTGGTTAATTACATGGACGTTCAATTAGATGGTGTTGATAATTCCTTGTATCCCAAGCTAAAATCCTCTCCTTCAACTGCATTGTGGGTAATGGCAATGTCTGTGTGTATCAAACCTTAAGCAAAAAATGCCAATCGCATCATCGATGGTGTGCTCTGCTTTTTGTCGTAACTCATTATCTGGTATTGTATATATATATATATATATGAGGGTGACTAAATGTGCGTTAGTTCTTGTTTTTGTGTTTCCGGTTCACAAACTTGGCTGGTTCCACGTCCGGGTTAGAAAATGGCACCGCCAGATTTTTCACCGCACTCACCGGGCATTTCCTAAGGAGGAATTTCTTCCGAACCATGGATGCCAACCGATGGAGATTTTCCATGCTCTTTTTTTAGGTGTCTAAATTATTTCCGGGTGTCTAACTTATTTGAAGACATCCTTTATTTTTGAAGACTGACGTGTGTGACACGGTGGCATTGTGACATTATTTTATGTTGTCAACATTTGTCTCACATAGACTTACTCCTGGTCAAACAAGGACTCCGCACCAACACCTACAACTGCGCACATTGTAACAATGTATGCAGAGTAATCGCACGCCCAGGCATTGACGGCTACATGTGGTGATGCAGGAATTGCAAGTTGCAACCACTGGGAAAGCATTTCAAATGAGAACGGCACTCGGTAAAGCACGTACCTCCACCAGTCTGAACAGTTTATGTTTTGTAGTCCACTGATAGGTCGGATCCCGATCCGGACCTTAACCAAAATCTAATCGGCTTGTTCTTGTCACCAACCCAACTCATCCACCTTGCTTTCTCATAACGCATCCACAACTTTTTGAAATATCATGTTATATATTGGTTTTGGCCCCCCATCTCTCAATGGTGAAAAATCATTTTTTTTTAAATTCTCTTATCTGGATCCGGACTTGGATCTCTTCACCAAAACCTAATTGATTGGTCCTTATCACACACCCAAACTGTCGACCAAGTTTCGTCCTAATCAGTCCATAACTTTTTGAGATATCCTGTTCACAGACAGACAAACAGACAGAGAGGGCACCTTCGGTGGTGACGATGAATATGTTGATGTGTAAACTAAATTAATTTTTTTGAAGACTACCTTAAAATTTTGAATAAGAATGTGTTTTGATCGTTGAAAATATTGTTGCCTGTGTATAATGGATATCCATTGAAATAATTTAGACACCTAAAAGGTAGGATTGCCTCCTTTTAAATGCAGAGTATTAAGCAAGGAAGCAGAATGTACCATTTTTAAAGTCTGTGATACAACTTGGCTGGGGTTTGAACACCTGACAGGTGACCTCACAGTCTCAAAGCAGACACTCTTTAGTCTATAACCATTACACCATGAAATCACTTATCTGTAAGATTGCATGATATTCATATATTCTGAACAAGAGAGTTTGATACCAGATTTTCCTTCCTGCTGCATAACTGCCAAGACAGCCCCATGAAGGCATACTGCATGAAGGGTGAGATTCCAAAGGTGAATATCAGATCAATGTTAAATCATTAATTTTTATAATCTCAGAGCATAGGTCCTGGAGTTGACTTTCTCCAATGCTTCCAACATTACAGAAACGGTATTTAAAATATGTAAAAATATTTAAATTTACATCTCGTGGGCTGCAGGGAATATAAAATGTCGGAGATCCCGTATTACACCAACGCCAGCTGTTATTGTAGTTCATGGGCAAAAAAAACCGTTCACAGGTTTTACAAGTCCAGCACCGTACAGGTACTTGTACATCATGTGTGTTACCATCACCCATAAGTACTTGCTTTTTGAGCTCATTGTGCATGATTAAGGTGCATGTCGGACAGATACTGGGGAATTGTATGTGTCGCCCCTTGATGGTTGCCACAGGAAAACAACGGCTGCCCTTTGGAGTAGCCAGTGCTTTGGGGAGTAGTTTGGCAGGTTGCGCTGCAGTGTTCACAGCAGGATGATGAAGAACAGAGAAGATTGTTTGTACTACTGAAGTTCGCGCTGGAACCTTGCCACGCACTTTGGAACTACCGATCCCAAACCGTTACAAATACATCAAAGCTATAGTGGAACCGACAGAAATAGTGTCCAGAGCCACAGCTGTGTGTTGCACGTAGCTCTTTCCAAACAGAAAACAACCGGCCTAATGTGTCCATTTGCAAGTGTTAATATAGAAATTGAACTGAAGAAAAGTTTGATACCTCAACGACCCTTTAAATGCCCCATTATATCAATGTCTGATTGAAAATCGTGTCTCGTCAGGCTGACATTAGGAATACTCGACTATTTCATTAATACAGGAATGTATTGTTCCAGGGCTCGAAGCGAGCATGCCTGGATGCATGAGGGGGTCGCTTGGACCTGCCGCTCGACTTGCGACCGTGAAGATACCAAGGCACGGATAACTCCGCAGCCTGGCAGGTTGTAAAGCAGACGACGGTTGAGATAATTAGGTCCAACAGGGTCCTCACGCCCAGTGTCGCGTTACCTAATGACCTCAACTGGAGCGCCCAGCCGTCTACTTATTACAGCTGTGCAAACTGTGGGGTGGATGTTGGCTAAACCAGCGGAACAATACAGTGGAGTACAATCACCCCATCTATCTAATACGTACACACTTATGTGGACCAATGAAGGAAAGGACAACTGTGCAGGTTGTTATTTTTTTGTATACTTGTCGAGGCTGTGTGAGAGCTAACACACAACGCACATCAAGGGGGTGGGGGGCATGAGACAAGAGGGGAGGGAGTGGGAAGGACAAAACAGTGGGGAACAGAGACATTAGGAGATCTGTGGAAGGGAGAGGGATGGAACGGGGAACATGGGGAATAGAAGATGGACATTACAGGGACTTTCAGGAAGGAAAGCAGGGAATTTGAAGGACGTGGGTTTGGGTGGATTATCGGGGTAGCAAAGATCGAGGATTTGGATGGGGAATGATAAGAGGTGGTGGTGAACAGCTGTTTTGAAGGCCTGGAGGAAGAAATGGGAATGAATAGAGTGAGGGAGTTAATTCCAAAGGCGGGAAAAGAGGAATGAAAGAGTGAAGGTGAGCAGTGATCCGTGTTTTGGTATTTTACCAGAAGGGGGTTGTTGGCAGACCTTGAGCGCCCTGCGGAAATGTGGTGGGGAGAAATCGCAGAGAGAGAGAGAGAGAGAGAGCAGGGGGGGGGCAAAGCTGGAGAGGAGACGGTAGAAGACAGAAAGACCACCGACCAACCTCCGGTGATTGATTGAGAGGCCCAAAGACTCAGCCTCATTGCGGGAAATGCCAATGATCCGAAATGCCTTGGTTTCTACAGCGTGAAGCCGAGAAAGGTGGGAGGCAGGAGCACCAGCCCAGAGGGGAGAGCAGTACTCCATCAGGCTTGCAGCCAAAAGCTTTGTAAGTGGTCAGGAGCTCAGGTGGGCCGAGGAAGGACTTTGCACCACGGAGGATTCCCAGTCGGTGACTGGCTTTGGAGGCGAGGTTTGAAATGTGGCTTTCCCAGGAAAGGTCATGCAGATAGTGAGACCCAGAAGCTTGAAAGAAAGGACTTCTTCCAGAGGATTGTTGAGAAAGTGCATGGAGGGGTTTTCTAAATGGTCCTTTCGAAGAGACATAGTGAGAGTGTGAAATTTGTCCGGATTGAAAGACATGTTCCATGTGTTGGA
>CM068962.1:49583939-49596892 GCA_035128595.1 Eptatretus atami
AAAAATCGAGGAAGAAGAAGAGTAGAAGAAGAACAGTAGAAGAAGAAGAAGAAGAAGAGGAGAAGTAGAGGAAGAAGAGGAGATGAAGAAGAAGAAGCAGAGGAAGAAGAAGAAGAAGAAGAATCGAGAGTCATGAGTGAGGAAGGAGAAAGGTTGCGGTTTTTAATTTAATTTTTATTTTTATTTTTTTATTTAAGATAAGAAATAGAGTGATTAGTTGGGAGGGATGGGGGACATTAGGAAAGTGGGGAAGATAGAAATTGAAGGTAATGCGGAGAAAAAACAAAACACGATCGTACACCGAGGGGAACCGGTAGGCCTCAAGCCTCAAGGGTAGGCCTCAAGCATCCGGTAAGACAAGGTCGACAAAATCTCACAAAATAGCACGATTTTTGAAACAAAACCGAACTAGGAACACACAGGAACATGTAAGTGAGAATAAACAGTTAAAACGGGACAGATAACGACCGGAAACTTAACTTTGAGATCGTCAGCAGAGAGCCCTGAAGGAGACCTGTCGACGCACCAAACCCGGAACCGGAAGTCAAAAGTACAGTTAACCCAAACTGAAGCACGTATTTAAAAACACAATTATTTACAGCACATATAGAGATTACAATCAACAGCGCATGTATTTATATAGGGGCATTCAAGCACATACATAGATCAAAAGGCACAGAGAAAGATTAATTACCTCAAGCGTGTAAATTCCCTTCTCCAATCTTCATTACCTAAGGATGAACAAGACAGGCACCACAATCACACAGGAAAAGTAACTAGGAAGAGGAAGAAGAGGATAATAAGAAGAAGAAGATAAGAAGAGCAGCGGAGTGTGGTTACGGCCCCTGGCTCACCTGACAGACAGGCGGGCCTGTGTTGATCCCAAAGTGAAGGACAGGATGGGTGGGAGAACTGGGGATATAGAGGTGTTGGTGCAGTGTGGGATATTGTGTGTTTCAGCAGACAAGAAGAGCCATGGCCCTTGTGGGCCAGACCGGCAACTGGCAGAGGCTCGTGCAGACTCGTACAGACACATTCAGACAGGTGCAGGCTCATGCATACAGGTGCAGGCTCATAACAGGCTCGTAACAGGCTAGCTCCCTCCTGGCGGCTCTTGTGGTTCGGGCAGGTAGATGAAAGGACCATCCTGGCAGATGAGAGAGACAGAATCAGCCAGACAGCCTCACAGTTTGCTCACTTTGGCTTTTTATCGAAGCAGGGATGAGGCATGGTCACGTTACTTTGTCCATCCTACTGCTTGCTCGTGCCACATTTCCATTGGTTCTTGGCTTATCAAGTCTTTGAGTGACTCATAAAAGTCTGCAGGGATTGATTGGCACATCTCTTTCTGAAAGAATCTTCGGAGGTGGTAATCTCCATTTCAATCACGATTATCTGTCTTTTTACTCTAATAAATGTCTGTGTGTGCTTTCAAGGAAAGAAATTCAGGGAAGAATGGAAGGGAGGACCGAATGCGTGTGGAATGATGAACAATTATTCAGTATGAGGCTCAAGGGGTGAAGATTGTCAGGGGCGGGAGGGGGTGTATGGTGTGGGAGATATTGGCTTGTCAACAAAAGGTGAGGGATTGAGGATGAATTAATTTATGTTAAATGAGGAGGTGAGGGGGGGGGGTTCCCAGGAGCACCATGGGGTTAGAGAGAGTGAAGGGTGTCATGGAGTCCCGGGCAATAGTGGCTTGGAAGCAAGAGGGTGAGGGATTGATGATCAATGGATAGACATAGGGATTAAAGGATTGAGAGATGAATTGAAAGACAGACCGGTGGATTGATGGATTGAAAGATGGACTGATGGATTGATGTCTTTAAGGGATTAAAAGTGGATAGAAAGAGGGGGGGGGGAAATCACACCTGGGGATGAAACATGCTAACCTCACAATGCATTCCCCCAACTCCCTTGTACAAAGGGCAGGGATGGACTCAAAAGGAAGACCAAATACTGCATTGGAGTAGTCAGAAGGAAACCAAATAAGTAAAGAGCAAAGATGGAGTCATCAGGAGGAACTTGAGTAGGATTTGGGTTTCAGCTGCTACTCCAATTCCCTCAAACCCATCCAGACGCATCCAAGTGAGCCCTACAAAAAAAAAATTCTGCAAGAATTCACTTCTCCTTAGAGAGATAGACAAAGAAAGAGAGAAATGAAGAGTAAAAGAGATGAAAGTTAAGAAAAAGCAAGAATTAGAATGGGTAGAAAGAAATGTGAAAGGAACAATGAACAAAGATGTCGGGAAGAACCCGGATAGATAGATTTCAGCATTTACTCCCCAGGCTCAAACGCAGCAACATGTACAAGCTACCAGTGGTCCGTCAGTGGGGAAGCACAGTCCACACAGAATCAGGATATGGTATACACAGACATGTAATCACACCTACTATTGAAACAATTAACTCAGGGTTTCCCCACATGTTAATGGATGCTCTCCCTGGGGTCCATTTCCACAAAAGTAAAAATATATTGTTGCAGGAATGGCCACAGGGTGTTAAGGGAGTAATATAAACGAGTTATTTCATTACTAAATGTCCAGCATACGTGTGTTGTTTCTGTGTAGAATGATGTCTTGTGACTGCGCGTGAAGCTAAGACACATCCGGGTAACGACAATCCTTAGGACTCAAAAGCAGTAAGAAACTGCGAGGAGCTCCATGCGAACCAATAAGCGCACAGCCACACATGGTCATGAGGTTATAAAAATCTAGACGAGAGACTTTTCACTTTTGTATCTTTTTATTATAAAAATAGAAAAGAAAGCCCCCAAATGGGAGTCACATTCTCATTTCAGGAAGAGAAAGAAAAAACAAAGAAATGATTTCTGAAATTTTTTTAATAAATAATGATTTCTGAAAAAAAAAAAGGTTAATCGAGTGGATTATATACAAAACATTTCACAAAAATATAAATGTTCCTCTACTAGGACTTTACAAATAACTTCCTTTATACACCATTTTGATTCGAACTGCGGTAATCTTCCAGTTACTGAAAAGAAAGCAAAATCCAATTTAACACGACTTATTACAAGATTTTTGAACAAAAACAAAGCATCTTTATCATTTACTCCAACACCATGTTTCCTTTTCCTTTATTTATATACTGCCATCTTTGCCTGAGCAAGCAGGAAATTGGCTAAAACAGCATTGGAAGTTTTGTGTGGGATATCCAATCCGTAGATGAACACACAAGTGTTAAAAATCAAACAAAACCTGAAAAAAACAATTCTGAAGAAAGATGAATAAAGGTGCCAACCGTTGGCATTCAACATAGATGTGAAAAAGGTTTTCAGATTTCTTACAAAAAGGACATTCATCTACAAGCAGATTTGAAAAATGGTGTAACAAGTGATTAGAAGGAAGGATCCAGTGTACTGGTCTCCATTGGAGGTCGCCATGTCGTGGTGGTACAGGAGGGTGATAAAAACCTTTCCAGTTAGGAAAATAAGGGGGAGAACAAGGAAAGAGGTCTCTCCATCGAACCCTCTGCTGTGTTATTTGCCGTTGTGAAATAAATTTTACACAACCCAAATGGAGGTCATTCTGTTTCGGAAAGCCATTGAAGCCGACGTTAAAAGGGGAACAAGGAAGAGAGCTGGCAAGAGAAAAACTACATTTGAGTTCAGGAAAGGTAGAAAGAGAAGGTATTAGGTCTGTATTTTGTCCATTGCTTTGCTGGCCTTGCTCCCAAGCAGGTACAAGCTGTGTATATGTACAAAGCACACGACATTACTATATGCGTGCCACAATTCTAGAAGATTTCACATCAACCAGGCTTGCCGTTTGGGATCATCAGCTCCGATCCAACTGCCGTTTGGGCTGAGAAGATCTGCGACAAATTTTACACTCTTATCAGTAAAGCATTGAATAAAACACCTATCAGCAGGCATATCGTGGAAATAGGAGTTGTAAAACAAAGGTTCGACCAGAAACATTTGCTTCGTATAAGAATATGTGGCTCTTGTTCTTGTCAGAGCTTGCCATGCATTAAGCATGTTCTGATAGAAACTAGAAAAGGGAGATGTGTCGAATTTGGAAAGGTCCATCATGAAAAGAGAGTGGTCATAGCTTAGTCTCCCAGCCTGTCGCAAAATGTGACGAGCAACATTGACCATGGTGGAGGGGGTCATGTGTATCGCATGCGAATAGCAACCAAGAGTCGAAAGGCCATTAGCAGCTATTTCTGTCGAGCAGGCCTTGGTCCCCATCGGTCAGTGATAAACTGAGGACCTTGGGTCACAGCCAGTGTTTTTCGTCCAAGAAAAAGGACACGAAGCACGTCTGGAGCTGCTGAAGGAACGCTACTGGAAGATGCTGCACGAAGAACCTGTGCCATAAGGGAGGAGGAGGAGGAGGAGGAGGAGGAGGAGATTGGGACCATACTCTGTGCAGAGCGTTGGTGCTGCTTAAGCAGTCTCCTTGGCTATTGGGCACAATCCTGGACAGGTCGCCACTCCGACATAGTATACCAGCACTCATTTTGCCAACCTCAGAAGGTAGACAGGCCGAGTTAACCCCACCTGGTATTAATTCAACAGCTGAGCGAGACTTGAACTCAGGACCCAAGGATCCAAAGCCCACCACCCTAACCATTAAGCCAACACCAGGCATGCCATAAGGGAGAAGCCACCAAAGTGTTTATGACCAAGACCCTTCCACGATACGACAATTGTGTGATCATACCTTTCCATTTTTGCAGTTTACCCTCAACAAACTCTAACAGACCAGCCCAATTCTTTGCTACTGCAGTATCATGAGCCAAGAATGCTCCAAGGTATTTCACGCTATCGTTGGCCCATGGCAGTAGAGCAGGAAGTCTTGGTGCCAAGTGACACAACAGAACGAGCCAAAGGGCACTCGTTTTATTCCAATTCACTTTGGCTGAAGAAGCCTTTACGAATAAGGATAAACAATAATTAATGATGTTAATATCATTGAGATAGTGCACAAATACACACACATCATCGGCGTATGCCAGTACCTTGATGGGTCGTTCAATATGGGACAAACTGATCCCTGTTAGTCTCCAGAGCAAAGAAACCAGTCGGGGTTCGATGGAGAGAGCCCAAAGCAACACAGAAAGAGGGCAACCTTGTCTAATTCCCCTGTTAACAGACAAAGGTGCAACAAGTTCATTGTTTATCTTCAGCACCCTATAAATGTTATGATGCAGTATTTTAATATAACAGATGAAGGTCGAACAAAGTCCAAACCACTCGAGTACTTCAAAAAGATACCGATGCTCAACAAGGTCAAAGGCTTTCTCCTGATCAAGGAGAAGTCCCAAATCTTTAGGGTTTTCCTTGCACAGTTCGATAATGTCTCTTACAAGGGAGATGCCATAAATGGAATGTTTTGGGACACAGTAACATTGGTCTTTCTTCAACAATGAGGATAGATGAGGATTAAGTCGTGACGCCAGGGCTTTTGAGAATACCTTATAGTCCATACGTAACAGGGAGAGAGGACGCCAGTTTCCAACACACAGCAGGTCTTCCTTTTTGGGGATGAGGGTAAGAACAGCTTGTTGGCCACTCTGAGTAGCTCTCCAAGCTGGCAGCTTGTGTTCAAAGTGTTAATGAGTTCTGGACCCAATAAATGCCAAAATTTCTTATAAAATTTGGTTGTAAGTCCATCCAAACCAGGTGCTTTCCCAATGGCAAGGCCGTGCAGGGCAGTGCCAAGTTCATCCAAAGTAATGGGCCTTTCCAGTTGGGAACGCCCATTTTCACACAACACTGACAGGATTTATTTGTTCCATTGAATATATTTTTGAGAAATATTCCTTTGCGAAAAGTTTGATTGCTGATTGTGTAAATGTAATAGATGAGTCTACCAATTGCAACTGAGAAAGCTGCTTTCTGGGAAGACGTTTCTTTAAGGAAAATAAGTACTTGGTTGGTACGTCTGCCTCATTCAGGTGTCGCACCCTCATCCAAACTAAGGCACCACGTGCATTCCTCTCAGTTATTTCCTTTAATAAGGACTGTTTCTCAGTTAAGGTTTTTTGTATGTTACTATTATTTTGTCCGATGACCCGTTGGAGATGTAAAATCTCTGACTGTAATAATTTTATTACTGCATGGTCAGCCCTTGTTGATAAAACCTGATACTGTTGACAGAAACCTTTGATTTTGGTTTTTACTAAATCCCACCATATCAGCGGGTTAACGGAACAGCTTAACTTCTGTTCTAGGAGAGCCGTCCAAAAAGATTCAAATCCCTGAATGAAGTTGAGGTTTTCTTGTAAACTATTGTTGAATTTCCAGTGAGAGCTCCCTGGACATGGTTTAGAGAGTTGAATAAAGACTCGAGCTAGGGAATGGTCAGAGAAACCAGAAGGCACGATATCGGATTTATAAACTCCATGTAATAAATGAGAATTTACATAGATGCGATCAAGCCTCGCAAGTGAGAGGTGGTTGTTTAAACAACAATACCATGTGTAAGACCAATCAGAATCATGGAGATTATATTTCGCAATGATGTTTGCAAAAGGTTTTGCGGTACATGGTTGGGGTTGCGACCCGTTTTGGTCACATGAAGCATTAACAGTACAGTTAAAATTGCCAAGTCGACAAGTCTGCAAATCCAGTGTTTTGAGGAATTTTCTCAGTTCGGCAAAAAAAAGAGAGATCCGCTCGTCATTTTTGCTTGGAGCGTACACATTGAGAATTGTGAACTTGACCTGATTGATAGAGAAGGTCACACAGGCAAGATCTTCTTCTCTTCTTCTTCTTTCGGCTGCTCCCTTTAGGGGTCGCCACAGCGGATCATCCGTATGATCCGCATAGTGATTTGGCACATGTTTTATGCCGGATGCCCTTCCTGACGCAACCCTGGTCGCCTCTTACGACACAGGGATATAAGGCAAGGCAAGATGTCACACAGGCAAGATGTCCATCAATAATACTCATAAATTTAAGTTGGGATGGATGGAAATGCTTCCCAAAGACAAACATGATGTCTGAGTTCGACAAGGAGCTGTTATGAAAGAAACATTCCTTGTCCATAAATAGTCGTCACTGAGCCTGAACAGATCGGACAGCATGGGTCTCTTGTTACAAAGCCATGTCGAGACCGTTGACCTCTCCCAACTCTTTCATTTGGATCTTGCGGAGCGGACTCCCACCACCATTAACATTTACTGTTCCGATCTTGAAACTGACCATGAGGAAAGTAATAGCTTCCAAGAACAAGATCAAAGGGGGATTGTTAACTAAAGGTATTTTTCGCCTTGGCGATCAATTTTTTTAAATGGTGACAGTGTGCCTGGTGGAAACCGAATGGGTCAGGCTTACGTACAATAACCTGAGCACACTCAAGCAAGGACGGTAGATCTGGAAAGTATTCCATCAGGATTAAATTGTGTTTCCTGTTTGTATTTTGTAAGAAGAGTCTTATTTGTTCAGGGGAGGTAGGACCTTGACTGGTCAGCTTCTCAACCATTTCCACCTGACTGTTCCTGTTTGCTTCCTCCAGGTCAGATTTGTCAGAGTCGGTCTTCGTTTCCGAGTCACACAAGCTTGTACACTGTACAGTCCTGCATATCGATACTGGCATCAGTATTGAAACACGGATCTGGACTGGTTACGACATGTATGTGCTCTTCCATTGTGGGAACATCACTTTGAGAAATAATGGAAATAATCGAGAGATTTGCTGAAACGGAAACACCATCAGCGGATGCAGCAATATTGCTTCCCTCGACCGTAACAGTGTCATCTTACCTCCAATGGCGTGGAGTTATATAATACTTTGGGGATTTCGTAAAACACCAAACACTTGGGGGGGTCTCGTGAAACATCGATTTTAACATTTTCTGTGTTTCCAGCTTCACCACGTGATGAACTGGGAGCAGTAACAGGGCTAACATTTGTCTCGCTATTTCCTGCTGACAAGGATTCAGGGTTAATATTTGCCAAATGATGGTGATTCGCTTCCTTCACAGTCGAGGAAAAAGAAGATGGATCCTTATTAGCAAGGTTTGTTTCATCGTTCAACAAGGTAGCCTTTGGACAAGAACGTTTCGAGTGTCTGAAATTACCACACTCGAAACATTTCAAGGTATCAGTGGTTACGTATACTTGGTAATCATGATTATCAATTTTTAATTTTAAAACAATGTTCAAAGTTCTTTCAACGTTAGAGGGAGGAAGTATCACACAAGCTTGTCTCCTAAAAGACTTCATCTGCGTGTGGACAATTGAGTGGACAATTGGGTTTTTAGAGTTCCACAACACCACCATTGTCAAGATGGTCAGACAGCATCCGAGTTCGTGGCTGATTTATGCCGACTCGCCAAACATTGTGAGTTGACAGATAAACTCGAAGGGTTGTTCCATGATTTCTTTATAATAGGCATCAATGATGACTCAATTCTGCATCTTCTCCTCAGGAAAGGCATTGTCTGGAAATGGGAAGCTGCTCAAACAAGAGCGTTCAAAGCCGCTAAAACTATGCTGTCCTCCTCGCCATTACTTGTCCATTATGACCCATCCAAGGAACTTATTCTCAGTTGTGATAGCTCTTCATATGGCATTAGCTTGCGGGCAGAGAGTGGCCAATGAGCCTGAGACCAGGCATGCTGTCTATAAAAGGGAGTGATTCGCAGAAGTCCAAGCCTTTGGTTGGCAGATTCACCGAGGGAAGCAGGGACGGTGAGACTCCGGCCTCCAAGAAGGTCTGCCCACCGGTGATAAGTCTGCTGACTAAAGGACCAGGATGTGGACTGGTGCTTCCGGCGCAGCCTTTACATCACACAGAGGAGCCCCCACATGCATTTCATTTTCATTTACTCTCTCCTCTCTGCTGTCTTGTGTTTATTCCATCAACTCCCTGTGTTAATTAGAGGTAGGCATGTTTGAGCCCTGGGTTTGAGAATATGCATGTTGTTTTATGTCACTTGGGATTCCCAGTGATCCGTTCATGCTGATCGTATTTTGTTTCATTGTGTCATTTAAAATAAATGTATGGCTTTTAAAACTTGTTTGGTTTTTGGGCTAATGGTAAACCCCCACAGACATGGTAAATTGGAGGATCAAAAGGTTCAGATATGTCTCAAGTCGGCACGTATGATAAACTCTGATTAATTAGAAATCATTAATGTGTAACCCTCTGAGGTGTGACTAGTGGTGTGCTGTTCCAAATTTGGGGGCCTCCTCATTCATTCTATTTTGCGAGACTTGTATCTCAGCAATCCTGGTCAATAACAAACACTATTACATATGTACTGTAATGTATGATACATGTACATGTTATATATATATATACTATTGTTATATGTGTGTATATGCACATATATATATATATATATATATATAATATATATATTGGGATTTATATTATATATATATATATTATATGTATATGTATCAGTAACCAGGCGTAGTGCGTGCGCCTGTAATCCGCGCTACTTCGGAGGCTTGGGTTGGAGGATCGCTTGAGGACGGGAGCTCTGCACTGGGCCCGCTATGAGAGGTGTAGGCCAGCCCGGAATCATGGGAAACCCAATCCTTATCCCTGTGTCGTAGAGGCGACCAGGGTTGCGTCAGGAGGGCATCCGGGTAAAACCTATGCCAATCAGTATATGGATCATAACGGATGATCGCTGTGGCGACCCCTAACAGGAGCAGCCGAAAGACGAACAACAACAACACATGTGTATATGTATCAGTCACTTTGAACGTGAATTTTAAGGGAAGCAGAGGGAGAAGGAGGGAGGGAGGAGAGGAGGTGAGGGAAGGGAGGGTGGAGGGAGGGGAGTGAAGGGAGGGAGGGTGAGGGAAGGGAGAGGAAGGAGGGAAGAGGAAGGGGGAAGCGATGGAAGGGGAGGGAGGGAGAAGGAGGAGGGAGTGATGAGAGAGAGAGGAAGAGAGGGGTGAGTCGGGAAGGGAGGGAGGAGGGAGCGAGGAGGGAGGGAGGAGGGAGTAAGGGTGGAGGAGTGAGGAATGAGGAATAGCGGGGAGCGAGGAGGGGTGGGGAGTGAGAGAGCTGGAAGCAGGAGGGGGAGCAATTGGAGGGGACGAGAGGGGAGGGAAGTGAGGGAAGGAGGGAGGCAAGGAGGAAAGTGCAGGCATGTGAGAAGGGGCTCGGAGGGCAAGAAAGGCAGGATGAAGGGAGGGAAAGGCAAGCAGAAGTGAGGGGAGGGAAAGGGAACAGAGTGAGGGAAGGAAGGGCAGTGAGGGGAGGGAAAGGAAGGCAGAGGAGGGGAGGAAAGGAGGCGAGTGAGGGGGGAAAGGGAAGGCCAATGTGAGAGGTAGCAACGGTAAGCAGTGTGAGGAAGGGTTCATCCAGACACAACCACTGTCCAGACGAGAGAGAAGAGGGGGAGAGAGAGAGAGGGAGAGAGGGGGGAGAGAAAGAGGGGGACAGAAAGAGGGGGGGAGAGAAAGAGGGGGGGAAGAGAAGGGGGGGAAGAGAAGTGGGGGAGGGCTGCACTGTATTAGGAGGGTGGAATGAGGAGAAGCACAAGAGAGAAGAGAGAGAGAGAGGAAGAGAAGAGGAGAGAGGAGAAGAGAGAGGAGTGGTAGGGGAGTTAGCGGAGAGCAATATGTTATGCTTTATGAAACAACACACACCACACACACACACCACAACACACACACACACACCACACACACACGTCGTGCGATGGGTGGAAAAAAAATTTGTTCTGTAATTTAGAAAACATGTTTCACAGCAAGTGGCTCGGAAATAGTGTGTTATCAAATATATTTTGCTTTGAAACTCACAAAGAAAAAATCAACAATGGGTAAGCACACCCGAGTAATTTAAAATAACCAAATGCTTTAGAAGCGGTCACGAGGACAAAGGAAAACCTAATCACTCGTACACTGCTGAGGTTAAACGTTAAAACCTCCACCACCCATCATCATCACCATAAGATATGGGATGAAACTTTGCCACCATGGCGCCCACAACCAAGCATGCAGTCATGCACACACACCCATGGAGTGTCCCTTTACAGATCCAAATCTACCCATATGTACCACGTCCTTGTGTGCTCTAGATACGTACCTCTACCATGCAGCAACTGCTGACTGTACATCCCGATTGGGACACGAACTATACCGCTGTCAACTGTAAGGAGCTCGGCAAGTGGTTTAAGCACTCAAGCAAGCACTCCAATTCAATGGTTGCTAATGAACAGCTGGCTTGGCAAGCGATAGCAAGCTGATTGGTAATGGCACATCCCCACAAAAAAGTAAACATCGCCGATTTCTTTACATTTTCATATTTCACTCCAGATTTTGACTTATTTAGTCCACATTATCCGATCTTCCAAACTCAAATTATATTTCGATTATGTACATTAATTAGTCTGTGAGAGTAGATCATGGAAAATCGCATCATTTTATGCATGAAATCGCTCCAAGCTCCTAATTTGAAAACTATAACACTTACAAAAGCAATTTATACAGTGGTTCATTGGTATGTTGATGAGGTATTCAATGATATGAGTGAGGAAAGTGAAAAGAAAACATTTTGAGCGCTTTATAGCGAATAAACCATTGTGAACTGTTCCAACTCAAGGTATTGTTGAGCAGGCCAAACAAAATGGTGCATTAAGACACCAGCGAGGGAGAGCAAGGTAAAGGCCCTGTCACACCTTGACATTTTAGCCAGCGTATGGCAAGGTATCAAAATGTATGTAAAACGCTGGCGTACGCTGAACTATTGATGTTTTTTTATTTTTTTTAAAGTTTTGGGCGTATAATAACGTGTTGGATGTATGCATAATGTATTAGTAACGTACACAGAACGTTTCACATCAACATATAGATAACTAGTATAACCAAGAATGATAGCGCGGTCTAGTTGTACGCGTTCACACCCTTTGCCAACGATAGTCTAACTTTATGCATAGCGCGCGCACGCCGTATCCCGACGATCACGTGCATAGCATAATCATAGCTGCCGTTCGACGATTCAAATCATAACCGCACTAACATCGAAGCTGTGACCAAACTGTCACACCTTGACGTTTAGCCACCGTATGCCACGTATGAAAAATTTGCCAAACCAAGGCTGCACACGTCAAATACGTATGGGTAAGTTTTGTATTATGTTTAAGAGCATCTGGCATACTCGTAGTACCTGGCAGACATCCTAGTATGCTGGCATACGTCGCTCATACCGAGTACGTCGAGAAATTTCGAGCATGTTGAAATTTCTCGACGTACTCGCGTATGACACACGTTCCGCATACGCTGGCATAAGTTTAGGCACTTACACATCGTGACACACCGTTCGACACACGTTATTTGTACGTTACTCATAATCGAAACACGTCGAATAATGGTTAGCGTCAAGGTTTTCCAGACTCCCTGGTTTTTTTTTTCTTTGGTATGACGGTATGTTTACACTTCATTTCTAGTGCAGTTATGATTTAAGTCGTTGAGCGCAGCCATAATTATATATTTTATAACCGCCACTAGAAATCGAATGTGTCTCACATCACCGTCATACCGAAGAAAAAAAAAAACAACCAGGAGTTTGGAACACTGACGCTAACCATACATTATGCTGTTTCCACTTATTTCAAACGTACAAGTAACGTTGTGCCACGTGTGTGAACGATCGCCTAACGTGCCTACAAACGTCTACTCATAGTTAGAAAAAAGTTTTGGTACGCTAAACATTACCTCTTCGCTGTCGACTTATGAGTAACTTACAGATAACGTGTGTAGTGTCAACGATCGCGATAACGTGCCATACACACTTCACTATAGGCCAGCGTATTGCGGACACAGTTCGTCGCTACACGTCACGCTGCTACGTCGAAAAATTTCAAGCATGGAAAATTTGTCTAACACCTCGGCGTACTATGACATATGCCAGCGTACAAAGACGTATGCCAGTGTACTACGAAAAAAAGCCAGCATTCTACGACGTATGCCAGCGTGCTCTTAACGTATACAAACTTACCCATAACGTATTCGACGT
>CM068962.1:49608932-49626690 GCA_035128595.1 Eptatretus atami
TAAGTAGTCTAAGCAAATTTTTTTTTGGAAAAGATACTCCAATTTTAGTTTTGTATCTAGCGGGTGGGACCGACATTTTTTTTTTCGATGCCATCCCTACATCGAGAGTGCTATAACACTCTCTGCTATATATCACAATATCTCAAAAGGTGTAGAATGATTATGACAAAATTTGGCAGATGAGTTGGTTTTGTGACAAAAACAAGTCATTCGATTTTGGTTAAAGTCCAGATCTGTTCTTTCAGTTGGACACAAAATGTAAACTGTTTAGCCTGGCGGAGGTATGCGCTCTTACCGAGTGCCATTCTAGTTGAGAATGGATTTATTGGTGACTCAACCATTGTTACCTTCTGCGTGACGTCCTTTCCAGCTCGTCACAAAACAAGCATTCCTCAATGGTACAAATCGTCCAGATGTCGCGATGCATAACAATAACAGAACCTTGATATTGCAAAATTAACAATCTGTCAAAACAATACATGCACACATATGCAAACACGCTCTTCTTTGGTCATAAGCAACAATGTGTTATGAATCCAAGAACAGGTCATCGATCCATGTGTAATTACTTTGTATTTGAGCCATACTTCGAGTTCTGTTTGTGCAATTCTGCACCCACAAGGTCTGTTTATCTGTCCAGTTCAACATTTTTTGACATGACAAGTTTTTGCGAGAGGCCTTTCCTGGCAAAGGGAAAAAGTCTACAACGTCTGGGGGGAGTTTAACTGGGAATGCTTCTCTAAGCTTGGCTCACAGCCACAAGACTTGCATGCAGCGAAGTTTGGCTCAAATCGATCTAAATGGTTTTCAAGCACCTGTTTGGAGGTAAAACGTACATTCTCTGGCTCCTGCACATACAGCTCTGCCTTTCCTCCTCCTGTGCATCCCATCAAGGGCTTGTTGACAAGCAGTGGTGTGTTAGTGTTCCACAGCGACTGATTGGCACCCAAACAAACGAGCCTTTCTACCTTTTCATGACATGATGCAGACGTTGCTTAAAACTTGTTTCCATGTTGGAAAATGTTTCATTTTGTTCCTGTTAAGTGTGCACTATGCTTTCAGGCCACGAATCAGTGGGAATGCAGTCATGGTGTTAATGAAGCGGGATGTTTAATGTTTAAGCCTGGACACGGTTTAAAAGTAATCATCAAGAATACGGCTCATTTCACTTCTTGGAATCCAAGACTGAGAGGTCTAGACCCGTCTGCTCGAAGTCGTTATTGTATTGTGATTGTCTTTTCAGGAGGCTTGGCATGGTGTCCTGCCTTGAATATTTGGCCAAGTCTCGCCCTCCCCACAAAGAGGTAGAATGCATGTTTAATTTTTAAATTCCTCCTGTCAACTAGGCGCAAACTAATATTTCGAACATTTCTTAACTCATCGATTTTGGTGAATGAAGGTTTTTGCTTAATATTTCGTAATTACTTTTTACTTGTTTATCTCCACATTTTCTGGCAATAATATGGTTAAGGTTCACCATTCCAAACCGATAACAATATTGTTCATTTGGATTTTACAGGTTTTGTGCTTCATCTTGATGAAGTAGCACTTACATGGAACGAAGGATGAAGAGGCATTGAAAATTAAGAGGATGACAAAGAGGACGGTGTTGCAATACATTGAAGTATGACATTTGATACAGTATATGTTTTTGCTTTTGGCTTTTTATAGGTGAATGTTAAGGCTGACACAATGGCCTAGAGGGACACACACTAACCTCTGAGCTGTCTAGCCTAGGTTGGAATCCTGAACCAGCTAAAAACTCTCATCCTTGTGTTTCACGAGGAGGATGATTCATAAATGTGTGTGCCATCCATCGGATGGATGTTAAACTGGGTGTCCCATTTGCTGGCATTAGCTGGTGGATGTTAAAGACTGCATGGTGTCCTTCACAAAGAATTGGTGAGCTATCACCGGCATCCTGACCAATTCCAAATTCCTGTTCGAACCAAAAGAGGGCATTGCATTAGCAGCACAGCCAAGCCCTCAGCCAATGATGCTACCCTGCAGCCTTGTGCTGCATAGGAAAGAAGAACGTGATTGTTATCTCCTGGTTGCCCTTTATGGCAAAAGACAGCCACATGCACATGATTTGCAAGCACAGGGACACGTAAATTGGTTTATAGTGTAGAAGCAACCACACTCCATGGGATTGCAAGCAGTGTAACCGATCAGATATTAGAGAAGACCAGACCACTTTCTCCATGCAGTTTTTTATGTCGGAATTTGTAATTTGTTAAGGGTGCTGGTGATACTTCGCCAACTCTTTGTGAAAGATACGGTGGGATATCTTTAACCTTCAACTAATGCTGGCAGACAGGACTCGGATTAAAATAAGGGTATGGTGAATAAGGAGGAAGATTCGCTGGAAACTATGAAGCAAGAGAATGGTTCAGGATAGGTAGTGAATGCCACAAATTTAGGTGAATCGATCTGGTAGATGAAACAACTCCACGAATGCTGTGTAATAGGGTAAAAAACACATCATAAACCACTCTCTGAATGGAAGAGTAGCATAGTTTGATCTCACACAATCCTTAATTAACTTAGTTACTCACCAATTGGAAGCTCAGTGATGCCACTAAAGGTCATGAGCAAGGCCCTGGGAGGACATGATTTTACAATGAACACCATTTTCTCAAAACCTTAACCTCAATGTTGGTGTCAAGTCAGTGTGCTGTGCCTTTCATCCCATTAGCAAGCAGGTAGATTACCCTGAACCAGAAGAAAGAGCATGCCATTGCTGTTCGCTGCCATTAAATGAATGGTTTCTGCTGGAACGGGAAGGGTCTGCAGAGCATCCATGGACCCACGGACTCCTCCATCATTTCCCTTCAAACTCCAAGCTGCCTGTTACACCAGTGGCTAATGAGTGAATAATGGTGCGGTAAATATTACAGCACGTTAGTAATTTTGAAAGCTAATAATAACATTCCATATTTACATCATAATATTATGTCCGCAAAATAGGCTGGTATGGCAAAGATGAAAATCTCACCGTTTGGGAATTATTTGGACAATGGAGGTCTTAACTCTTAAAGGAAATCTTTCAGGCGTCTGTAAATCGTCATATTTCACTCCCAGGAGATGTAATGTGTTCATTTTGGCCGTATGTAAATGTCTTACTGTACAGGTCTTTGGCCAAAAGTAATGGCATTCCTTTCACCTGGCCACACAGACAGATTGGAAACCATAGCTGCGCATTTTTCCTACATCGTCCATGCTGTTAATGGCTGCTTGGAAAATGCTACTACTACGGTTTAAACACTGACTTTTTGTTTTTAGCAGCTGAAAAACAAAACGCTTCCTTTTGGCCTCACCAATAATTATCTGCCGTTGCAGTTAAAATATAATCTTTCATCACATCGAACATTTCCCAAACACGACCAAATTTATTTACAGTTACCAGGAAGGTTAAGTTAAAGGATAGTGTATAAATCATGTCCTTGCTCCTGAATACCTTGATGATTTATCATCATCATACTAAAATATGCAAGTTGATGTCTGTCTGTCTCTCTGTCTCTGCATGTCTGTTGTCAATCTCAACGAAACTTGCCAGGGGAACTAAGGGTCATAAGATAAAGGGTGTAGCTACTTGGCTTCCCCCCTTCCCCCCAGGGGTTCCGAAGGTGGGGCCGACACAAATCCCACACGTAAATTGTACCGTGTTGCACCGCTGCCAGTGGTGGTGGGAGACGGTATTACAAGTGATTCTTCAGAGCTCCTAATTGTATCACGAGTAAGAGGCCTTCAGCTCGTTTCCGCAGTCACTTAGCCTCTGCTGCTTTCGACTCGGCTATAAATAATCCAGAGGAATTCCCATGTTTTATTGCCTTTTTCCGCCTTAGAAAAACGCCATGTTAAGATGTTACCAGGAAGCTTGAGCAGCTTGTTACAGCAGCTTGAGCATCATTCCTCATAATCATGCCGTTTTTTCAAAGCACACTTCCAAGAACAAAAGTACGCAATTATAATGGCACGTGGTAGCGGGCATACCTCCAGCAGGCTGAACAGTTTTATGTTTTGTAGCCCACTGATCGGCCGGATCTGGATCCAGACCTGAATGGAAATAGAATCGAGTCATCCATCCTTGTAACACTCCCTGCACGTCCACCAAGTTTCATCCGAATCGGTCCATAATGTTTTGAGATATCGTGCTGTATATCGGTTTGGAGTCCAATCATTCAATGGCGAAAAATCACTTTAAAATTATCATATCTGGATCTGGATTCTTATTATCATATCTGGATCTAGATTATCATATCTTGTCGCACATCCACCCTGTCCATCAAGTTTCATCCGAATCCATGGATAACTTTTTGAGAGATCCTGCTCACAGACAGACAAGTCACACGACAGACGGGTTAAAAAAACATAACCTCTGTACACCTTCAGTGGTGAAGGTAACAATAATGATAATCGCAGAATAATAATATTAACAGTAATCATAGTAATAACAATTGACAATAATAATAAGGATAATAACATGACAACCACTGGCTGCTCCAATTGGAAATAAGTGTTTCTAGTTGTCGAAATGTCAATTAACCGAGTGATTTGTTCTACGAAAACATTTGAAAAAGTCAATTGTGAGCCGAGGATGCGTCGTGGTCCCATAGGTACAACTGACTATCTCGGGGAAAGGTGCGTCACGGTCACGGCCTGGAATGTTCCACAAGAATGACCAAATTAATTAGCCCTAAATATCAGCTGTAATCATTAACTCAACCATGCACATTGATTAACCTTGTGTCCATGGATGTGCAGAGAGGAAAATAAGAATTTGGAGCGATTAAAAATATATAAACTACCGGACGTTATCTTACTATGCACATGCTACAATCCCAGTAATAACCGATATACTCATATCAATAACCAAATCACACACCAATACTAAATCTTGTGATACTTACATTTTAATTACTTTAAATCAAACAGGTTGTTTGCTTCCTGAGCAATGCACATGATATTTCAATGTGCACAGTCATAAATCTAAAAAAGCCTGGTGTTGGCTTAATAGTTAAGGTGGCTGGCTTAATATCCTAGGGGCTTGAGTTCAAGCCCCTGTTAAACCATTGAATTAACACCAGGTGGGTTGATTCAGCCTGGCATCCTTTCGAGGTCGGCAAAATGAGTACCAGCTTCCTGGTAACAGGGCGCACTGCATCAGCAGCACAGCCGCACCCCCAGAAAATGATGCAGCCAAGCAGCGACAGGCTGCATAGGAATAAATAATGAATCTAAGAAATACTTTTGCAAGTGCATTTTCAAACACAGGGAATACAAAACACATGTGGACAACACACTAAAAAGAAAGAAAGAAAAAAGATGGACTTTAGAAGCTGCCCTTTTTCCTAGCTCTTGAACCACAACATGCAGGTTGCAAATGTGGAATGAATTCCAAACAGGTGGAGTGGCCGAGAGGGAAGGGAATGGAGAGAAGTTTAGCTGACAATTTGTCCAGCGCAATGTATTGAAATGCTGGGTGCCAGGAAATGACAACCACAGGCACGCAAGAACACAGTTCCTCTGCTGGTATGTCGGCAGGTTTTCAGCAAAGAGCAGCCTAACCTGAATCTTGTCTGAGCTTCGCCCATGTATGGTGAGGGGGGGCTGTGTGTCTCTCATTCATATAACTCGTTGAACGCTCCTCACATCCAAGGCAGATAAAGGATTGGCTTTTGTATATAAAGTACGAGACATTAAGAGATGATGGGAAAGCCAATGTGGCATTAATATTTTCAAATTATCAGGTTAACACTCAGATGAGAACACCAAAGAGGCCAAGCCACACTTTAGTTATTGTGTCAATATCAATGCTAAAAAGAGAGAAAAGAGCAGGATTTTGAAGAAAGGATGAGAAGAACTTTTCTGGCTATTCCGACTCTTTTTCATGTTTACCTGCGAACCATATGCATTGTGTGACATATTTGGGTGCTACATTGGCATCATTCTGCTTGAATGTGTAATACTAACACTCACATTTTAAAAATTAGTTAAAGCGTGGATATTGAGATAGTTCAGAAGGGTGTGTGATCACCTCTCTGTACAATCTGGGCTTCATTGACAACTGTTTAAAACGGTCATGCTGGTGATTTGCAGGCAGAGCGTTGCATTGATTAGTTAGTACACCATGAATGAAGATCTCACCGTGCCTTTTTATATAAATGGACCATCGTGTGTTGGTATTTTGGCCAAATTCCTGCCCCCCAACCTACAGGGGGCACTGCATCAACAGGGGCATGCCCATACCTCAGTAAGGATGCAACCAGCAAATCGAATGCACTATTGGTTCCTAGTCCAACTTTCAGTGCTGAGATTAGATGATTAGTTAAAGTAATAAGAGTACACTAGACAAGCTGTTCAGGTATATCATATCATACTGGTGGGATAATTCCTTCCTTGAATACTGCTGGGAAGGCAAAGGCAAACCTCCCAGTGTAAACCTTACCATGTGGCTGCTTTGGCAGTACCAAGTCTTCCTTTGGGCAGAGCATCACAGGGAGACAGAGGAGTGGAGAGGAGGGATGGAAGAGACATTTTTTTTCATCCAAAACCACAATGTTTTTTACCCCTGTCAACCGCCCCCCCCCCAACCCCAAACCCACCACTCTCTAATTTTCCAGTTTATCCTTCCTGAGAGTTTGCTTCTGTATTCATCTTGTCCACCTCACCCCCATGTCCTTCCCTGGAACTCATTCCTCCCCACATCCCTTATTACCCTCCATTTTATCATTCAACCCTGCTGTTAATGCTTCCTGACACTTCTGTTTCATCCCGATCAGTTCAGTGCTCCAGCCCTTTCAAGATCCTTGAGTTTGCAAACGAAAATTAAATTTAAAAAATAATGATTTCACTTAGATTTCAAATAATGATTTCATGTAATGGCATCAATAGACAATTGTTTGGAAATTTTAAGTCCTGATTTGTCATCATCTTTGGAAATTTAAATTTAATATGCTGCCAACAAACCAATGAGATGAGCATATCAGGTCACGGGAGCTACCACCTGACACTGTTGCTTAACCATACTTGAGATGTCAATGCCATCATTACCCCTTGATTGCAAAACGAAAAGCATGGTTAAGCGATTGGTTCATTTTGTCTGTCTGTCTGTCTACAAACATCAGTTTAGAATGAAGGAACAACACAATTTAAATTGAATGTTACATTCTGAACATGAATCAGAAAACAAATTTGAAATTTAGCAGTCACTTTGCCTCTGAATTCATCCTGATTGCGAATGCACAGAGAGGAGTGAGATAATTTTTTTAGTCTGCCGATCTGGCAGTCAAACCCAATGTTAAATCATTCAAAACAGGAAACTTACTGTTTTTAAGGATGTCATAAAGGACACACACAACAGGCATGAATAACTAATGTCACATGTTAAATAAGATTTTAAAAAAGCTGCATCAATGGCGGTAAACGTGATTTTTTTTAATTTCTACAACCCTTAAAACATGTATTTTATTTAAATTTAACAAGCAAATACCACCCGTTGCTTCGCTGATGGGAATAGGAAAGGGGGGGGGAGGAAAAAAAAAGGGGAGAAGAAAGGGAGGGGTGGGGAGTGAGGAGGGAGGAAGCATGAGGAGGAGTTGGGGAGCAAGGAGGGTGCGGGAAAGGAAGGCAGTGAGAGGTGAGAGGAAGGGAAGGCAAACGTGTGGTGGAACATTAATTACGATTCATACTGTCTCACCAAAATGCTTGTGCATAGAATAACAATGATGATGGAAATAAAATAATGTCTCATATCCATTTTCTATCGTAATACTATAAATACTGCCCAGAGGCAAACTCGTTTATTCCGGACATGTCCGGAGATAACCGCAGTACTGAAACAACACCGCCAGAGGTAAACACTGCCCGGACAGGTCCGAAATATAGACAAAGATCTGGCAGACGCTATGGATACGCAGTCCCTCTAAGGTACAGGGCATGGTATTAGTGGGGCAACTTAGCATAACAATTGTGCATTTTGTGAGGAAAGCACCAAATTTGGCACACTAGTAGCCTAACAATTTATGAACAGATTTGGATATTGGCCATCTCAAATTCAGCCGCTGATGGCTGTGGCAGCCATTCAAAAATTTGAGATGGCCCAATATCCAAATCTGTTCATAATATGATAGGCTACTAGTGTGCAAAATTTGGTGCTTTCCTCACAAAATGCACAATTGTTATGCTGATTTTAGCTAAGTTGCCCCACTATATCAAGCAGTGAATGCATTAAATCATACAGCTCAATGAAGCTGGTTAATTTTGATACATATCCAAAGTCTTTAGTTCATTCAATATAATCCTCCAAACAGTAGAAAAAGATGTTTCATGCTTTGGAAATTTCACATTTTCTTGTGTATCCTTTGAGAAGGAGGGACCATAGCCTTACTTGCTTAAACTAAATAGGTATATCGGCTTTGTTATAAGACTCGTTATTTCTTTAAATTATCAGATTTCACTTCAGATTTCCACATTTATTTAGTCCAGATGATAACCGATCCTCAAAACCGGAATAATATTTCAATGATATGCTACTTTAATTATTCCGTGGGAGTACTGTAGATCATGGAAAATTGCATCACATAATGCATGAAATCGCTCCAAGCTCCTAATTTGAAAACTATAGCACTTAGAGTGATTAGTAGCTATGATGAACAGGCATTCGATAAAATGAGTGAGGAAAGTGAAAAAAAAAAACTATCATGAAGAAATTGTTTCGGCCTGTTCCAAGTCAAGGCATGGTTGAGCAGGCCAGAAAACATGGCGGCTTCAGACACCAGCGAGGTTACCTAGGATACGCCTTGAGACCCCATAAAGAGCGGTGCCGGAGGATGCACTTGATGATGGATATAATTAAATAAGGCCATTATTTATTTTCAAAAGAGGTGTTTTAATTAACCCAAACACCCAATTTTCAGTCATGTACTTCCTTGGAGTTTTCTTCGTATGCATGCAAAGTTTCAGGCTGATAAGTTTCATGGTTTTGGAGTTATGGAGGAAACACACTGACACACACACACACACACACACACACACACACACACACACACACTTATGAGAATAGATTATATACTTGAACACTGTTGTACACAAATCACTTTTTTGGCACTTTCAAAAACCTTTCGTTAACAGTCGGTGGACAAAATATTATGGCATTTTACATCATTTTGACCAATCAAATTTGCTGCTCGCAGACCCCAGCTATGTCCTTATTTCTCAAAACTGCATGGGATAAGGTGTTCTGTGAACTCTCCAGTTGAATAAGGTTCTGTTGAGTTTTCAAAGAACATATCAGGATTAAATTATCCATGTTTATGAGCAATGGAAGTTCGCTAAATGCAAACCCGTTATGGAAGCTGGCAGAAGCTAAACTGATATATTTGATAATAAATGATGCAAAGCATTACAGAATGTACAATAAAAATATTGTCTATATAGTAAAATATTTCAACTTATGTTTGGAAGCTGTTAGTTCCAAAAACATATTCACTCCCTTCAAAAGTTATACATCAAGCAAAAGTTGGGACAATCATAAGATTCTTGTTTGGGTGAAATGGGTGGGTCTGACATGGAATGGGAACTGCATGAGACGCTCACAGACCACGATGAGTCTGTTACAAGGTATGCTGCCAATGTTGTGATAACATAACCATAGAGATAGAGATGGAGTTCACTTGGCCGAATGTACGCATGCAAATCCATGAAAGAATGGCCAATTATACGTCTTTGATCATGATTTGAAAAACAATCAAAGCTTGATAAAAGGAGCTGGAAAGGCCTGCACGAGTTTGGTGACACAAATCTGGGAACACTTTAGAGAGGCCTGTCGTTGTGCTCTCGTGGTATGCATGCACTTCATTCCGCCTGCAATGGGTCCAAGTTATGAACACAAACACACACGCATGCACACACGCACAATTTCGAAAATACTTTTCTGACCGAATGGTCTCCAAGTTGTATGAACCATTGCTTTTAGCACTTGGTGCCTCTGGCATGTCACAGAAATCCAACAATGTTGTTGCTTGTGTGGTGTGAGTGCTGGTGCTGGTTTGATTAGATGACAGTACCAGTAGATCTTAGAAGAACACAAAGGTGTCTAAAATAAGTAAGGGAAGCCAACATAATTTTGGATTATAACACAGCATGATTTTCTCATTACTTCATGATTAAGTAATATAAAACAACAAACCAGCCACTGCAATCTTATTAAAATGTCTCAATGTCATGAAACCAGGACGGTAAGATGCTTATTTATAATCAGCTGCAGAACCGAGAAAATAATCTCATTAAATGAACCAGTGAATTGTGAGACGTACTGTTTACCCAATCAAAGCATATCACAATGACAAATGATACAAATGAAAAAAAACACTCATAGAGCAGGACTTTGAAAAACACAACAAGGTAGAACGGCGCTGGGAAGAGCACATACCTCCGTCAGGCTGAACAGTTTACGTTTTGTATCCCACTGATGGGCTGGATCTGAACCAAAATCCAATCCACTTGTTCTTGTCACCTAACCAACTCACCCACATAGTTTGGTCATAACTTGTCTACAACTATTTGAAATATCATGACAGATATAGTTTTTGGCCCTATCTTTCAATTTTATAAATCAGGCTGATGTTGACCTCTAAAGTAATTGGTGGTTGAATTCAGTGAGCTGATATGAAAATCCTCTTCAAATTTCAAGTCAATCGGATGATAATTGAGGACTTTTAAAAATTTGGTCCAAACTGGCCTTTTGGCCGATGTTGATCTCAAAAGTAATTGGTGTTTGAATTCAGTAATCTGATATGCAAATGTTCTTCAAATTTCACACCAATCAGATGAAAATTGACAATTTTATAAACAATTAAAAGATTTGGCCTTTGTTGACCTTTTGACCGATCTTAACCTCAAAAATAATAGGTGGTTAAATTCACTGATGTGATATGCAAATCCTGTTCAAATGTCAAGTCAATCGGATGAAATTTGAGGATTATAAAGAATTTGGCCCAAATTGGCCTTTTGGCCTATGTAGACATTTTTGGTCAATGTTAATGTTACAAAACTTCAATGCCGGACAGTCGCAGGGTCGTGACCGTAATCTCCAAAAATTTCAGAATGATAGGTTGAGCGGGTTGGGCTTAAGGGCGATCGGACAAACAAACAAATGGAGGCGATCAACATACTTATCAAAAAAAAAAATATTTTTTGCCAAGTAATAATACCGTGAGGTCCTTTGGTACCCACCGCATAGTAAAGGTATTTCAATTTCAACCAAGAACAAATACTTTGTTTCCACACTTCCAACATTGACATCCAATTCTTCCTCAAATTCAGGAATACCTATCCGGTGATTCTCCCAAGATACCAATCTGGTGATTCTCCCAAGATACCAATCTGGTGATTCTCCCAAGATACCTATCTGGTGATTCTCCCAAGATACCTATCCGGTGATTTTTCCCAAGATAACTATCTGGTAATTCTCTCAAGTTACCAATGCGGTAATTTCTCCCAAGATAACTATCTGGTAATTTTCCCAAGATACCTATGCGGTGATTCTCCGAAGATACCTATCTGGTGATTCTCCTAAGATACCTATGCGGTGATTCTCCTAAGATACCTATGCGGTGATTCTCCAAGATACCTATCCGGTGATTCTCCCAAGATACCAATCTGGTGATTCTCCCAAGATACCTATCCGGTGATTTTTCCCAAGATAACTATCTGGTAATTCTCTCGTTACCAATGCGGTAATTCTCCCAAGATAACTATCTGGTAATTTTCCCAAGATACCTATGCGGTGATTCTCCGAAGATACCTATGCGGTGATTCTCCTAAGATACCTATGCGGTGATTCTCCAAGATACCTATCCGGTGATTCTCCCAACATACCAATCTGGTGATTCTCCAAGATACCTATCCGGTGATTTTCCCAAGATAACTATCTGGTAATTCTCTCAAGTTACCAATGCGGTAATTCCTCCAAGATAACTATCTGGTAATTTTCCCAAGATACCTATGCGGTGATTCTCCGAAGATACCTATCTGGTGATTCTCCTAAGATACCTATGCGGTGATTCTCCCAAGATACCTATCTGGTGATTCTCCTAAGATACCTATCCAGTGATTCTCCCAAGTTAGCTAAACGGCGAATCTCCCAAGATACAAATCCGGTGATTCTCCAAGGTTACCTATCCGGTGATTCTCCCAAGATTCCTATTCGGTGATTCTCCCAAGTTACCTATCCGGTGATTCTCCCAAGATTCCTATCCGGTGATTCTCCCAAGTTATCTATCCGGTGATTCTCCCAAGTTACCGATCCAGTGATTCTCCCAACTTACCTCGTCATCATGTTTGCTGTCTGCCTGATTGACAGCATTTGTTACGTGTGAGAAAGCTCAAGATTTTTTTTGCTAACTTGCTAATTAACGGCCATTTTTGAAATCACTCAACAATTTCAACAAAACCACAACTACAACTACTTTAAAGATAGTCGTCATTAAATCATGAAGAGAGTTTCTTGTGAGTAGTCTGGTTAAAGTAATGAGTAAAAAGAGAGAGAGTAATCTGGTTTAATGTTGTTCTTTATAAGGAATCTGTAAGCCACCCCCCCCCCCCCCCCCCAACCATCAACCCCTTTCATCAACCCCCGAGGTCCACCATGAACTTCCTTCTGGTGAAACTCCCAAAATCCAGGATCACTGCTCACCTCCACTCATTCGGTCCTCTTTGTTCCCACCTGTGGAATCAACTTCCACACACTCTTCAATGTCATTCTTTCCATCTTCAAAACGGCTGTTCACCACCATCTCAGATATCCACAACTATGGTAATTTATACCCTCATGAACCCCCACCCCTCCACCCAAGCCCAAGAGCACCTCTTTCCAACCTTCCAGTTTTTCCTTCATGAGAGTGCGCCCGTATCCATCTTGTCCACCCCCTGTGCCCTCCCCTAACACTCATTCTTACCCCATCCCGTATTTCTCCAGGTGTTTTTCTATTTTATCCCTTAACCCTGCTTTCCCCCCTTTATTACCTCTGCCACCAAAGGTGAAGGAGGTTATGTTTTTATTTATATTGTTACATCCTGATCCGTTATATGTTCTAGTTTCTCCATGAGCCTCGACATTGTATACAAGTCACAAAAACTTATCGGTACATTTTTGTTACGCAGTACTGTACATTAATATTTTGGATGCCATCTGTGTTTTACCCAGAATCCTTTGACGAGTGTTGATGTCACTTGCTCAGGCTCTTCATCTTCCTTAATTGTCCCAATTATTCCCAGTCGGCTGGGTGGAAAGAGTTTGGCCCAGGTCTTTCTAGAACTGACCGGCCAGATCTGACGTTCGACTGAAAGTGGTAGGAATTTGTGATTTGTTCATGGTGCTGGCGATAACTCTCCAAGTCTTCATGAACAACACCATGGGATCTTTAATGTCCAAAAACACCCCAGTACTGTCAGACAGGTCCTCCTGCTTAACATCCTTCCAATGAACGGCACATAAATAGATGAATCACCTTGCATAAGCACCACCAGGATGACAGTTTATAGTCGGGTTGGGATTCAAACCCAGGTTAAACAGCTCAGAGGTGAGTGTGCACACCTGTAAGCTACCTGCCAGTCCACACAACTTGCTCATGGGAGATAATATTGCATTTCTGCATGGAACAATTATTTAAAACATTTTTTTTCCAACAAATAGTTCACATCAACCATGAAGCACCCTCGACTCGAACTTAAGTCTATCGATTGTTTGTTTGTTTTTGACAATTTTGCGAACATTTGAAATATGCTGACGTCATTCATGTTATGTGCTACGTCAGTCCTCTGCCTCATTAAGTCCAGTCCAGGAATTTTTTTTAATATTGAAATTTAATTTGGTATGTTTCGGGGTGGGATTGGGGGGCAATCAACTGGAAACACGGAGAGAGGTGGTCTTGGTGAGAGTTAGTCAGGATAGAAAAAATCATGGGTATGAACAGGGGATGACCTGAGATGGTGGTGAACAGTCGTCTTGAAGCACTGGAGGGAAGAATGGAATTGAACAAATTTAGGAACTTGGTTCCACAGGCGGGGGGGGAAGAGGAACGAATAAATGGGGGTAAGCAGTGAGCCTGGAGTTTGGGAGGACATTTAGCTGGTCTTCCATCTGTTAGATATAGTTAGTGGATGTTAAAGATCCGATAAAGAAAGAAAAGAAGAATTATTGTAAGAAAGGTGGGATTATTGTAATTGGGGCCGATAGAGGTAGTAGAGACCAACAACTCTGACATGGTACGACTTTTGGCTCACAACAAATGTATGTTTATTCGACAGACTTTGTGCAGATGGAAACATCGGTGAAACCCATACACCATGGAAAGGCAATCCAGATAAAGATTTCCCGGTAGCATGACACCGTCTTTCCCTACAACACAAGCCACTGTAGCGTATCAGCCATGAAGGGGAGACTTGCCAGCTTATTCACATTCGGCTATTTGTGTCTCTGTGCCATTTGTGTGCAGACAGATTCAGCCACCGGTCATTCCTTCCTCCATCCTGAATTAGAGAGAGCATCATTTGGAAACACTTTGTACTTGTACGTGAGTATAAAAATTCTACTTGGATCGCAATCACTACCAACAAACAACTTGCTTTGTGTCCGTAGTTTTGATTAAATGGTGAGTTTCTGAACATAAACGTGGAATTTTTCAGTTGATTGCAATCAAACTACGAGCAAACATACAAGGTGTAATTAACCGTTATTTTCATGACCGTGTATTTCTAAATGTGTTGAAGTGCATGCCTTATTGTTGTTATACCGAGATTGTAATTGTCCCATGAAATGAAAGTTCTCTTCGAAAAGGTAATCAAACCCATTAGGAATGAGGAAACGTCACAACCCGTTCTTATCATAACGACACACCAAATTTTCTAAATCTATAAATCTCATTTTACCATTATTAAAGTATCGCAGGATGTTAAAGTTTATGTCCTAAACCGAATCGATGGCAAAGCATCGTGATACACCTTTGAAATGCAGCACGCGAGTGAGTTGCGTAATTGCGTAATGATAACACTTTGACTAGTGAGCTGCACATTACCTTAGGTTGGTTTATGTTGGGAATCCATCCATTCATTGGGACCATATTATGTGCAGAGCATTGGTGCTGCCTAAGAAGCCTTCTTGTCTATTGGACACAATCCTGGACGGGTCGCCTCTCCGACACAGGATACCATTAAGCTGGCAATCATTTTGCCAACCATGGAAGGATGACAGGCAGTCAACCCCACCTGGTATTAATTCAACAGCTGAGTGGGATTTGAACTCAGGATCCTGGTATCCCAAGCCAACCACTCTCGCCATGAAGCCACCACCAGGCATATAATAGCTATGCACTGATCAATAAATCCTCAATCTCCTAAACTGTGACTCAACATCATCTTATTACAGTGTATAACGGTGTTTGGAATACAAGACTGCCTCAATCGCATAAACTTCCGTACCTTTTTTAAACGATCTTTAAAATCATTATTTTATTAAAATTGAAGTACGGGAGGTACATTGTCATTTCCCCTTCGTGGATTCGCTCTATCGCGATGAATTCCTTGAGGAAAGTTTTGGGGATTGTGGTAAATGCGGTCAAATAATCATGGGCTGGCGAACTATTTACCACATTTATTCACCTAATCAACATGGGCCATGAACACAATAACCCCTTCAAATCCATCAACATTGTCATCTTCATCAACTCCATCAACTCGTCTTTATGGTCACCATCACTTTATTGGATCAAGTTTATCACCATTATGATTAAAGATAAGTTTCATGATCTTAATAACTCACGAAAATAAACTTTAATTCATGTTCTTAATAAATCTTTTATTCATGAAAATAAATAGTACAAAAACAATGCACAAACAAGGGTACAGTTTGGACAAATTTTAAAGTTGAAGTCTCTGTCCATATTTTTACTCCATTACCCCTTAAGTTTGCAAATCATGGAATTGCAGTTCACAGCGATTTTCAAGAACGTTATCCCCACGAATGGCAAGGCCCTCCTGTATGCAGTTGAACACTGCATGGGGTATCGTATTCCATGAACTCTCTAGTTTTTGAAGTTATTGTTGTATGGCCCTCCAATCCTATCAAATTCCATGCCGTTACATCTCTCACCCTTAATGGGTATATCAACTGTTTTGATTTGATTTGATGTACCTTACTCTTTAGTCTTTATAGAGCGTTTCTTGGTTTCAGTTTCTTGGTGAAGGTTGTACTGGCTGGTTTGCCATTGCCCTCCCAGCATTGTTTATCCATGCTCTATCCTTTAAAAATGCAGAGCGTCAAGCAAGGAAGCAGCACATACCATTTTTAAAGTCTTTGGTATGAATCGGCCAAGGTTTTAAGTTTGAACCACCAACCTCCCAGACCCAGAGTGGACACTCGATCATTTGTACCACCTAGTCTGGTATATCAGCTATCTATTATAATAAAAGGTAGTGAAACAAATAATTTAAATATTCTCTTTTAACTGTGATACTGTGTATGAATTGTTCACATAAATTGTTTGCCTTGATTGAAAATGTTGCAGATATATATAGTATATATATATATATATATATATATATATATATATATATACATACGCACGCAGCACGCACGCACGCACGCACGCACACACACACTAACAGGGTATGGGGTATGCTTACATATTGTAAGCAATAACAAACCGTGCTTCCCCATTGTCTCGGGTCTCTCACCTGCATTTGATCTTTCATTTATTTATTTTCATTCACTTTTTTTCATTTCTTCATATTTTCATTGATGAGCGCTTTCCGACGGTTCTGTGATTTTTCCCGGTATCGGCTTCGATGTCCGTTGGCACGCAAAATTACCGTGCTTCACCATTGTTTTGGGTCATTCACCTGCATTTATTTTTTTTTCATTTATTTATATTCATTTACGGACACTTTCCGATGGTTCTGTGATTTTCCCAGTATATCGGCTTCGATGTCGGCACACAAATTTCAGCTTTCTACATCACCCGGAAGGTATCAATCTTCATTACAGTCAACGAGTCAGTCAGTGAGTCAGTGGTTAGAATGAGCTTTATATATTACTCGCGGGGTGTGTAAGAATACGAACCGTGCTTCCCCATTGTCTCGGGTCGCTCACCTGCATTTGTTTTATTATTTTTCATTTTTTTTTATTTATTTATATTTTCATTGACAGATGCTTTTCGATGGTTCTGTGATTTTTTCCTGGTGTATCGGCTTCGATGACCGTCAGCACACAAAATTACCGTGCTTTCCCATTATCTTGAGTCGCTCACCTGCATATTTTTTTTTAATATTCATTTATTTTTGTTTCATTTACGGATATTGTCGAACGATTCTGTAATTTTCCCGGTGTACTGGCTTTGATGTCCATCGGCACGCAGAATTTCAGCTTTGTATGTCACCTGGAAGGTACCGATGTTTAATAGCAGTCAGTGAGTCAGTGAATCAGAGGTTAGAAAGAGTTTTATGTATAATATACTGTATATATATATAATATACTGTATATATAAAATAATATATATGTGTTTTTACATGTTTATATTTTTGAATATAAAAGAGTATTAATCTGTGTAAATTATGTTTCCACAATTATTCCACATAGATATGTATGGATAGAAGGCTCGTTATGAATTTATTTTCCAAATAGTTGAACACAAGAGGTTTTTGATCCCGTCATGGATTAGTGTACGACCAAAATCTGACATCCAGTCCTTTTAACAGA
>CM068962.1:49626700-49644200 GCA_035128595.1 Eptatretus atami
GCACTGGACTAGGATCACAATTAGCAAGACTACAAGACCAATGTAGGCTATCAGGCCAGCAATGACGGCCCTAATCCATAAAGTTCCTGTTTGCGAATGCAAACTGGGCAGTGATTGATCAGTTCTGAATTTAGGCCGCTGGTTGCATTATTTGTGAAGTGTGGCTCGGTTGCTGATGTAGTGCCCCTGCACATTCGGGAAGGCGTTTGTCATTTGTTTCCGGTGTCGGTGATAACTCACCTCCTTTTTGTGAAAGACACCGAGGGATCGTTAACATTCAACAAGACCCCCAGTTGCTGGCAGACAAGTACTCCTGATTTGCGTCAGTCAACCCAATTGATGGCACATACATTGATAGCTTGCCCTGGATGTGAAACACCAGAGTGACAGTTTATAATTGGGTCGAGATTCGAACCCAGGGACGATATCGCAAAGGGGAGTGTGCATATCGCTAGATCTAGACTCGAGGCTATCAGGCCAGCAATGATGGCCCAAATCCATAACCTGGTGTGTGTTACATCACCAATAAGCTTGCTATCGCTTGGCAAGCCAGCTGTTCCTTATGAACCCTTTTGTTGAAGTGCTTGCTTCAGTGTTTAAGCCACTTGGCGAGTGTTCTACAAGTGGATTGGTAATGGAACATACCCCTGATCGAAACTTGTTCTGATAAACTGTTAGACACAGAAATTCATAATGAGCCTCTACATTTATAGCTACACTTGATTTCCTCAAATATTCTCTTACATAAAAAAACATATCCAAACATTTCGCTTATTTATACCTCTGCAATTTCCAGAAAGTAAATCAGGTATTCAGGAAGGTCCATCTGTTTGTACACCATCCTCAGAAAGACTACACAAGACTATTCGAAAGTGATCACCAAATAACAGTCTTGTTGATTCGGGTCCTTCCTTGTCAACTTGCTCCTCAATCCAACATGATACTCATGGTGACAGGGATCATATAACTCTCACTTATCTACCACAGTTGTTCCTTCATTGACATTTTGACAAACATTGGTCTCCCACTATATCCACGTCTGTGTGTGTGTGTGTGTGTGTGTGTGTGTGTGTGTGTGTGTGTGTATGATGTTTGTAAACCAAATAATGTGTTCACCAAATCAAATCTGCTTTTTAATCGACTGTTAAAGACATTGTGAACCATCTTTATCACGTTATTCTTCAAGATGTGCATCCACATCTTCCCTTGGCGAATTGTCGATAGTCTTTGGGCTTTCAATTTTCTTGGAACCGTCAAACCCTCTGTGGGAGAGCTCATACACTGATCTGTTTAACACCCTTCTGCACATTTTTCTGGATCTCGTCTAGCTCAACGTCAATAATTCGCTCACTTGTAAGTTGTAACCCCCATCAATCTCAAGTTCTTCCACGAGTCTCGACACGGATGATAAAAATAGTTCTGGTCCTCTTTTCTCGAGGTTACCCGTTCTGTACTGACTTCCAACGCATGCAGGCATTGAGCCAGAAAGATCAAATCGCAGGCCAATAATAGCAGGGAAAAGTCAAAGAGTTTAATGTATCATTTCAAAAAAAAAAAAAATGACTACCCAGCCATTGTCCCTCCAGCTGTGCTCGGTGGATATACATTCCTTTGGACAAGGACCTAAAATTTTATGCCAATCCCGTTAATATACTTGGCCTTTTCATGATGATATAATTGACAAACAAACATATTGTCTGGGATTTGAACCTGGCATCTATTAGTATCATTAGCTTGGGGCTCACATGGGAGTACTAAATGCAAGATTAATGCTTTATTACCTACGCCACTGAAGGTGGATGGAGGTTATGTTTTCACCCCCTCCCCGTCTGTCTGTTTGTTTTTGTTTATGAACAAAATATCTCAACAAGTTGCAGACGGATTCGGACAAAATTTGGTGGAGAGCTTGGGCATGTGACAAGGAAGAATTGATTAGATTTTGGTGATGATCCAAATCCGGATCTGGATCCGAGAATTTTAAAGTGATTTTTCACCTTTGAGAGTGAGGGCCAAAAACAAGATATCTCAAATATCTCAAAAATCTCTCAAACGTTTGTGACGCACGATATCTCAAAAAGTTGTGGACGGATTCGGATTAAACTTGGTAGATGAGTTGGGTAGGTGACAAGACCAAGCTGATTAAATTTTAGTTGAAGTCTGAATCCAGATCAGTGGGATACAAAGTGTAAACTAATCAGCGTGGCGGAGGTATGCGCTCTACCGAGTGCCCTTCTAGTATTCCTATTGACTTAGATGAGATTACATTACTCCAACGACAATAAATGGAATAATCCATTGCCCACTGGGATCAAGAGTTCTTGCTAAATGATCATTGACTGCATTAATATCACCATAATCTGGTTGGAAAGTCGTTTAGGTCTCGGGGTCACAGATATCAGTCAAGTCTCAGATATTTTGGAAATCAGCAAACATCACCGCTCTTCATAAAAAAGGTGCAAAAAACAGATTCCTGAAACTGCAGAACATTCAGGCTTCTCCCAATCATCAGCAAGGTCATGGAATCCATCATTGCTTCAGACATTAAATCCTTCCTCTTCTCCAATGGCTTGATTTCCGATCATCAATTTGGAGTCAGACCAGGTCACTCTACCCTGGATATGCTGCTTCTACTCTTCCAGAAATGGATGGAGGTCCTCAATGCTAGACATGACATCAGAGCCATCTCTCTCGAAATATCAATATGGTCTGGCACCCTGCCCTGCTCATCAAACTCTCTTCCTCGGTATCCAAGGCCATCTCCACTCATGGCTTGCAAAGTTCCTCTCCTTTCACAGCCAACGTGTGGCCCTTAATGGAGTTCTCTCATCCCCTCTTCCTGTCCAGGCTGGAGTTCCTCAAGGTAGTGTTCTGGGCCCTGTTCTTTTTCTGGTTTTCATCAATGATCTCTCCGACTCTCTGGAAAATCCTCTTTATCTCTTTGCTGATGACTCCACCCTTTGCTGTACCATCGGTCATCCCTCAGACCGGCAAGCAGTCGCCTCTTCACTCGCTGCAGATCTGGATAAAATCAAAGCTGGTCCAACACTTGGAACATGTCTTTCAATTCTGACAAATCTCACATGCTGGCCTCTAGGCCAGCACATGCTGGTCAAGGCAAGCTATATATCAACTCACATGCTGGCCTCTAGGCCGAGGCTGTTGGTCAGCCATTTCATACGTCATCCAGATTGTAAACAATCCAGATATGGATCAGGATCACTCAACATGTTTTCAGAAATATGCTCAGAAAAAATGCTCAGTTAATGCCTGGAGAATGGTCTCTAGAATATACCTGTCAAGTTTGGTTCGGTTCCGTTTTCGAACAACCGAGAAATAGCAATTATATTAAAATGGGCCGAGAGGGCCGACGACCTATAGGACATAATCTCACTTTGGTTCATTATTGCCTGCAGAGTGACTTCAAGAATATACCTATCAAATTTGGTTTCTTTCCGTTCACTATAACCGAGAAATAGTAATTTAAGAAAATGGCCAAAAGGGCCGTTTCTCGGCCCAAAGGGCCGGAATCGCACTTTGGGCTCAGTTATTGCCTGGGAAATGGTCTCTAGAACATACCTGTCGAGTTTGGTTCAGTTCTGTACACTAATAACTGAGAAATAACAATTTAAAGAAAATGGGCCAGAATGTGCCATTCCTTTGGCTCAAAGGGCACAATCGCACTTTGGCCTCAGGTAATGCCTGCGCATATGTGTCTAGTTACTCTAGTATATTCCTGTCAATTTTCATAAAAATTCTGTTCACGAATAATGGAGAAATAGATGTTCAAATGAACTGTACACAAGAAAAGAGAGAACGCGAGCGGCGCTTCGACCCCGTGGGGTGGATGACCCTATGGGGGAAAAAGGTGTCAGAGATCATAATCATTTCCCCTCATCATTGTGCCCTCAGTGTATGGCCACAGTAGAGGCAATGAATTATACTATGCCTGTGTGTGAGTAAACGGTACTGAGAAACTTTCAAAAGAAGCATCCTGACAATCCGTGTGCTCGATGCTGAACTTAAATGAAGACGACAAATAAAACTTCAATCGTCCATTCGTATCAACTTTCAGTACCGTGTCAACAAGAATCCTGCACGACAAACCTCACCATAAGTATCTTCTTTCACATTCCTACCAGAGTTCGAAGATGGGCCCATGTTGTCTTCCGTAAGTATCCAGGTCCCAACAGGATTCTCATCCCAATTGTGCATTGTCATGATCGAGCAGTTAGTGAAGCCTTCTGTCAAGTAGTCCTTGGGTCCAAAAGGGACAGTCTCAGGTCACAAAGGGCTCGAGTGAGTGAATAACTTCATATTTCAAATATAGCGCACATGGCAATGCAACATTCGACAAGCAAGGTTGTACTTAGGTGTAAAGTAATTGCACACACACTTTCAGAAAAACACGGCTACTGAGCTTGGGGGAAGTAATGTCACTCCCCAGCATTCTGAGTATCAGCTGCGCCATCTTTTTTATGGCAATGTCGCTTTTTCTCAGGACCAGGGGCAATTCAGTTGGACTTTCCTCCTCCCTGTCGGTGTCCTCCCACGGGGTTTATCCAGGCTCTATCATCTAAATGCTGAGTGCCGGGCAAGGAAACAGCACCTACTGTGTTTTAAGTCTTTGGTAGGACTCTGCCTGGGTTGGAATCAAACTGACACCTTCCAGATTTCGAGCAGATGCTCTACCCATTATTCCACAGTCTGATCGTGGTTAGATGCATGAACCATGTTATTTTAGGCAGAGACGGCATTGGGGGCGTGCATCTCGTGCAATTGCTTGGGGCCCCGAGGTAACGAGGGGCCACATATGCTTAATGATGGATTAAAAACATGTTTTCCCTGATGTTTAACTCAACAGAACAATGACAACATGAGGAAGTGAGGCTAGTATTAGTAGAGAAAGCAAGTGGAATAATAACAACGTTTAATGTATACAAATGAAACAATAATCACCAAACACCCGCTCTTTAGGAAATGGACAAACCCATGCACAAGGCAGAACGTTCTGGTTTTTAAAATCAGAACACCTGTACCAAGGATGGAATGAAAATACTATACCCCAAATATTGGGTCGAGATTCAAACCCAGGGAAGATATCGCAAAGGGGAGTGTGTGCATATCTCTAGATCTGGACTCCAGGCCGAGATTCGACTCTAGTCCGAGGTGCTGAGAATTTTTTAAAAGCTCAACACAAGGGGAAAAGGGTGAAAATTCACCGGAAATTAACTTGTTTCATCACACAAACGGCTGAACCAGAAAAGGGGTCCTTGGCCGACCACATGTATTGGGGTGTGTTCCATCACCTATCAGCTTGTAGAGCGCTCGTCCAGTGGCTTAAGCACTCAAGCAAGCACTCCAACGAAACAGCTGATAAGGAACGGCTATTGGCAAGCGATAGCTAGTTGATTGGTAAGGGAACACAGGTCCCATGTATCAGCTTTTTGAGTGAGTTTGTGTTTACGGCTGGCAATGAGATTAGGAGGTTACCGTTATTCTAAACACACTAAAATAATTTGAAATTTATCTTAGGGAGCAGCCAGGGGGGTATCACATTATATTCTTTTTATTACTGCCAATTATTGTCCTAATATTATTATTATTAATAGTATTATTAATATTATTATTCTGCAATACTGCAACGTTTAATATTAGTATTATACTATTATTAATATGCTAGATGAGCCTGGTGTGGCTTCGTGGTTAAGGCGGTGGCTTGGGATCCTTGGCGTCCTGAGTTTGATCCCCACTGGCCACTGAGTTAGCATCAGGGGGGTTGGCTCAGCCGGTCAACCTTCCAAAGGTCGGCGAAATGAGCACCAGTATATTGGTAATTATCCCTGCAGGGTCGAAGGCGACTACAGGGTTGGTGTCAGCAAGGTCATGTAGCGTCCAATTTCAATAATAACGCTGTGTGGCACTTTACTGAGTATTTCAAAATGAAGCAAAAACTGATTTTGAACCTGTAACTACCTGAAGATAGAACTTCACAGTACACGACGTTGTGTGTGACCATTTTGCCTCGGGGATCGGTGTCAAGAATTTTGATTTGAACATCCGTAAGAGCCCTACCTTGAGAAAATGCTGCATCCAGTTGGCCATGGGTGAAGACTGGCTGAGGAAAGTAAAAGCCAACCTTGGCAAATGTCTGGCCTTGTGCCTTGTTGATTGTCATTGAGTGAACCTTCTTCTTTTTCTTGCATCTGGTGGCTTGGCTCCCAGGTCGCTCTCATTTTGTTGGGGCACGACTTTGCCACTGATGCTGTGGCCCCTCCACCAGTACACTTGTACTCATTTCGCCAACCTTGGAAGGATGACAAGCTGAGTCATCCACACCTGGTGTTAATTCAGCAGCCAACAAGCATTGAACTCAGGACCCAAAGATCCTCAAGCCAGCCACCCTAACCACTAAGCCAACACCAGGATTATCGAGTGAGCCAAGCATCGAGGGGAAACTGGATTCGCTGTAAAGTAAATGGCAAGCTGGTGTCACTCAGGGCGAGCTCTCTCCCTTTACGGTATTCTCTTTCTTCGAAGCAAAATGGCAAATTGTTGCATCATTACTTATTTATCCATCACCTCGTTGAAATAGTGGAATATTTAGCTCTTTATGCCATGAACTTCAAGCCTTCAAACCCCCTCCCCATCCATCACAGTCACCTGTCCATCTCACAATCCCACGAGATATGCAGAAAGGATATGTGACAATAAATGGCCTGAAACCAATTAACTTCTTCCTGATTGATTATATATATATATGTATATATTTTTACATACATATACATACATACAAACGTACATTCAGACACATTGTTAACCCTGAAAAGCAGGCGTCACCAACTTTACACCTTTCCATCCCTGGGTTTCAGGAGATCTGGCAAACATAAGTGTAATTTTTTTAAAATTTAATTTATTTTTATTATTATTACCTCCATCACCGAAGGTGGAAGGAGGTTTTGTTTTCACCCCTGTTTCTGCTTGTTTGTTTGTCTGTTTGTTTGTCTTTGGGATATCTCGAAAAGTTGTCGATGGATTGGGATGAAATTTGGTGAACATGTTGGGTGTGTGACAAGGACAACCCGATTAGATTTTGGTGACGATCTGAATCCGGATCCGGATACGAGAATTATTTAATTTTCAAGTGATTCTTCACCATTGAGAGATAGGGCCAAAAACGGGAGATGGCATGATATTTCACAAATGTATTGGGTCCGACATGTTCTCGTGGATCAGGCATTGCGTGGCGGAGGTATGCGTTCTACCGAGTGCCCTTCTAGTTATTATTCTTTGTTATTCTTTTGTAATTAGTGTCGATGCTCATGGATGAGTGTTTGCTCAACAAACTGATTCATTGATCCGTTTTATTTGGAAGATATCTCCACAACTTTGTCAAAAACTTTACAACTTTTCAGGTGTCGGGTCTGGGAAACCCCTGAGACGAACAGTAAGACCCATAAACTTGCAAAGCTTGTGAAACTCGTAAAATCATGAGAAAAAAAGAATAAGCTTACCTTTGCCAAAGGAATTGAAGCAGTAATCCATCCAATCTCAAAGATGCTAAAACCTCCAAAGAGAAGTCGATGTGAGAAGTCGATTTGAACATGAAAAGTTCACAGGAGGAAATTAAATGCAGAAACACAGTTATACATGGCATTGGAATGAAATGATGTCAAGAATGATTCAGCTTGATTCCCTTCCCCATCCCACCCATGCCTGGCTTAATGGTTAGGGTGGCGGGCTTTGGATCCTTGGGTCCTGAGTTCAAATCCCGCTCAGCTGTTGAATTAATACCAGGTGGGGTTAACTCGGCCTGTCATCCTTATAAGGTCGGCAAAATGAGTGCCAGCTTGCTGGTAACCTGTGTCGGAGTGGCGACCCATCCAGGATTGTGCCAATAGCCAAGGAGACTGCTGCAGCACCAACGCTCTGCACAGAGTATGGTCCCAATCTCCTCTCCTCCCACCCTCCATGTTTATAATTTAATTACCAGGACCATTGTTGTGCTAATGAGTTAATTAGGCAAACCCTGAGGACTGGAAAGAAGTGTTAATGGGAAGAAGCTTTTCCCTCCAACCTGAATGAAATATTTTTATATTTATGCCACGGAATTATTTTAAAGTTATAGGAGCATTCAAGGAGGCTCATGCAAACAAAAAAATTACATAAAAACAAGTGCAGGTACATTCAAAGTACACCGCCCCCATTCCAAATAAATAAATAAATAACATCCTCCAGCATTCGACATTGCTGGGGTGCCTTCGGTGCTCGGCGATGCCACCATGCAGCACATGGAGATGGAATTGGGAAGGAGTGGTGTACAATAATTATCAATTGATTAATTGCATAATTAAAATACATTAATAATTAATTGTAAAATAATTAATTTTAAAATCAATTGGCTCATAGCATACCAAAACCACCAGTTTCATCCGAATCTGTAACTTTTTGAAAATTAAGTAACTCATCGAAAAAGGAATAATTATAATTAATCGATACATTGATTAATCAATAAATAGAAAATACCCTTTGTAGCCAAATCACTTGTTCACTGTCGTGTCCAAATAACATTTTCCTCGCTCAAAAGGTGCCCGAGATATTGCACAGATGAGAAAGAAAATAAATAAGGAATTAATAAATCGATAATAATTAAGTAATTAATCAATTGATTGATTAATCAAAAAGTAAAAAAAATACCATTTTTGCCAAAGCACAGCTTCACTTTTGTCCCTCAAATTTCAGCTTCCGAGCTCAAAGGATGGCTGAGCTATCCCCTGGACAAACAGAAAGAAAATAATCGATTCATTGATTAATCAATAAATCAAAAAGTCCCTTTATAGCCAAATCACTTTTTCACTGTCGTGTCTAAATATCAGCTTCCTTGTTCAAAAGGTGCCTGAGATATTGCCCAGATGAGAAATAAAATAAATAAATAAATAAATCGATAATAATTATGTAATTAATCAATAAATTGATTAATGAAAAAATAAGAAGAATACTTTTTTTGCCAAAGGACATCTTCACTTCTGTCCCCAAATTCCAGCTTCCGAGCTCAAAGGATGGTTATATCCCAAAGGAGATATCGCCAGGACAAACAAACAAACAAGAAAACAAGAATGCAAGAAAACAAACAAACAAACAAGAAAACAAGAATGCAAGGAAACAAACAAACAAACAAGAAAGCAAGAAAACAAACAAACGGAGTAAAAACTGAGTATTCCTTTCCTTTGGTGCCTAGCGATGATGTCATGCATCACCTGGATATGGAATTACCAAGGAGCGGTGTCCAATAATAACGATCTGTGGGTTTCACTGATGGGTTTAATCAAAAGGTAGCTCATTGTATTCACTAACATATTGCATGTCTACCTGTGAATTTCAATGCGGATGTAAAATGAAGTGAACCACATGAAAAAAAGGATCTTTCATCATGCCGAGTTTTTGTTCTTGCTGATGCCATTGTGGCTGTGGTTGTTTATTGTTTGTGTGCTCCCTTCTGTGTGCTATTATATATATTTTCTACTCTTACTTCGAGAAGTATAACTATGAAAACAACAAAAAGAGCAATCAGATTGCAGCCCCTTGCCAGGATTTGTTTTGTGTGGTGTTTGTGTAGTTTTGTGCAGTGTATATTGTGTGATGTTTGTGTACCGGTGTGTTGCGCAATTAATAAGAGGAGATTGGGACCATACTCTGTGCAGTTAGTGCTTCCTAAGCAGTCTCCTTGGCTATTGGGCACAATCCTGGATGGGTCGCCACTCCGACACAGGATACCAGCAAGCTGGTACTCATTTTGCCGACCTCAGAAGGATGACAGGCCGAGTTAACCCCACCTGGTATGAATTCTGGTATGAATTCAACAGCTGAGCGGGATTTGAGCTCAGGACCCTAGGATCCAAAGCCCACCACCCCTAACCATTAAGCCAACACCAGGCATAATAATAATAATAAGATTAATAAGAATAATAAGAGACATAACTAGAACTGCCACTTTATAACTGCTGGCAGTGATGACCGGGTACCAAGACATCCCGCTTTGATCGGACACCTGACCCTGACTCGTGACGTTTATTATTATTCAATTGAATTTAAAAGGGGATTAAAACAAATTCATTTCAAATCAAATGGAAGACCAAATAGGTACAGTCCTGCATTGGAGTAATCAGAAGGAACCCGAACAAGCAAAACGCAAAGATGAAGTCATCAGGAGGAACCTGGATAGGATTTGGGTTTCAGCTGCTCCTCTTCAACCCTCAAACCCATCCAGGCACAGCCAAGTGAGCTTATTCGAATAAATAAATAAATAAATAAATAAATACATAAATCGAAAAAAACCCAGATCAAAAATAAATAAATAATTCTGACTGCCAGGCCATGTGTCCAATGAGGTTGAAATCAGGCTTCCCCATGGAGGTCAACAAGTTTCCCAGAAAGCTGAAGGGATCTGTGATACTATCAACTTCTAATTGGTTTCCCTGGAAAGGGAGTGGCAGAGGAGGATGTGGATAAGTTTAAATGAGATTTAGATATGTACCTGGATGCATTGGAGATTGAGCGAAAGGGGGGCATTGGCTTGTGTACACAGTAAGTAGCTTGTATGTGGATGGTGATGATATAGTGCAGGCATGATGGGCTGAATGGCCTCCACTTGTGTCTGATTTCCTTGTGTGTTCCTTGTGTGTACACAGTAAGTAGCTTGTATGTGGATGGTGATGATATAGTGCAGGCATGATGGGCAGAATGCCTCCTCCTGCACCAAAGTTTCTTGTGTATCCTGATGTAATTTCTGGATATATCAGTGCCTGCTCTGCTTATCTAAATGACTAGCCAACATTAAATTGGCCGGAGCCACTTCTAGTTGCAGATATTTCTCCAGACATTTTGAGTGATCCGCGGTCCACAGTGGATTGTTGACAAACTGGATGGCCGACAAAATGGCGAACCCAACAGATGGTAACGTCACCTGATTACGTCATTGAGAAATCTCAACAGAATGGCTGGTTTGAAGACGAAAAAAAAAAAATCAAAATTTGAAATCGCTTTTTTGAACATTCAATCCTTTAAAATAGCATATGGAATATAAAAATGTCATTCATTGAATTTGGAAATGCAAATGGTTAAAGCCTTTTCAAACTTTTTGGAATACAAAACGATCTCCAATATATGTTTTAATGGAAATTAATTAATGGTTGCTTCATACAAAAGCTAATCACAATCTTCACAATAATTCTCAAACTTCAAGGAAAGACTTCGTTCCAATAAACATACGGATTTGCTATCCCTGTACTGTACTCAAAATTCCGATTAAAAACCAATTACCTGGATTCACTTCATGATGACATTCCCTGCTTGTGCATTCCCGACATTCCTCTGTACTCTGTATGCTTTCAAACCTGCAGTTCCTCCTGGGGCCATGGGATTAAAGGGGAATTGCAAATTCATTTAACCACCCTTTCAGCCAGTACAGTGGAAGAAATTTTAGATTCATTAATTAAAAAAAATTTCATTTTCAATCAGTCCTGTGATACATACCAAATTAAATGTCAATGGCAATATATGCACAGAACATTTTCGTGTATCCTTACAATAATTAACAGACCAGTGTATGTGTGTGTGTGTGTGTTCGTTGTGCTACTCCTCCTACAGTTCTGGCCAATTACAATCCAGACTTGCTACGTAGGATCAGCATGACCCCAATTAATGTATACGGGTGTTTTTATCTTTGCCGGTGGTCTTGGGGGGTGGGGGGAGGGGGTCTGAGGGGATGTTGTGGACTGAAATTCTCCATTTAAATGTGTATTGTGCAGCTCCAGGTGTGAGGATATTTCCAAGTCTCCACCATTTACAGTGAAGTATTCCTGTCCCCACCTTTTCCAGTGCAGTGCGGTGTTTTGATTTATAAGCAATTGGTACATTTTCACTTCATGCACATAACCCAAGTTATTATTATTTTTGCCTATACAGAGCTGTCAGTTGCCAATACGCCGGGCAAATAAAGGTACGTGTTAGAAGAACGCCCATCGGGCAGGTACTTTGTGAGTGCATAAAATACATGAAGTGTGTTCAAAAGGTTCTTGGAATAAAATACTCCCAATAATATAATAATTATTTTGCATGAAATAGTAAACATATTATTTCAGATGAAAACATGCCAGATAGCATAAACTTTGAAAAGCTACATTAAGACTGCCGAGGCAATACTTTATTTTTACAATAACTGAAATCAAGTGAAATGTTGCATTTAAATAACTCATATTTAACTCCTTGTTCAACCTATAGCATTGTATCTTTCTAAAATTCAGACTTCACAAAAAGGTTTGACAACAATACCAAACAAAGTTTCACAATAATAACAAACAAACATTAAACAATACCAAACTAGAATGGCACTCGGTGGGGTGCATGATATCTCTGCCAGGCAGAACAGTTTACGTTTTGTATCCCACTGATAAGCCGGATCTGCATTTGCACCTTAATCAAAATCTAATCGGCTTGTTCTTGTCACCGACCTAACTTATCCGCCGAGTTTTGTCATAATCCGTCCATAACTTTTTGAAACATCATGCTTATATCATTTTTGACCCCAGCTTTTAATGGTGAATAATTATTTAACAATTATAGTTTCCGGATCCGGAACCAGATCTTCACCAAAATCGAATCAATTGATCTTTGTCACACACCCAACCTGTCCATCAAGTTTAGTCTGAATCCGGCCATAGAATTTTTAAGATATCGTGCTCACATACAAACAGACCAAAAGGGGTGAAAACATAATCTCTGTCTACCTTCGGTGGAAGAGGTAATAACCATTTCACGATCCCAAACAAACATTTAATAACAATAACAAACAAACATTTTACAATACCTAACAAATGTTTAACAACAATATCAAACAAATGTTTAATAACAATACAAAAATGTTGGAGAACAATACAAAACATTAAGTTTAACAGGAATACAAAAAAAGAAATGTTTCAAAACAATGTAAAAAATAAGTTTTACAATAAAACGAAAGCAAACATTTCACGATAAAACAAATGTTTCAAAGCAATAAACATTTTATTCACAACAATGCAAAATAAATGTTTCACAGGAAAAGAAGAAGAAAGGAAGGAAGGAATTTCAAAACAAAAGCAAGTTTCACAAAAATACCAAAATAAATATTTCACAGAAATTAAAGGATTAGCATTCAAAACAATGCAAAAAAAAAAAAACGTTTCAAAATGGTACAAACATTAACGCATCACAGAAATTAAAGAAATTAAAATTTCAACAATCACAGAGGCGGTCTTTTGAAGTTATTCAAGGAGGGGTTAAACGCCTTCATTTTGTAAAGGTAAAAATTACAACCGATGCATCTGCTCATGAGGTGATGTAAAAAAAAATGGTTTCATTAAAAGGAAATACAAACGTCGTTAAGAGCAGTTCGAGAGAGTGGTATTTTGTGGCTCGAGGTGCCATCTGGGCATGAAGACCCCCATGAGAAGTTGTACTCAGATTCAAAACCCCCCCATATAAGAGGCAGCCTTTGATCGATACAAAACCCTCAATAAGAGATCCTTGTGATGGGTGTAAAAAGCTGACCCCAGAGCACTAAGTCTTCGAAAGTCGTCCCCACCCGACCCCCTGGATACAAAACTCTCTATGTAGGAAACCCATATAAGAAGAGCCCCCAAAGTGTGAATCCCCCTCCCCCCCAACCTGTACGAAGTGCCTTGCTGGTCCAAAACCTCTAAAGTATTGTTTTCGTTAAGCCTGATGCCCCATATAAAGTGGGCGACCCCTGTGCACGAAACGTTCCTTGAGAGACGCCCCCCTGTGAGCGAAGCCCCCTTATAAAAACCGACAGAGTATCTCTCACTTTTCAGTTTGCGAGTTCTCTCCACATCAGCTACTCACGCCTTCCACTGGCTCGTTTGTTCGTTTTGTTTTTGTAAGGAGGGTTCATCAACACAATACAGAGGTCCACCAGGTAAGAGGTGCGGTGAAGGTGTGACGTGTGGGTTATGTGTGGTGTGTATCTTACATCGTATTTTACACTTTTCAATTGAGTCTGGTAAAGTTAGTGCACTCACCAATATCATGTAAGCTATACATGAATATTAATCACCAAAGTTATGCGAGTTATACATTTTAATATGTTACGAGTTAATTACAGGTAAATATTACCTATGGAATTTATCGGTTAATTTTATGTATAAATCATATACTATTGGCTGAGTGCAAAAACAAACAAACAGGACTACAGTTGCAACATGTGTTATGTTGTTGTTTTCATAATTTATCATTTAGAATTGTAGAAATGATATTTTGTACTTATCATTCGTGATGGGCCGTTATGGGACAATGTGCGGGTCCTGTGATTAGAAAATACATTTATGATGGATCGCCTCTTTTTATTTTATCATAATTGTAGTTAGTTATGTTTAACAACAATTTCTCATTTTTTTATGTTCAGCCAGTAATGCATCACGCTTACAAACTAAGTTATGATTGTTATTTGTCTGTTTAATTTGTAGATGTTGCATCTTTTTTTTTTCATGAAACCCACACTGATCTAACATGGTGCGGATGCATGTTGGGTAAATTAAATGGGATAGCATTTTGTGCCATGTTTTAAATGCTGTTTGTGCCACAGGTTCCTTTTGAGCAATCGCTTTGTGGGGACTGAGTTCCTGCCTGTATCTCCCCATTCTACACATCTCCCCCACACCCCCTCAACATCATCGGTTCTCTCCAGCCCTCCAGCCCTCCACCCTCCACATAACCCCCTCCCATCTCCCACCACCATCAAAATCGTCTCCTCTGCATTCCCTAACCCTCATCTCTACCTCCACCTCTCCCTATCTGTCATTCACAACATAATTCATTCTCCACTTCTCAACCTACATCATTCATTTCATAATCTTCTGTCTCACCATGCTGGCCTTTCTTGGAGTCTCAGTGACTGTGCTGCAACTACTTTGGCTTATTTTCACGTCCATGAACCTGGCACAACCTGTTTTCGCCCATGGTGAGTGTGATCCCCGAATCGCTCAATTTTGTGCAGTTAACATTATTAATATTCATATGATTATTCGTATTATTATGTTATATGGGCGTTATATGTCAATCGTTGGTAGGAATTATGTTGCTGGCTGAGTGCAAAAACATTACAACTGCAGTACAACCAACATACATATGCCAGGCAGTCAAAATGTTCATATTTCCACACTCGATGGATATACTTGAACACCCCTATTAAGACGTTGTTCGCTTCCAATTCTACACCTAACGACATATCTGGGTAATAGTGTCATGGCAGAGCAGTTCTCGAGTTGCAGACACCTAAAGCAAAGAAAATCCTTCCAATTCATCTTGGGTCACCCACCACAAGTCTGTGCCAGGAAAAAAAACATTGACCAGCCAATCTACAGACATACACCAAGTATATTTTCCAAATACAGTGGGGCTAAGTCTGTAAGTCAGTGGTACGTATGGGCTCTGGTTAATCGCAATCAATTCCATGCAAATGGTCCCAGGCTAAATTTTACACATCGTTTTCCAAGGCAACCCTCAAGGAAGGGATGAAATATTCATATTAAAAATAAGTCAAGCCGATGACAAATTGGGCAGCTTCTCTTGATATATAAAGAAATTTGCATCGGCCTTCAGGTGAAACGGCTCAGGCAGCTTCAGCCATAGTGACCTTGTCAACTCCACCGTGAATCTCTTTACCAATTGGACATATCAGCCAGTAAGTGCAGCGCCTGCAATCTGCTTCACATATTACTCATTGAGATTAACTACAGGATGAACTTGCTTCTTCTACGACAAATAAATAATCTCTAACTTTATAAGCTAACTAGACAACCCGTGAACTTTATAAGCTAACTAGACAACCCTGATGTCCTCGCTGATTGGGTTCCCATTGTGACAGCGGTTGATAAAATAATCATTTCAAGAAGAAAAAAACAAGACAGTTCCAGCGAACTATACCGCTGAGGTTGTTTGCATTGATCAAATAATCCCGAAGAGTACTTGACTGAATCGGGAATTTATTTTTTAATAATTTTTTTCGTTGCCCGATTTGAACGAAACTTGATACTACATACCGCAGGAGAATGATGAATAATATGGCCCTAAATTTTTTGCGCTATCGTGTACCGTTTTGGCTGAATTTCAGGAACATACATACATACATACATATACCGGGCATAGTGGCGTGCGCCTGTAATCCGGCTACTCGGAGGCTTGGGTTGGAGGATCGCTTGAGGACGGGAGCTCTGCACTGGGCCGCGCTATGAGAGGGTGTAGGGCAGCCCGGAATCACGGCGAAACCCAATCCTTATCCCTGTGTCGTAAGAGGCGACCAGGGTTGCGTCAGGAATGGCATCCGGTGTAAAACCTGTGCCAAATCAGTATGCGGATCATAACAGATGATCTGCTGTGGCGACCCCTAACAGGAGCAGCCGAAAGACGAACAACAACATACATACATACATATATACATATATAAGATGAGAGTTTTAGTAATATATAGATGATGCAAATCTCTAACTGGGAAATATTGTCTGAACTCTCTGAAAACTTCTTGCTCCCCTTTTCAAAAAACATTCTCCACTCAAAACTGCCAAACTTAGTGTTCAATTTGATCTCTCAGACCCACCAGTAAATCCTCATTCCACTCTTTTACACTCACACAATTCCGCCCCTTAGTCTTCATCACAATTACTCTTGTCCACACATGAAAGTACAAACCTCTTGGGTAGCTGGTCAAATGAGCATGGGGATTGATCCGCGAAATGGTTGAGCACTTATGGTACTGTACCGAGTTTGAGGCTTTGCTAACTTGGGTTATCAAGCTCGCTAGTTCCACCACATACATTTAGAGGTTTTGCATTGCTTATCAGGGTCAGCAAACACCAGTAATAATTTTTCACTAAGCTGCATTGTACATGTTGGTATTGTGAATGAATGAAATCATCATAATGAACTCTTCATTGCACATTTGGTTAAAACTGTGATAGTTTATGTCAAGACATATGTGGTGTTTCCCTGTCCTCGTCTAGGTTTTCACAAGAGAGTCTTACGGCAAGATGTGAATTGGTGGAAGGTGAAACCCCAGAGCAATGCCATGGCTGTGAGAGGTGAGGTTGAAGTTTATCCATGGAGGTTAAAATCATAAAAGGTCAAGCTATTCTTAATATCAAAACAAATTGCCTATGTTTATACCCTGAGGTTATTCATGCAGAAATTATGTAATTGTGGAGCAAATTGTGCCCTTGGCTTTGAATACACCCTTAAGGCGCTGTCACACCTTGACGATTTAGCCAGCGTATGCCGACTTATGAAAAATTTGTCTAAACGCTGGCACACGTCGAATACGTTATGGGTAAGTTTGATAACATTAAGAGAGCAGCGGGATTGAAAACACGTGCATCGTTCGAGTACGCTGGCTTTCATCGTTGTACTTTGCGGTTTGTCCTCAAATTTTAGCATGCTTGAAATTTATACGAACGAT
>CM068962.1:49646700-49647757 GCA_035128595.1 Eptatretus atami
TCTACTACCGTGAGCGGGTATGCCAGAATCCCATGGATGTGCAGGCCCGCACCACCTTGTGGGTTCCTGCAGAAAGGACCGGGGAGCGGATACACATGAGTCCCGACAAGGGATTTTGGTGCATCAATCGGGAACAACTGCCTGGAAAGAACTGCTCTAATTATCACATCCGCTTCCTGTGCTCTCTTGGTATGTTTTGGAGGAAATCCTTCGCATCTTGGGTGGGGAGATTAATCGTGGTTTTAAATTTCAGGATCACACAGGTGGCATGGTCGTACAGTATGCCTACATCAATGACAGTAACTGCATGGTTTTGCCACTATGTAGATATTACTACAGAAGTAGATAAAAGAGGTAGATAACAGAGGTGTGCTGCATGGAATATTGTGGGAATGTGTGTCATTTATCAATCACATCTAACATGGTTCTATAGCCTTCATGAGAACTTATTTGCCTGTGCCTCATTATAGCTGAGCACTCCTGGTCAGACTGGGCTAGGTGGGGGAGGTGTCGTGGTCAGTGTGGCCGCCATGGTTACCAGACCCGCCGTCGTTTGTGTGTCGTGACTGGCCATGTCAACGTGCTGCACCCGGGGGATTGTGAAGGCTATGCTGTGCAGCAACGCATCTGTCATAAGTCCTGCCATGGTGAGTCTTATAAGAGTAGGGATTATATAGGATGTCTTATTGGTTCCTTGTGTTTGCTACAAAGGGTACGGCTGTATATTACACTGTATAGGTGCATTTAGAGTGAGTTGTTGAATGTGTCTGGTTTGTAAACACCTTTACTCTTTGGCTCAGTGAACCCACAATGTTCCATGGTGATAATTCAAGGGGATATTATGAAATAACTGATAATTAATAGATGCCTATTGCAAGTGTTTATTTGTTATTCACCAACGTGATACAGGAACATTATTTTTCCCAACATCGCTGTGCTCTAAGAGATTTAGAAGTGGTCCAAATGCAGCTTTTACAATCACTGAAACTGATTGATTCGCCTTAGGAAAAATTATACCTGTTCATTTTCATCAAGGTGTGTGTGTGTGTGTGTGTGT
>CM068962.1:49647767-49664315 GCA_035128595.1 Eptatretus atami
TGTGTCATTTACTGAATTGAAATGAGATAATACTCGTACATGAAAGCCTATTGCGAGCAAGGTAACATCAATAGGTAAAGCCATATGGCAGAGTTTGAAATTGATATTGCTTCACCAGATTGACTGACTGTCTCGACACAGCTGAGGTCATGGATCTATTGATGTGAAGCCATGGCTGACATTGTGGACCCACCATTTGGAGAGGTTCTGGGCTGAAACGTATGAATAGTGGAGCCTCGCCGATGATCTCGGCAGTCAGAAAATTGGTCACTCACTTACAAGTCGCCACAATTGTCACTTTAGGCATACAGACAGCGATTTTAGCAGTGACGGTTCATTAAATGATTATAATTATTGTGACGAACAGTTCTTCTGAAAAATATTAAAACGATGTGTGTGTAGCACGTGTTTGGGGGTGGCGATGAGTGGTATGTTTGCTGTGGATATGTCTAAATGGAAAAATGTCAACCAAAGATTAATGAAATGATGGCGTAGAGAAGATTCAAAAGTGTGGCAGGAAAGAAGGCAGTGACGTTCAGTCATCTCTGTGTCCAGTGAATGGCAGATGGTCACAATGGAGCCGCTGGAATCAGTGCAATGCATCTTGTGGAGCAGGGACTCAGATTCGCCGCAGGACTTGCGAGGTTGGCAGACAAAAGCGCTGCCATGGTGTTCACACTGAGAGCCGCACATGCACCTTCAAACCGTGCCATGGTGACTTGTCCTGATGACTTCTTTCCAAAACCTCTGCCATTTGTGTCTATATTCGTGTTTGTATTGTCCGATCTGCTCGTTGGTTTGTTGATACACCTATGACTGAGACTGTCTGGATTTATGATGTTCAAAAGCTTTTGTGGTGGTTTGTGAAATGCACTAAATTGTATTGTGTCCATGCACATTATGGTTATAATAATCAGCCATGTTAAACCCATGAACCTGTACAAGCACGATTTAACTCAGTCAGGCTCGTGTTGTAAATTAGGTTTTTTTTACAGTATAAACTGAGATTATCTCTCCATCCTGAGGCTATTCAGAGGCCATGAATGAAAAAATTGTGGAGCAGGGTCAGCTCTCACTCCTCCCTGCGGTGTCCTTGTGTGCACAGATTGTAACCTCACGTGTGCAACCGGTCGAGCGAATGAAGACTGCAGTCATTGCGTGTGTGAGTGGCACACCCTCACAGGAACAGTCCTCTACGCTGGCAAGATGCCCTTGGCTGGTGTGGGCATCTACGCCATTGGACTGCCTGACCGAAAGCTGGCAGAGACGAATGTGAACGGGCACTTCACGGTCTCCGGTCTGTGTCCGGACAACAGTACCTTGCTTCGTGTGGTACGGCAGAAGTACATCCCGAGAGTGATAGCGATGCCGAGAGGAAGTAAATCGATTTCGGTGCTTCGGGTGCACCTCCAGCTGGCTGGTACGTCACAATGCTTGTGGATAGACAAATGCCATGGATAGGTGATTGACACAGTTCCCTTTCACATTGTCCAATATTCTAGAGGAAACCGTAGTGCATTGGGACATCCCATCTCGCAGCGACTCTTTGCCAATAATATCAAGTGCCAATGTGTTGTCAATGGTATTAAATGCAAGACATTGGCAGTTACAATGTAATGGTGCAACTGCAATTATGTTGACAGTTGGCACTTACTGGCCATTAACAGCAGCTAGAGGGGATGTCTCAATGCTCCCCATGTCCAAATACACCACACTTTTCCCGAACCATTGTGCTATTATTCAATGGGTTTTCTGGTAGAACATTCTTCAAGGAGGAGATGAGGAAGAGCTGATGGGAAAGGGGTAGGGGAAGGGGTGTGGGGGAGTGTAGTAAGAGCAATTGAGGTATAAACGGCTCCAATTATATTATTTATGTATACGATTAAATGTAAGCATGGATTAAAGAACCATATTACCAGTGAAAGGATATATTGTATCTATGTGTGTATGTATATATTGGGTCGCCGAAATAGGTGACCCTTATTGCCAGTAAAGCATGAGCACACTGCTCACAGCTAGGATACGGCAGCCGTACCCCCCCCTGAATTGACAGAAACATGCGGCGGCCGCAGAGTTTCTGAGGTGGCTCAGGGGCCCTACGCCGTATGGCTATCTTTTACAGGCCATAGGGTCTCCGTGGAATTAAAGCGCGGAGTTATAACTTTTTTCATTTCTAGGTTGGCCGTAGCAATTCGACAAGCCATAGCCATGACGTAGATGTGTTCCACTCGACCGTACTAGGACGTCGTAGGTGGGCTTGCGTTATTCGTGCGTTTTCCCTAGGCTCTTATCAATGAAAAATGAATTTTGCCAACCCCCAAAAAATTACGGCGGCCGCACTATTTCCACGTTCGCCTTAGGGCCCCCTGCGGTCGCCTTGCGGGCACCTTGAGGCTACTTGCGTCTGCCTTGAAAATTCTATGGCGCACAGGGTGCCCTAAGGTCACCGTGCGACATCAAATCAAAGACCGTACGGCACCCCCACGTTTTGTCTCCACAATTTCTAAATACCCCGTGCGGCTACCCGAAAAATAAAAACATATGTGACTGCTACATTGTGTGACCGTGGAAATACTGCGCCGCCCTATAATTGCTAGTGGCCGTAATTTTTTAGACCCTACGGCCGCCGGAGCCAAATGTGACTGAAGCACAATTCTGTCTGTTTGTTTGGATGTTTGTTTGGATGTTTGTTCGTTTTGTCATCAGCATAATTGTAGTAAACGTGGGCGGATTTTGACCAAACTCGGGTGGTAGGTACATCTTATGACCTGTGCTTTGGAAATTGTGATGGTTGCTAGGGACGCTTTGGTTCCCTAGCAACAACCGAAAAACCTTCAAAATCGGTACCGTTCACGCGAAATCAATTCCGAAAGCGATTATCCATGTAGGGTTATGAAATTTGGCACGAATGATCTACAGGTGATGCTCTATCAAAATATTCCGGTTTTTTTGATATATGGAATACTTTACCCCAGCGCCCCTACAATTAAGGTATGTGCGAAAATTGGCGAAAATTGAAGGCCCCGAGCGACCAGGTGAGTGCATCGATACAAATGAAACTTTGCAGGTTCATGGTACTCAATGAGTACTACAACTTTGCCTCAGGACATATTGACCGATTTCGCTTAGGTCAGGGGTCAAAGGTCAATTAGGCAAACATTGATAATATGCGAGAGCTGGAGGTGCCTTCGCGCCAAATGTTACTCCTCTAGGGTTATGGTCGATGGTCATGAAAATTCACACTAATCGTCTGGAATACATTGTGCACAAACGATCGAGCCGGATTTTCGATTCAGATCTTTGTTCACCCACAGCACCCCTCGAACTTTGGGGATTTCCGATTTCAAACCGCACTTTCGGTACTATTCATTCAAATTGATACCGAGTCGTTATCAGTAGATGGAACTCGATGAGATTTGATATGCATAATCTTAATGATTCCCTATCCGCTATATGACATCCATTTTGCTCTATATCTTATATTTCCATGCTTGGCAACCCATCGCTGCCTACGGCTTGTATGTGTGTGTGTGTGTGTGTGTGTGTGTGTGTGTGTTCCTGGTGTTGGCTTAATGGTCAGGGTGGTTGGCTTGGGATGCTAGGAACTTGAGTTCAAATCCCCCTTTGCTGTTGAATTAATACCAGGTGGGGTTGACTCAGCCTGTCATCCTTCCAAAGGTTAGCAAAATGAGGGCAGCTTGCTGGTATCCTGTGTCGGAGTGGCGACCCGTCCAGGATTGTGCCCAATAGCCAAGTAGACTGCTTGGGCAGCACCAACGCTCTGCACAGAGTATGGTCCCAATGGATGGATGTATGGATAAGTAAATACCCAATTTTAAATTGTTGTAGCAGGTTTATTTATGAACCGATTTTGATGAAACAAAATGTAAATGAGAGAGCCTCCAATAGCATGAAGCCAAAAAACCTTGATGAACTGGAGGTGAGAATAAACAATGTTCTCACCAACATTCGTGAAAACATGTTGCCATCAGCAGTGGCGAATGTTCCAGTCCGATTAAGGAAACGTGTTGACCGTGCTGGAGCATTCTATGTGGAGGTTTAAAGAGTTGTGCATAAAACCTCATGAGACACACTTTCATTTACAGTTTGTTTCATTAAAATGGGTTTATCAATAAAACTGCTGCAACAATTAAATTTGGGTGTTGATAATGTGAGAGAAACAGAGTAGTAATATCTCCCAATTTTGAGCAAAAAAATTCAGCCAAATGATCATTTCCTGATGTCCATTTCATTAATCTCACCACAGAGAAACCTTTCATTTCCAAACACCCCGAGGATCGTATGCGATTTGAAGGACAGGGTCTGATACTGTGCTGCAAAGCAGAAGGTTTTCCAACACCAACCAGCTTTTTGTGGTATGTACAATGGCCAGCAGGTGAAGTACAGGGCGTTTCGTGTCACGGTGCTCAGGGCAGGACGATTCCGCAGCTTGGAACCATGTTAGGATGCGAGACATCCTAACATCCAACGTCATGCGAAAATGCATTGTATTTGAATATGAGTGCATGCAAATTGGATGCTCATTCATTCTGATTTAACAGCCCATCCTTTAACTTAAAACTGGTTTGACAATCACATGAGGCATTGTACATGGTACTTAAGGTTTACATCTCCAGTTGGAAGGCTGCACTCTCTGAGATGCAAACCCCCCCTGCTGGCACGACACCAAATGGCAGGTTTAGTGAAAGAGAAACAACTAAAATTTCAATATTACTGAAAATTTCACGATTCAAGTTTTTCATTGACGTTCACGGTGGAATGTTTAAACGTACATTAATGACATTAAATGTTTAAAAAAATTGCTAAACTTAAAAAAATTACATGTTTTTTTTTAATACTCAGGCTCACCCTACATGCCTGGTGTTTGCTTATTGGTTATGGTGGTGGGCTTGGGATCCTCGGATCCTGAATTCAAATCCCAATTGGCTGTTGAATTAATACCAGGTGGGGTTGACTATGCCTGTCATCCTTCTGAGGTCGGCAAAATGAGTGCTAGCATGCTGGTATACTGTGTTGGAGTGGCGACCCATCCAGGATTGTGTCCATTAGCCAAGGAGGCTGCTTTGGCAGCACCAATGCTATGCACAGGGTATGGTCCTAATTGATGGATGGATGGCTCACCCTGATTCAATTGATTACTACTGAGTTGATCTGTTTTGGGGACAAAAGAGTTACTCGCAATGTATTGTCTAACTCTTTGAGCTGCAGGTTCAAATCCAGTTTTATCAGTTTTATCAAATTCCTCACCAGTGAACAAATTCATCCCAACTTAACCACCAGACTCGGTGGTGTAATGGTTCGAGTGCCCGCTCCGAGTCTGGGAGGTCGGTGGTACAACCCCGTCCAAGTCACACCGGAAAATGCTACATGCTGCTTCCTTGCTTGATGCTCAGTATTTAAAAGGATAGAGCATGGAAAAACAAGCATAGGTTGGTAACTGCTGTGCAGGCTCGATGGGTCTAACTGCCTCCTCAGTGTTGAAGTTCCTTGGAAGGAAACTCGTATTTATTTGTATTTAAAGGCAATATAATGAAAACACAAAGCATTGCAAAACAAGTTCGTGTTTTGCAGGTATCACAATAACACTCTGTTAGACTGGAATGTGTACAAGTACAACAACAACCTTGTACTAAAGAACCTGAAGCCATCACAAAGAGGAGAATATTACTGCAAGGCGACTAACGAGGCTGGTTCCATAAAGTCCGAACCAGCGACCATCCATATTGTGGGTATGTTTTTCAAAACTGACGCATGGTCCTTCTGTCTTTAGGATTCATACAATGGGCTTTAGGGCACTGCCTAATGAACAATGCTTTGGGAAATTTATTATATGATAAATATATGTTATTTGTATCAGGTATGGTGACTGCTTTTATTAACAATTGTCTGATGAAGATTATTTTGTCAAAACCTTATCAACACAAAGCCTGAACAACACAATCTCTATTTACTGTCATGGCACACTATACCATTAGTGGAGACTACAGCATTGATTCCCAATATTTCACAAATGTAATTAACCCCTATTGCTTTATTACCCCGCACACACGAAGCGAAAAATGGGGTTAAGCAATTGGTAAATGTTTGTCTGTCTTTCTGTCTGTAAATGTCAGTTAAAAGCGGGATTAAGAAATTGGTTCACATCCGTCCATCTGTCCGTCTGTAAACCCATTTTTATGATTGAGGAACAATTTATTTAAATTGAATGTTATATTTCGAACACGAATCGGAAAAGAAATCTGCCGTTGAACAGTAGTACTTTGTATCTGAATTTGTCCCGATCGCACATGTGCAGAGAGGAGTGAGATGATATTTTTTACTCGGTCTGCCTGTCTGGCAGTCAAACAAAATTTTAAATCATTCCAAACAGGAAACTTACTGTTTTTAAGGATGCTATAAAGGACACAAACAACAGTCATGAAAAACTAAGGTAATGTGTTAGATGGGGTGGTGTAATTGACACTGCGTAAATGGTGGTAAATTCCGTTAATAATTTATTTATATGACTTTTACAATCTTTTTTTAAAATTTAGATTGAATACTTCAATGCTGGAGAACACAAATCGCCATCTTTACACTTTCAAAACCCTTCCATTTAGCAGTACTTGGACATGTTAAATAAGGGTGGTGTAAAATAGCGTGAAACTTCCGGAATTTTAAAAACAATCTTTCAAATCATTATTTTATCCAAATTGAAGTATTAACCTGAACACGGCATGGTGTATTGTGTTCTGTGAACTCTACTGTTCAGATATGTTTTGAAATGATTCTATAATATTGTTGCGGTTCTCGGAACCGCATGCATACAACAGATAGGTGTCCAAAGACAGTTGAATTCATTATTATACGTGTAGATAGTCCCTTTCCTTTTGTTTTAGCGGACAACAAGGGAGTGTGTCGTGATGATCTAATACTCGGGTTGCTTCAATCATTTTTTTTCCTTCATTCATCCCCACTCTTCTTCGTCTGATTATTCCTAGGTAAATCAGCCACTGCACCTTGCTGTAAGGTGGGCCTATCGCAGCGCAGTGCATGCCGCGCCTGCTGAGAGGACCTGCTGCACAGAGCTCGTCGTTCCCGGGCGAGCCCTAAACCCGTGTGTGCACGAGTCATGTGCGCAGTGCCATGGTGTTGTCGCTCAGCTCGATGGCTCGGGGGAGAATTGAGGAATGCAGTTGCATTAAAAAGCATGCAAATAAATACCTCTTAAGAGGCTGCACGAATGGTGTTTTTCACGGCACGGGAAACACAGCCAGCACGACGCCCACGCTGCACGAAAGCGTACGGAGGCCAATAAAGACGACTCCACGCCATGTTTGGCAGCATACGAGTGTGCGAGTAGAAGCAGCTTGTTCCTTTTTAACCTCAATATCTAACATATTGGTGTTCGCCCCCGACACGCTAGCGGAGTTTGTGAACGGATGCGGCCACGTGCGTAATGGCGGAACCGCGCACACTGCATGGAATGTGCTCGAAAGCAGACACTACACCGCTCGTTAAATGTGCATGGATTTATCCATCGATGTACTTTTGGCCCTCCTCTGGCAGAGGATTCTCCATGGATGGTGAACGTCCTCTTGTCTCTACGGCCAGCGAAGCTGCGATCGAGCCGAGGAATGTACAGTGCGGGCCCGTTGGCGCACGTGGTGCGAGCGCGTGATCGGCGCTGGTCGGCGCCCGAGCGAGGCATGCGGGACCCTCGACCGGTCACCCAGGCAGCCCGGGGATTTTTGCAGACGATTCGCGTGCCAATTTCAGTGTGGGCGATTCATGTCATCTCGTGGGGTCGGAGCACAATATGTTCACTGCGATGTGCCTTGCCGGAAACGAAGTGAGGCGGTTTCCGGCCCAAGCTGGCGGGCCACATAGGGGTCGGGGCCAATCGGAGCGCCCGATTCAGGTGATGACGTTACTATTCGGGTGCCCCTCCCCCAAAGCTTCAAATCCTATAAAGGTCGGAGAAGTCCCTCTGCTCTCTTGCTTTTTGAGTTTCTCCGCCTCTCTTTCACCTCACCTCGTCGACACCGCCACGACCCGCCTCCTGCTGTCCGGACTCCACCTCCTCATCTCCGCCCACACGACGTCACCCCACCCACTACCTGGCCCGCCTACTACTCCACCTCGCACTCTGGACTCCGCCCCTTCTCGACTCAAGCTCCTCCTTTACGGTGCCCAATTCCTGGTTCTAAACTCCCTCTTCATCGGTTTCTGTGTCTGTGTGTGTGCGTATGTGTGGCGTGTGTGGCCTGTCTGCCTAAGTAAGACTGCAGAAGATCGTTATTGTTATTATTGTTATTATTTTCGTGTTAAGTCTGCTCTGTGTCCTCTTTTGTAAGTTGATTTTAAATAAATCATTATTAGGAATGTTCCCTGCTCGTTTTGTCTTTTCTTCCATTGATCCAGCATGGTCCGAATCCTTGCTTAAGCCGCTGTCACACCTTGACGATTTAGCCAGCATATGCCGACGTATGAAAAATTTGTCTAAAACGCTGGCACACATCGAATACGTTATGGGTAAGTTTTGTATACGTTAAGAGCACGCTGAAGCACGCTGAAACGCTGCATACGTCGTAGTACGCCGAGCTCGTCGACAAATTTTAACATGCTCAAAATTTTTCGACGTATGCCAGCATATGACTCACACGTCCGCATATGCTGGCCATAAGTTGTAGGCACGTTACGCGATCGTTGACACAGCACACACGTTACTTGTAAGTTACTCATAAGTCGAAACACGTCGATAATGTTAATCGAGATGGGGATGGGCCTGGCATCTGCCTGGAGGATGGCCAGATAGCTATGGGCGAAAAGTGGACGCAGCGACGCCTGCTCTGGCGCATGCTCCATACCTGACCTGACCTTACCTTAGTTGTTGAGCTTTGGCCTATGTTGACCTTTTGACCTTTTGACCTCAAAAACACTAAGCTTCTTCCTTATGACAAACTCTACCATTACATGTGGTGAATTTTTGTGAAGATTGATTTGAAATTGTGACCTGTTGACGATAAACAGACAAACAATCAAACAGGCAGAATAACAAAATGACTGACCAATATATTTGAATAATCTTCGATTTTGCAAGTAACAAACAAATGAAAAATCACCCATAAAGTGACAACTTGGCAAAACACCACAAAGTAGAATGGCACTCAGTGGAGTGCATACCGTTGCCAGGTGAAACAGTTCATGTTTTGTGTCCCACTGATGGGCTAGATCTGAACCAAAATCCAATCCACATGTTCTTGTCACCTATCCAACTCATTCACCTTGTTTTGTTATAACTCGTCCACAACTTTTTGAGATATAATGATATATTTAGTGTTTGGCCCTATCAATTTTAGAAATTATGCCTGTGTTGACCTTTTGATCTTAAAATTAATTCGCAGTTGAATTCAGCGACCTGACATGAAAATGTTCTTCAAATTTCAAGTCAATCGGATGAATATTGAGTATTTTAGAAATTCGGCCTATGTTGACCTTTTGATCTTTGTTGACCTCAAAATTAATAGGTGGTTGAGTTCAGCGACTTGATATGCAAATGCTATTCAAATTTCAGGTCAATTGGATGAAAATTGAGGAGTTTAGAAAATTTGGCCCAATTTGGCCCAAATTGGCCTTTTGGCCCATGTTGATCTCAAAATTAATAGGTGGTTGAATTCAGCCATCTGATCTGCAAATGTTTATCAAATTTCAACTCAATCAGATGAAAATTGACAATTTTAGAAACAATTAAAAAATTTGGCCTATTTTTGGTTGACCTTATGGCCTATGTTGACCTTTTGACCTATGCTAACCTTAAAAGTAATAGGTGGTTGAATTCACCTACCTGATATGAAAATCCTGTTCAAATTCCAAGTCAATCTGATGAAATTTCAGGATTTTAGAAAATTTGGCTCAAATTGGCCTATTGGCCCATGTAGACCATTCCGGTCGACCGAATTTTACGAATCTTCAATGTGGGACTGTCGCCGGTCGGTGACATTAATCTCTGAAATTTTCAGAATGTTCGGTTTTGCGTTTTGGGCTGGAGGTGAGCAGACAGACAAACACACGAACAAACAAACACGTACAAACACACAAACAAACACACAAACAAACACACGAACAAACAAACACACAAACAAACACACAAACAAACGGAGGTGATCAACATACTTGTCAAAAAATATATATTTTTTCCAAGTAACAAACAGACAGAAAGGGGTGAAAAGATAACCTCCTTCAACTGCGGCGGCGGAGGTAACTGGAACAGCACTCAGTGGAGCACATATCTCAGCCAGGCAGAGCAGTCGACATCTTGTATCCCACTGGTAAAGGTTGGATCTGCATCCAGACAACCAAAATCTAATCGGCTTAGTCTTGTCACTTAAAAACGAATCTACCACATTTTGTCATAACCCATCCACAATGTTTTGAAATATCGTGCTAAACAAGTCTATCATTTTTGGTCCCATCTCTGAATGGTGTAGAATTACTTAAAAATTCATAAATCCTGGTATCCGGATCCAGATCGTCACCAAAATATCATCAATTCGGCCTTGTTGCACCCAATCTGTCCACCAAATTTTATCCAAGTCCATCCACAACTTTTTTTAGATATCGTGCTCACAGACAGACCGACAGACAGATATGAGTGAAAGCATAACCTCCAGCCACCTTTTTTTCTTTTTTAAAGTTTATCTTTGTTTACCCCACATTCTAACAACTTCCACAGTGATGAACTTCATTTTTTTTTCGAATTTATGATCTCGTTATTTTCTGAGTTGTTTCGAGAATTCTTCATGACTAAGTATTTATAATGAATTGGTACTTCAGAAAATGAAAAATACATTAATCTCTCTTTCCTTGCCACAGCCTCTGGTAGACCTCCATGCAACCCCAACCCGGTGTCCAATCTCATCCAGCTCCCACACGACTGCTTCCAGCAACACAGCAATTCAGCGTTTGTGGATGTGGGCAGGTGTCCCAGCCAACCATGCACACACAACCGCCATTTCATCCTCCATTGCCATGATGGCATGACTTCCTGTTGTGGTGTCACCAAAATGAAGGAGAAGCTCATTCAGTGCAAGGGATATACACTCCCTACCAAGGTGATAACAGAATGTGGTTGTAAGAAGTGCTCACAGGCCAAAATTCTTGTACGAGGACATGCTGTGGCAGAGGACAATGGGGAATCACTCCGATTTGGGAAAATCTTGATGGGAGATGAACGAATAGGAATGACGGGCTACAAGGGAACCTTCAACCTTCAGGTTCCACCGAAGACCAAGCGTTTGGTGCTCACCTTTGTTGACCGTCTCGGTATATTTGTCACAACGACCAAAGTACTGCCATTTAACAAAAATGGTGGTTCAATATTCCACGAGGTAAAGATGCAACGAAAGAAACCACCAGTGGAAATAGATTCCTCAGTCACAAACACACTCGCTCTCAGTGATATGGATAAAGCGAATCCAATGGGGCAGATTGAGATACCTGCAAATGCCTTTTACCGTGCCAACGGGATGTTGTACAATGGCACTGTACAGGCTAGCATAACCTTTTTAGACCCACGCAACATGTCAAGTATTGCAGCAGCTTCCAGTGATTTAAACTTTGTCAATGACGATGGAGACTTGTTCCCTTTGCGTACCTATGGAATGTTTTCAGTCGATTTCAAGGAGGAGACAACCCAGGAGTCACTGGACGTTGGGAAAGTGAATGTGTATGTTGATGCGGCACAGGTCACAATGCCTGAGCATCAAGGAGCCATGAAACTCTGGTCACTAAATCCAATCACAGCTATCTGGGAGGAAGAAGGTGATTTAAGGATGGAAAAATTACGCAGAAATAAGAGAGAGGCACGCACATTCTTGATCGGCAACATGGAAATCCGAGAGCGTCGTCTGTTTAACCTAGATGTCCCAGAGGAACGCAGGTGCTTTGTCAAGATGCGTGCATTCCGCAGTGATAGGTTTGTCCCCACTGAGCAGGTGCAAGGTGTGGTGATAAGCCTCATTAACATGGAGCCACAGCCTGGTTTTTCAGCCAACCCAAGGGCCTGGGGTCGCTTTGATAGCATCCTCACAGGTCCAAATGGTGCCTGTCTTCCAGCTTTTTGCGATTTGCAACAACCAGATGCCTACACAGCCTTCATCACTGCAAACATTGGTGGAGAAGATTTGGAAGCCGTTCCATCCAGCCCAAAGCTGAATCCCAACATGGTGGGTGTTGAGCAACCATACCTGGGTAAATTAGCGTACCGTAGAACAGACCACGATGACCCAAGACAAAAGAAAACGGCTTTCAAAATTAACTTGGCCAAACCGAACCCAAACTCACCGGAAGAAAGCAACGGTCCAATTTATGCTTATAGCAGCCTGAAACAGTGTGAAGAGGCACCTTTCAGTGATAACCACTTTAGGTTCTTTCGGGTTGAGGAAGACAGATACCATTTCAACACAGTTCCTTTCAACGAGAATGATCTCACATCATGGACCGAGGACTATCTCTCTTGGTGGCCAAAACCCATGGAGTTCCGTGCTTGCTTTATAAAACTCAAAATATTGGCCTCAGAGCAAGTCATGGTACGATCACGCAATTTGGGTGGAACACACTCGGAGACAGTCGGCAAGCTTTACGGCATTCGAGATGTCCGCAGTGTCTATAGCACAACGAGAGAAAATATCACAGCAGCATGTCTGGAATTTAAGTGCAGTGGACTTCTCTTCGATGAGAACGAGATTGATCGCACTATGGTAGAGATATTTCCACAAGGTGACTGTAGACGTCAAAGCATCAATCCCCTGCTACAGGAATACTTGATCAACCATCCACCACACCCTATTAACAATGAAACCCATATCTTTAAGATGTTCGCTCCACTTGATCCCTTGGGCCATAATTATGGTATTTACACAGTGACTGACCAGGACCCCAAGTTGGCCAAGGAGATAGCCCTCGGCCGTTGCTTTGAGGGTTCTTCTGACAGCACTTCACGTGTGATGAACCCGGATAATGGAGTTGGGGTCTCATTTTCCTGCTTTTACCGCGATGTTGGTCACTCGGGCCTCTTTAAACGTCTGCAGACATTACCGGCAGCTACCTTTGCTGAGATTGGACAAGAGATGGGTCGCATGAGAACCGATTCGCAGCAACGCCGTCGGACACAACTTCGCACCCGTGCTGGTGTGCGTGGTCGTCAGGTATTAAATCGGCTAAGGCAACGAGCACAGAGGGCACAGAGAGCACAGGGGCAGCAGCAGCAGCAGCAACAGTGGATCGGCTCCTAAAACGCATCTGATCAAGAAGTTTCCGAAGCTCAACGCCTACTTCCAACAATCGCAGCACATGGAAGCATTTCTGGATATCCACCAAACAATGAAGATTTTTACACTTTACAACTTATAGCATTGAAGGACTCAGAAGAAGCTTCTTGCCACCAAATACAAGTCATACCGATCTCTGTGATTTAAACACCTGTGGAATCTACATATTACATGCAGACAAGGAAGGGGGGTTAAATTGAGGAGTAAGGTAATGATGGAGAGAAATGGAAAAGGTAGGAAAGTGCACCAGGAGGATATAAAAGTGAGGAGAGGGGATGAGACTGCGTGGAATGCTGAAGGTGGGGGAGGTGGGGTTGGAAGGGTAGGGGGACGGGTCATAAACCATCCATTATTGTGTGCGTAATATGTAGATGATCACACACACACACACACTTGATGGCAATTTCTAAAAAATATATATGTATTAAAAATCGTGATGCTTCATCCTCAGTTTCTAAGAGTGCCAAAAAAAATGAGGAATAACTTAACAAAACGAATTGATGACGACATTTCAAAGTTTATTGAAAAGCATCTTTTGTAATTATATGACTCCTGACGAGTGCGCGTCATGTGAAATAATTTGATCTTAAAATGTAAATATAATTCGTTTTTCACCATATAGACTATATAAAAGGTTAAAATCTCTGAATAAAGACGATCTACATCTTAAGATAAACGGTTTTAAACATTGTTCCTAAAGTAAAGTAATATTTATTGTGAAAATTAAAATGACCTACCTCGGGTCACCACAATAACAAGGCACGGAAAAGCAAATTGACAACTTCTGTTAACTTGCCAAGTTAGTGATCGCTGAGAAAACCAGACAATAAGGCTTTCGAGTCTTCTAAACTTGGACATTAGTCCATTACCCTCTGACCGTAGCCTCCATAAGAGACTTAAACTTCTCTCCCAACTCCTCAAAATGATGAGGGATCATCGACTTAAAAAATACACAAATATGACAATTTTTCATTTTACCCCCTCCTGCCGCTCACGTTTCCACCTTTTCCAGGTCTTTATCTCTTTCTTTGCTAAAATTAGACCCCCCCACCCCAACTCACCCCACCACCATCCCAGGGTGTAAGCAATAAATAGATGTCCAATAAGCAAAATATAAGAGTCTGCTTAGGAAAGTGTTTTGGATGTTCCCCGTTATGTTTTTCCCGTGGGTTGTGGTTTTTGTCGAACACAAACATACGTTGGCGTTTTGGCTTGCTGTGTAGAGACAACCGCGGACTGGATGGGGAGAAGCTGCCTTTCCCTGCATCCATTGCTTATACAGTGGATGGAATGAACAGAACGTCGATCGAGGTACGCTAACCACTGTGGGAAGCAAGGAGAAACCGCTCCGATGAAGGGTGAACCTCCGAAACCTCAGCCTTTCTTGCTTCCCATGGCTTTGATATACATCAGTAAAACATTCTGTTGATTCCATCGATTCCTCTACCTGTCCGTCAACGTCGATCAACGTTGTCCTTCATGTGAAAGTAAAAACACGAGTGTGCCAAAATTTCTTTGTTATGTTTCTGAATGTCCTTTTTCACATGCCGTTGGCTTGGTGGAACAAGAATTGCTTTCTTTGAGAACTGAGCGGGGGTGCGGCTGAGATACTCATTCGAGGACTGAGTGTGGGTGGCCGCTGGATACTAATTCGATGACCAAGTGGGGGTGCGGTTGAGATACTCATTCGAGGACTGAGTGTGGTGTTGGTGGCTGTTAGGGTGCGGCTGAGATACTCATTCGAGCGACTGAGTGTGGGTGCCGCTGGAATCTAATTCGATGACCAAGTGGGGGTGCGGCTGAGATACTCATTCGAGGACTGAGTGTGGGTGTGCCTGTTCGGGTGCGGCTGAGATGCTCATTTCGAGGACTGAGTGTGGATGTGGCTGTTAGTGGTGCGGTTGAAGATGCTCATTCTAGGACTGAGTGTGGGTGCCGCTGGGATACTAATTCGATGACAAGTGGGGGTGCGGTTGAGATAACTCATTCGAGGACTGAGTAGTTGGGTGGCTGTTAGGGAGTGCGGCTGAGATACTCATTCGAGGACTGGATTTTTGGGTGCGGTGCCGCTGGGATACTAATTCGATGACCAATGGGGGTGGTTGAGATACTCATCGAGGACTGAGTGTGGGTGTGGCTGTTAGGGTGCGGCTGAGATGCTCATTCGAGGACTGAGTGTGGGTGTGGCTGTTAGGGTGCGGTTGAGATGCTCATTCTAGGACTGAGTGTTGGGTGCCGCTGGTGAGATACAATTCGATGACCAAGTGGGGTGCGGGTTGAGATATCTATTCGAGGACTTGAGTGTGTGGTGGCTGTTAGGGTGCGGCTGAGATACTCATTCGAGGACGAGTTGGGGTGTGGGCTGTTAGGGTGCGGCTGAGATACTCATTCGAGCGAGAGTTGGGGTGTGGCTGTTAGGGTGCGGTGAGATACTCATTCGAGGACTGAGTTGGGGTTGCTGTCTAGGTGCGGTTGAGAATCGAGCTCGATTTCGAGGACGGTGTGGGTGCCGCTGGATACTAATTCGATGACCAAGTGGGGTCGGTTGAGATACTCATTCGAGGACCGAGTTGGGGGTGTGGCTGTTAGAGTGCAGGTTTAGATGCTCATTCGAGGACTGAGTGGGAGTGCGGTTGAGACACTCATTAGAGGACCGGAGTGTGGGGGCGGCTGAGATACTCATTGGACTGAGAGTGGGGGAGGGGGCGTCAGGTGGTTTGAGATACTCATTTGAGGACTGAGTTGGGGTGTGGCTGAGATACTCAAAGGGGACCTCATATTGTCCAGGTTGGGAGAACTCCTTTCTGTTCCGATGACATTGGCTTTGAGACCTGACAGTTGATTTCATTGTTTACAAGGACAACAAAGTGGTACTTTCATTAATCAATGGTTAAACCTATTTATTTGGCTTTTCATTACAAAGAGTGACCGTTACTTGATTGTACAAACGGGCGACATTATATGAATTATGACGACGTTTAGGTTTGTATTCCATTACACTGAGTATCTAACAATTAATGCAATATTTGTAAAAGCAACTGATGTATGGTAAATTTTTTGTATTCAAACTTCGTTTGTTTTTTGGGGGTTTTTTTTGCAAAATAAACTGCTTTGAAATTGTGTTTGTCCTTTAGGCATGGAATTTATCGAACCATTGTCGATTACAGTCTCATATTATAATAATGATCAAGGGAAAGGGAGGAGGCTGTGGAGGGGA
>CM068962.1:49681537-49701517 GCA_035128595.1 Eptatretus atami
AACTACACTTTGGTACTGAGTGCTGTGAGATGTGGTGGCTCCATCTCTGACTTATTTCCAGTTGTTTCTGGAGTTCATCAGGGGTGTGTACTGCCCCCCACATTTTTCAGCACTTGTATGGACTGGATTTTGGGGAGGATGTTGGAGAGATCAAGCTGCGGTGCATCGTTTGGGAATGTCAAGATCTCTGACCTTGATTTTGCAGATGATGCAGTCATCGTTGCAGAGACTCTGGATGTCCTTTTGGGGACCCTCGGGATGCTGAATGAGGAGTTGGAGCTGCTGGGATTACGGGTTTCCTTGGTCAAAACTAAGATCCAGGCTTTCATTGACATCTTAGATGCTGCTGTCTTGTCTGTACCCGTTTGTGGTGAGGATGTTGAGGTCACGGAGAGATTCACTTTCCTTGGCAGTGATATTCATGTCTCCACTGGCTGTGAGCCAGAGGTCAATAGACGTTTGAGTCGGGCCTGGGGAGTCATTGATTCAATGGATCATGGGGTGGCACTGTCGGTACCTGTGCAGGACAAAGAAAGTTCGAGTCTTTAAGTCTTTGGTACTTCCAGTCTTGCTCTACGGATGTGAGACTAGACTTTGACCAGGGATCTGAGACAGAGACAACTCCTTCGGGACCAGGTCTCTTTGGAGAATCCTTGGTTATCGCTGGTCAGACTTTGTGTCCAACGAGCGGTTTCTGAGAGAAACTCAGATGAGATTTGTTACCTGCATAGTTCGTGAGCATCAACTGCGGCTGTATGGACGTGTGGCTCATTTTCCTGACGCTGATCCTGCTCACCAGATTCTCTCAGCAAGGGAGCCTCGTGAGTGGATGCCAACGATGTGCCTTGTGGTTGCAGTAGGTTGATCGGCATCTCAAGGAGATGGGGATGGGCCAGGTATCTGCTTGGGGGATGACCAGATGGAGGCCCCTGGAGTACCCACAGAAAGTGGACACAGCGACACACTGCTTCGGCACATGCTCCCATACCTGACGTCACCTGCTCAAGTGTACAATTAAATGGAAATATGATAATGGTTTTAAAGGTCATGTTAAAAATGAATTCCAGAAATTTACACCACCTAATTTAACACGTTAGTGGCCTGCAGAAGAATTCACTCCCTCCAAAGTTTTCACATTTTGATGCCACCTGAGTATTTCATGATGCTTTCAAATCAAACTTAATTGTCAGGATAGAAGTTTATTTCATGATGCTTTCAAATCAAACTTAATTGCTAAGCTTGTCAGGATAGAAGGGAAATGGACAGTTCAAAGTACAGGAGAATCCTTGATGAAAACCTGCTTGAGTCAGCCATGAATATGAAACTGGGTAGATCACATTTCAGCAGAATAATGATCTAAATCACAAAGCTAAAGGCACACTTGAGTTGAGTGGTTGAATAAGAAGAAAATAAATGTTCTTGAGTGGCCCAATCTTTACAAACTACTTCAAAATTATAAAGGTAAAAAAATGCAGATAAAATGTGAATAAGTTTGATTAACAGAGAAAATCAGATGACTCCAAGTTGCAGAAGTATTCAAACCCTTTGCCTAATTAACCCTGAATCACTTCAGGAGTAAATTATTTGTTTGAAAGGTTAAAAAATAAGTTGATAGGTTTCACCTGCATGCGATCTTCAGTCATTTTTGAAGAAGTCATTGGTTTATTTTAGAAATGAAGATCTCCCACATATCGAAGGAGTTTTACGGTGCAAATCACTTGGTCAACCAAAAGGCAAACACGAAGACCAAGGAGCTTTCCAAAGAAGTCAAAGTGATGGAGAAGCACCACGTTCAGGAGAGGGTTATAAGTATATTTCAAAGTCACTCATTATCCCTTTGAGTACGGTGAAATCCATCATTAAGAAGTGGAAGACATATTATACCACCCAGACTCTACCCAGATCAGGTCGCCCATCCAAACTCAGCAGCCGGGCAAGCAGGAAACTGGTTCGGGATGTCACTATAAATCCAACAATGACTTTGAAAGATCTGCAAGGCTCTGTCTGAGATGGGGGTCAGTGTTCATCAATCAACAATATCCCGTTCCCTTCATAAAGCTAGCCTCCATGGGCAGGTGGCAAGAAAAAAGCCATTATTGAAAAAGATGCATCGAAAAGCTCAAAAGGAGTTTGCGGAAAAGCATCTTAATGATACTGCAGACATGTCGAGAAAGGTTTTGTGGTCAGACGAGACAAAAATTCAACTTTTTCGGCAAAATTGAAAGCGTTACGTCTGGCGCAAGCCTAACACTGCACATCACCCAGTCAATACCATACCTACTGTCAAACATGGTGGTGGCAGCATCATGTTATGGGGCTGCTTTTCATCAGAAGGGACTGCCAAGCTTGTCAGGATAGAAGGGAAATGGACGGTTCAAAGTACAGGAGAATCCTTGATGAAAACCTGCTTGAGTCAGCCATGAATATGAAACTGGGTAGAATCACATTTCAGCAGAACAATGATCTGAATCACAAAGCGAAAGGCACACTTGAGTGGTTGAATAAGAAGAAAATAAATGTTCTTGAGTGGCCCAGTCAAAGTCCTGACATGAACCCAATTGAACATTTATGTCGAGACTTGAAGATTGCAGTCCATCGACGATCCCCATCACACTTGGAAGAACTAGAGCAATTTTCACATGAAGAATGGGAAAAGATTTCACCATCTCACTGTGCAAAGCTGGGAGAGATCTCCACAAAAAGACTCATGGCAGTTAATTCTGAAAAAGGTGCTTCCTCCAAGTACTGATCTAAGGGGTTGACTACTTTTTCAACCAGTGAATTTTGATTTGTATATGTTGCTTCCAGGTATTCCTGACACGTAACCTCCTTCAACTATAACACTGTTTCGTGTTTGATCCCTTCAGCTATGAATAAAAAAGTTCATTTGGAAAAATTGTTTCTACATAATCTGTAATTCATCTAAATGTGGCATTATTGGGAAGGGGTGAATACTTTTGCAGGCCACTGTGCATTGGTTCTTCGTGCTTATTTTATGTGTATTTTATGATGTACTTAAAAACAGTAAGTTCAGTGTTTGGAATGATTTCCAATCTTGTTTGACTGCCCAGACAGGCAGGCAGAGTAAAAAAATATTATCCGACTCCTCTCTGCACATGTGCGATCGGGGCAAATTCAGAGCCGAAGTACTGCTCAACTACAAATTTGTTTTCCGATTCATGTTAAAAATGTAACATTCAATTGAAATCACATTGTTCCTCAATCATAAACCAATGTTTGTAGATGGACAGACAGATAGACAGAAGTGAACCAACTGCGTCACCCCGCTTTTCGCTTCACGTGCACAGGGTAAAAATAATGTAATAAAGCAAAAAATCACAAAGTTACAAACGAGATTTTTATTCTGTATTTGAAGTATATTCTGGAACATTAAACACGGAGTGAGGAAATCGACATTTTAGCTTTAAGTTGCTCGATTTACAAAATCTCTTTTTGAACCATCATCGCCACGTTATTTGAGGTTTCAACTTGGTCTAGTCACGTGACATCAGCATTTCTGTATAAAATTATCCTTTTCATGTTTGACAGTGTTTTCTTTGTTTTCAAGCTACGTTATGATATACCCTGAGATTTCCAAGGAAAATGTGTGACATCATTTAATGAACTGAGATTATACATCTCAAATGAAGTTTTGAGGAAATAAACTTTCATCGAAAGAAAGAATAAAGAAGGCAAAACAAGTGCTGATTTTATCATACTAAAAGCGAGTGATTACGATTATTCCATATTTGCTTTAAACCAGATGTTTATTCTATGCTCATTGTCTTTTCGCCACTTAATGTTCGTGTTGGTTTGCTCAAGGGCACGCTCCATGGCTGCTGTCGCAGAACCAAAGTCTTGAATGCTTTCTTTAAAGTCTTGCAGCTGTAAAGAAGATTTAAGAAATGCATGTTTACAACACAGTACACTGTTACAATGATACAGCCAATATATGAACACACTTGATGGACAGATTTATAATCTGGAACTAATAGCTCAGTAATCATTTCAAGTCCCTGTTCTGGGGTTAACGTGGCATCTCTTGGAATGTCTTTTAATACATCCTTCTCTGCCCTCTATCAGTTTGGAAAGTAATCATAAAAATGCCCTTTCAATCAACAAATAGAGCTCTGAATCATGCAAGAGTTAACTGCATTCCACTGTTGCAGTTTGGGATCCTTTACCTCTTCAATTATTTGAATACGGTACTGTATAAAACACACACACACACACACACACACACACAAACACACACACAAACACACACACATTGCTTCCCGATTCCCTACACTAATCTCAGACTGTTGACAGTGATCGGTCCTCCCACTCCCTCCCACCCCCCACACCCATGATTATCTGAATATTTTTTGCATGTCCACAACAACACATCATTGTCTACTTGTATCAGCATACAAATGCTTTTGTTTGACTGTAGTTTTCTTGGTGGTTGCAAGTTGCCCAACATCAAAACATAGCCCTACCAGGCAGGGCCCAAATTCTCTGTCTTCTATTTATTAGGATCTCAAGGCCCAAAATTGTGACGTTTTGTACTTTTTTTTTTTTTTAGCACTGGAGAATGTTTTGTCTCATGTCTTTGTTCCAATGGCTTTCAGGATAATCACCAAACCCCAGATAGCCTTGATAAATTGACAGGAAGTCGAGAGATGAATAATAATAAATACCCAATATCAAAGGAAACTACAACAACAGCCTGAAGAAAATGGTAGGAGTGAGTCAATTAGACAAAGTGGAGATTCTGCAAGGTTAAAAAAGAAAGCACCATCACCTTTTGGGGAGGCCTGCTGAGATGAGGATGTCTGTTGCATCATATCTCCATGGAAATTACTTTCACATGAAGGTTTGGCATTTTAAACACAAAACCGAGCCTTATATCCATACTTCTGCCACATCTATGCATAACCACTCAATGCAAGGACAAAACCCAAAATAAATGATTTTTGTTTGTACTCAAAGTTTAAAACAAAAATTAAACTTTTACTTATACAGTAAACACTCAAATATCATGGGTTCCAATATCGTGGGTTTCTACCAATCACGAGCAACCTATTGTGTTCCAATTTCGTTATCGCGGTCTTTAATTTCGGCAAATTGAGGTTTTTGAGCCGAGTTGAGTCATTGTTTGCATCCGCGTGTACGATTACCTCCTATTACCTTTTCTTGTTTCTCACGCACCGTTAATTGTAATAATCAGACCAGCATAAGGGAACAAAGCTAAATTTAATAATGAATCGTCATCGAACAGGAAATGACGCACAGATACACAATAGTTAATAATGGCGCCCAAACGTAAAACGATGGAAAAAATGAATTGTGCCAAAAGGCAGAGAAACGTTACGATATTGTGTGAATAAATCGAGTTGTTAGATACGTTGGCAAGAAGTGAAAGTGCGGCATCTGTGGACCACCATTACCGGATCAATGAATCGACTGTGGGGAAACGTGAGTCAAATATCCGTTCAAGTGTTCCCACTCCGTAAAGTACAAAAGGCCCATCATTCCAGTCCCATGATCCTCATATTTAAAGAATGGAAAAAGTGATTAATATTTGGATCGAGAACCAAACAGAAAAAAAATGCCTTTGGGTGTACCGGTGTACGGGAGAACCAATTGTGGATTTACCCAGAATTTGAGTGGACTGGTGTACGGGAGAAGACATTGCAGATTTACAATCCTTTTCACAAGGCACCCCGGGCCGAAGGCTCCAGTTTCAACCATGGCTCATGGGACGAATCGAGGTGAAGGGATTTATGCCGGAGCAGGTTTTTAACGCCAAAGAGACAGGATTATTAGATCCTCGTGGAGGATCTCTAAGTCTTACTCACGTTGTTGTTCTTCTTCTTGTGGACTTTTTTGTTTCACAGCCTACAGTTTTCATCGAAATTTCCTGAAACTTGGAATATAATATGTAAAAATACCCTGCGCAGACAGTAACCATCTCCGATTTTGAAAATTCCTCCTAGAAAAAAAGTTATGACGTCAAAATATCTCCGCTAATGGAAATCGCCGAAAAAATTATCTCCGAAACTAGGCAAGCTTTTTGAATTCTGTTTGCGGGAATCGAACAGGGCATTAGCAGAGATGAATTACCGCACATATGATACATCACTATGACGTCATATCAATTTTTATGATGTCATTCCTATTTTTTGACATTTTTTGTTTCACAACCCAGAGTTTTCATCGGATCTTCGTGAAACTTGCCATGGACTCGTATATGCAGAAAGCCCACGCGCAGGCAGTAACCATCTCCGATTTTGGAAATTCTTCCGAGAAAAAAAGTTGACGTCATAATATCGCCGCGAATGGAAATCGCCTATACCATTATCTCCTAAACTCGACAAGCTGTTTGAATTTTGTTTGCGGGAATCAAGCTGGGCATTAGCACAGATAATTTATCGCAAACCATGACGTCATATTCGTTTTTATGACGTTATAATTAAGAGGACGAGGATCTTAGCTCATTTGAGCTTGTTTTGAAAGAGGATGCCATCTCACACCTTCCTGTCCAAGCAGGGAATATCTGCTCTGGGTCAAGGTGGCTAACAATCCTTTTAGCCTTCTTCAATGTGGCAATTAGTAGGGGAGCCAAGGCCCTAAAAAATCCTGATGGAGATGGGGATGGATGCTACACTTTGTCTAAATGTATTTCTCAGTGGATATATCCATTCCTCATAGATTCTATGTTGTGTGCTCGGCAAAAGCTCTTGTGAACTCAAATTATGGCCCAAACTTTGAACTTTTACATGCAACAATTTTGGCCAAAAAATTAGGGGTACGGGAAATACATTTGGGATTTACATGGGATCACCTTTCAAGAAAACATGCATGTTAGACATCAATAGAAAGGTGATGGTACAAGCTACAATTTGGTATTAAAATTAGTTTGATTACATTATTGATGATGTCACTAAAGGTCAAAAGGTCACCGATTTGGAAGGGAAGTGAAATCATTGTATCTCATCAATATATTGTCCCATTTCAGACAAACCAATAAACTTAAGAATATCAAAAATACTATTTATATAAGAAGACATATAAACAAAGTTTTTAAAATCAAGAAAGTTCACAAAACGTACAAAGTTGTTATGTAAACCTCTTTCAACCGAAAGGGAAAATTTGGAAAAAAATGACCAAAATTGGGAAATTCCGCAAAACACAGATATCCTTCATTTCTTCTCATTTTATGGTGTAACGGCATAGATTCTAACTTTATCCAGATTCATGATGTATTCAATACCAATTTCAAATCAGATATTAACACTGAGCTATAATTTGGTAATACAATTATTTTTACTACATCATCGATGACATCACCAGAGCTAAAAAGGTCAACAACCTTAAAGGGAAGTGAATATCTAGGTACCTCTTCAAAAAGATAACTGAAATATTATGAAAGAAAGTAAACTCATGAGCAAAGTTTTTGATAGCAAGATATTCATCAAAGGTAATAGAGTCATAAGGTTAACCCCATCCATGCATTAGGACCATACTCTGTACAGAGCGTTGGTGCTGCCGAAGCAGTCTCCTGGACTATTGGGCACAATCCTGGATGGATCACCACTCCGACCCAGGCTACTCGAATGCCTCAATCATCCCAGCATGCTGGGACTCACTTTGCCGATCTTGGAAGGATGACAGGCTGAGCCCATCTGGTATTAATTCAACGACCGAACAGGATTTGAACTCAGGACCCGAGGATCCCAAGCCCACCACCCTAACCATTAAGCCAACACCAGGCATATGTTAACCCCAAAGAGGCATTTTTACACGGTCATCAGAAGGTAGCAATTCACGCATGCCTGACCTGCACTTGTAATTCAGGGCAATGGATTGCAAGGAAGTCTATACTATCTCACTTATCTATTTTTAATCAAACCAAAAGCTATTTCTAGCTTCACGGAATTCAGTATTCAACATCTGATGATAGATCCCACTTTGGAAGATCACCACAACATAAGCAGGCAATGGTACATTTAACCATTGCCACTCCGCAAGGGCAATGCCTTTTGCATCCACCCTTTTGGCATTTGCAGGAAGTGTTGACCAATTTGGGTTCTGGGGGCTTTGTCATTCTGTTTGCAATTAGGTGGCCATTTTCCGGCAGTATATCGACATATTGGTTATATCGATATAATTTTTTTTCATATCGATAAACCGGTATTGGAATTCTGAATATACCGGTATACCGAAAAAAAATCGATAGGAAAAAAACCCCTGGTATATCACCAACAAATCAAAGAAAGGTGTTTACAATCTTTAAATACCGTACATGATTAAAAAAGCTTTGATGCACTCTGCATCCCGGCTAAACATGGAACAGGAACAGTGAAACGTATGACGTCAAAACATAGCAGGAAGTAAGTACAGTATGTTTTAACTTTTAAACCTCAACATCCGAGCTCATCAGCTCCGTACAAGCAATCACGTTTTTCTTTGCCCTCGTGGTCGGTTTTAAAGCAATTGCCAATTGTATATTTTTATGAATTGTGTGTGCTTTAGAAACCCTGTGCAGAGTCGATGATCCGTGATAGCGATACCGGTACGAACTATGAACCAGTCCCCGTTCCCAGAATAAGATACGTTCCCAGATTCAACCCTTCTTTAACTCCAGCTACCCATATATTGCCGGTCCCTCGTCCTTTAACTTCCAAAAAATAACTCACGAACTCCTCACGATCCTGCTCCTTTTGCCTTTCAAACCCCATAATTACCATGGGAAACTTCCACATAAAGGAGAAACGACGTTTCCCCGAAAGATGCGATCTTCCATTATATGACCCATCACGTCGGCATCCATAAATACAAATAAACATTAAACGTTTTGTTTTTGAAAAGGTTTATTCAATCTTTTCGTGGATTGATTGATGAAGCCACTTGTTGGAAAGCGTTGTTCAAGCTTCAATCAATGGACATACCTCAGTTCAATACCAGAGGTAGGAAGGACAAATCAATTATGTGATCACATTGAGTAAAAAGTGTTTTCAGTTATGAAATGATGAAATCGCTCGATCACGGCAAGAAAGTTGACAGATACGCATGCTCACTCGAAGCTGTCTAGCCTGGGTATGAATCCCGACCCAGTTATAAACTGTCATCCCGGTGTTTCACAGGCAGGGTGATTCATCAATATGTGTACTGTCTCTCGGATGGACATTAAACTTGGCATCTCATCTGTTGGAATCCCTTTCCTCATCTCTCTCCTCTCTCTCTCCCTCCCTTCTCTCTTCTCTCTCCTCTCTCCCCCTCTCTTCACTCTCCTCTCTCCCCACTCCCAACCCACCCTCCTCTCTCCCTCTTTCCGACCCACCACCTGGCTACATATACATACATATACACACACACAAAATACACATATAAACACACATATATATTATATTATATATATATATATTATATATATATATATATATATATATATATATAAACACACCATAATATATTATATTATATATATATATATATACGACATACATACACAGACGTATATATATATACTATACACATATATACACACATATATATATATATACAAATATAATATACACACATATATATATATATATATACATATACAATATTATACACATATATACATATATATATACACATATACACATATATATATATATATCATACATATATATATATATATATATATATATATATATATATATATATATATAATATATATATATATATAAATAACACGTGTATATATAATAATATATATATATATATATACACATATATATATATATATAACATATATATATTACACACACACATAATATACATATATATACGATATATACATATACATATATATACACATATATATACACATAATACATATACATACATATATATACACATATACACACACACCATTTTCCTCACATCACTTCTTCATTTGCTTAACACCACACAACAAAAAAAAAAAAAAAAAAAAAAAACAACACACACACACAACATATATATATACACACACATTTTTCTCACATCACTTCTTCATTTGCTTAACATATCATTTTCCAATTTATTAACCACACTGTTCATTGCTGTTTCAAACATATGCTCCCTCTATGTTGAGGTTAAATGCAGAACTGACCTCTTTCAATTCAGTATCGGTGCTGAAACGCTGTGTTACTCCAGTGATGAGATCAGAGAAGGAGAATGCGCCAACACCGTAACTAAAAAAAACAACAAAAAAACAAGAGAAATGCTGACAAGCCTCGTCATAATTGGGATTATCTCAATTTCACCTTCCTCACGAAAGAAGAAACACTTTATTGTCAAGAGGGGAAAATCATACCACACGGTAAAGATAATGAAATTATTTTTTTTAAAGTCTCATTCTTCAAGATCAAAAATGTATTTTGAAGCACCCTTATTTGGGAAGCGTCGCTACCTACACTATCTCATGCAACAACTGGCTGAGAACGATTCTGATAGAGCAAAGTGAAGAGGAAGAAGAAAAATTGGATCAATGTTCGTGATTCTTCATCGTCTTTCAAGTCTGATAAAGGACACAAAGTTAGTGATTGCGAAGAGCAAAAGTCCCCTGCAAAGCCAAATAAGAAGCTCAATTAGAGTATGTGTAGACCTTTAATACTCTTTAACAGGATAGGAAGCCATAAGATAGGAAACAATAGAATTACAAAACCAGAAAGAAAAAGAGGAGGATGTGAAATACCAGCCTCGGAAGCGTAATGGTGAGAGCGTCGGCTGTGAGTTTGGTGATTTCATCCCTGGCTGTGTCATACCAAAGACTTTAAAAATGTTACGTGATGTTTCTTTGCTTGATGCACAGCTTTTAAAAAGGAAAGAGCATGGACAAACAACGCTCACCCCATGCTTTCCTAGCTTCCCCCTCGTCCTGCCGGAGCTCAGCTTCCCCCTTTTCCCGCCACCTCCCAACTTCCTCCTTCCCCCCTCATTCTGCCAGCTCCATTCTTCACCTTTGTCCCACCCTTCCCATATTACACCCCCCCCAATCTTTCTTGTCTCTTCCCATCTCTGCGCACTACCCTGACCCCTCCCATCTCTGCCCCCCCATCCCCCACATCCTTTCTTTCCCTGCAGCCTGCACCTTTCCAGCCTCCCCTGCATCCCTCACTCTGAGCCTCCCGCCTCTCCTGCACCCTCCCACCTCCTCCTCCCCTATCCCTCAATGTGTGGACTTCAAACATCTGAGGTCTCTGCTTCAACCTGAAAGATCTCTCAATCCAGGCTGCTGCCAATAAACCAGACATCATCTGTATAACAGAATCATTCCTCCCACAGGATGGCCATGACGCCTCAGTGTCTCTCCCCAGTTATTGCCTTCTCCAATTCGATAGGCTTGAACCAGACCCTGACAGCGAAGTTGCACTTTGTCAATAACTCAATTTCTCACTGCCCTTGTACTGATCTTACACCTCCCAACCCCCAGGAGTACCTCTGGCTGTGACTTCCCCTCCTCTCCCACCTCTTGTTCGTATGTGTGTTGTACTGTCCTCCTTACAGTGATGACTCGTTATATATATATATATATATATCTCTCTCTCTCTCTCTCTCTCTCTCTCTCTCACAACATTGCCAAACTTTTGACCACTCATCCCAACTCTCTCTTCCTCATGTGGTGATTTTAAAGTATCACCAGGCAAATTGGCTGGGTGTTGGTACCTCTCTCACCAGCCATGACACTTCATGAAAGGACTTCTGAGACTCCATGGAACTGACAGAACCTGTGAACTTTCCGACCCAGATTTCTCCCAATGGCAAATCCTCCCTTCTGGAGTTGATGACCAACTTTCCAGAAAATGTCTCCTGCTCTTCCTCTGCTCCAATTGGTTCATCTGATCATATGCTTGTGAAAGTCAATATCTCTCTGGGAGCTGCTCAGAGAGCTGTCTCTATACCAGCAAGTCTGGCGGTTCACTCAAACAGATTGGCAAGGACTGCAAGCAGCCATGTCTCTGCGGACTGACTTCCCATATCTCCTGCCCCTGATGTCAACTCAGCCTGGGAATTCTTCCACAGAAACCTCCTCTCTCTTATGCACAGATTCATCCCATCTTGTCTTCAATTATCCGACCTCTCTTCCCACCCATGATACACTGAATCACATGGTGAGGCAGTTGCTTTGAAACAACCCACCTTTTCTTCCTGGAAGGCTAATCCGACCAAAGGCAATCTCTGTGCATTCCAAAAAGGCTGCAACAAGTGTGTATCTACTCCAAGGAGAGCCAGAAAACAACATCTGTTAAACCTCAAGAAACTCGTCTCCCTCTAAAATCTGGTGGCACTTTGTTAAGTCTGACTCTGGTGTATGCTCCTCTTTCATCCCTTCTCTCTCTTCAAATGGCATCACAGCCGACTTCGCTCGTGAGAAGGCCGAATTCCGCAATTCTATGTTTGCTTCAAAATCTTGTGTCCCCAACCCCTCACTTTCTTCCCTGTCATACCCAACTGCTCCTGGACTCTGTCTTTTGCACCTGATAAGGTGGAGAAGGTTCTTTCAACCCTCGACTTTGACTCTGCTCATAGAAAGGATGGCATCAGCTCGTGTCCGAAAAAAACTTGCTTTGCTGCTCTTGCACATCCTCTGTGCACTTTTCATCCTATCATTTGCCCAAGGTCATCTTCATTTGCTTGGAAATCCACCAACATCACGGCATTACATAAAAAAAGGTGCAAAGACCGATCGCCTTTACTACAGACCTATCTGCTTACCTCCAATCATCAGCAAGATCATGGAATACATCGTCGCAGTTGATATTAAATCCTCCTTTTCTCCAACCTCATCTCCGAGCACAAATTTGGTTTCAGACCAGGTCACTCCACTCTGGACATGCTGCTTCTACTCGCTCAAAAATGGATGGAGACCCCCAATGTCAGGCATGAGACCAGTGCCGTCTCTCTGGATATATATCATGCCTTTGATACAGTCCGGCATCCTGCCTTACTCTCCAAACTCTCTGTCTATAGCATCCAAGGCCAACTATACACATGGCTTACTGACTTCCTCTCCTCTCTGTGCCAACATGTGGCTCTCAATGAAATCCTTTCATCTTCTCTCCCTGTCATGGCTGGAGTGCCCCAAGGCAGTGTTATGGGCCCAATCCTATTCTTGATCTTCACAAATGATCTCTCTGACACTGTAAAATCCCCTTTATCTATTTGCTGATGACTGCATCCTCTACCAGGGCATCCCTCAGACAGGTAGGCTGCAGCCTCTTCACCCTCTTCAGACCTTGACAAAATCACAAGATGGTCAAACACTTGGAATATGTATTTCAATCCTGACAAATCTAACATTCACCATCTCTCTCTAAAAGGGCCATCTGGTAACCCCCACCCTCTACTTCCATTTACTTTCTAAACAATCCTTTCAAGGGAGTGCAGTTATTCAAACCCCTGGGACTCACTATCAGCCATGATATTTTTGGGCAAACCACATTTCAAAGTTGGTCTCCAAATCCAGCAGCCGACTGGGCATCATCCATCCATCCATTGGGACCATACTCTGTGCAGAGCATTGGTGCTACCTACGCAGTCTCCTGGGCTATTGGGCACAATCCTGGATTGGTCGCCACTCCCACACAAGATACTAGCAAGCTGGCACTCATTTTGCCGACCTCCGAACGATGACAGGCAGAGCCAACCCTACCTGGTATTAATTCAACAGCCGAGTGGGATTTGAACTCAGGATCCTAGGATCCCAAGCCCACCACCCTAACGGGCAACATCCGTCAAACAAATTCCTTCCTTGGCACACCTGAACTCCATTTAGACCTTCAATACCCTTTAGACCCTGAGAACCCTTATACTCTTCAGACATGTAAGACAGCTTGGACCCTCGACCATTCACTGCCTCTACGACCCAGTGGAAAGGGTCCACTGGATGCCTCTAGGTTTATCTGATATGGTGTTCCTCGTAATCCAGTCGATAGTAATCAGAAAAAGGATAGGTGATATAATACAACCATGGCGAACTCCAACTCGACCAGGAATCACTCTGATAAGGAGTTGTTCATGATGACATTACATTCAAAGTGTTCATAAAATTTACTTATTATGAGTAACCATTTTCTTTGGAAAGCCATAAGATCTGAGTATCGTCCACAGACTTGCTCTATGTACACTATCGAAAGCCTTATTGAAGCCAATGAAGTTGATATCGAGCTGTGTTCCATTGTAAGCACTGTTCCGTGATGTTATGTCATGCAAATATTTGGTTGAAGCACCCTCTTTCTGCTCTGAATCACGCTTGCTCCCGTTTCAACTTGATGTCAATAACCTTGTCGGTTCTGTTGAGTATCCTACAAAAGACCTTACTGAGGATTGAAAGTAGTGTTATTCCTCACCAGTTGTCACAGTTACCTGTGGAAGTAAAATAATTAATTCCATCTTGTGAAATGTGATTAATATGTTACGCCAACAATTTTTGGACATATATGGTGAAAGAAAGCTCTTTGGATCACATGTTGCAAAGCATTGGTGTTTCTGTATTGATCATATTGAAACAATTTTTTTCCATTTTGGGATAAGTGCTCTTTGTCCACAAATTACGTACTCATTTATTTTTTATCTGCTTTCAAATGCTTCTAAACAATATGGAAGTATGAAATCTATTGTAAAGCATTGGCAAAAGTCACTTTGTCACCATATAAGGAATAGTTTGCCAGAAAACATCATGAGTAAAGGCACTGAGACAGAGTTAAGATAAAGATTTAAAATGTCTGCAGATTAAAACATGCTTATTAGATATCTTACAATGAGAACGTCAGAACTCATTACGTTTGCAAGTTTGTGACTCATTGCAATGTTTGCCTGACAGGCCACGAGTCAGTGGAATAGAATCTCTTTGCAAATATACTGTGGTCTTGTGAATTCCATATAACTAGCATATCCTTTAAAAACTTAGGATCATTGATCAATATATTGTTTGCCTTTCTCATTTTGAGAAAGTTCTCTCCTGAATCCACAAGTAAATGCTCAGCACCACCACTGCACCACTCAAAGTGACCATTTCAAACCAGATGACTTTCAAACCATATGGCAATAATAATAATGAATGTATAATCGCTGTCCTGGCCCAAGAACATCTGGACCTGGTGAAAGATCTTGTTATTAGTCCATGCTTAGTTAAATGAAATGTATACTCCTCTGTTATGTTTACTGCTCTGATACTTTAAAATATACTTGATAATGGATCATCGCATACTGATGGTTGTTTTATAATGAATATATATATATATAGTGTGCTAGTTAACTGTGTAACAATATAATCTTTTCTTTATTTCACTTGGTTGGCAAGTTAAATTAAATAAAGCTGCTTTGGTTGGTGTCAGTGAGTCGCAGGAATGCTTAATTCAAATTAATGAATAACAAATTTGCTGTGCAGTAAATCTTTCGGAATCACAGATTATTGTAATGTTGAAATGAAGTATACAATAGTCGTGAAGGGGGATGACAGCGAAGCAATGTAAATATCTGATAAAGCTTGAAAGTGCTTGAGGACATACCATAGGAATTTGCATTTGAAACAGTCATGACCACGTCCTTGTAAACGTTCTGTTTGGCTCTTATCAGAATGTGATTGGTCAATTTACTTAAATGTGAGTAGATCACCCAACCCCATTTCTGTTCCCGATACAAGAAGCTGTGTTTGTCACATGAAGCCAGAAAGCAATCACATTGCATTGATTGTCTTTCTCCATGATCATGTAGTAAATGGCCGATTCAACTTGTATTGTGACTGGAGTTACTCGAGTAAGGTTTTGAGTATTCCACCACATACCAAGATCACCTTTCTTGGGCAGCTTGACAATAAGGCCTTTTGTCCAGTCAGCAGGGATAATGTCTTTCGTCCAAACCATTCTGAAGAGGTCAGTGAGCACCCTTGTGGCAGTGCTGATGTCAGCTTTGAGCATTTCAGCGTGGATGGAATCGATGCCAGGGGCTTTTCCACTCTTCATGGCTTTGATTGCAACTCTGACTTCTTCTTCAGAAGGTGGCTCAATGTTGAGCCTAAGGATATCATCTGCTGGTGGAGGGTCAGCTGGTTCATCTGGCTCTGGGCTGTTCAAGGCATCATGAAAGTGTTGAAACTATCTTGCTGCTTGTTGATGCTCTGTTAATATAACATTCCCTCAATTATCATTCACAGGGGAAGAGTGATTAGTGTTTTACCATACAGTTGTTTGGTAATCTTATACACTGTGCTCATCTCTTCCCTTACTGCAGCCTGCTCAGCTTCACCAGCCTACTCCTCTAAAAATGACCTCTTGTCTTTGACATCTTCTTGACATCTTTACCTTTGGTCTTATAAGCTTGTTGGACCTGTTCCTGGAGCCTAGGTGACTTAGTGTTCAACATCTTTTCCTTCAATTACTACTTCTCATCAATTTTCTTCCACATCCCAGGTGTTAACCATTCTTTATATTTCTTCTTTCCAAAACCAATGACTTTCTGTACAGTTTCTTTCTACACCTCTTTGATGGTGTCCCATTTCTTTATAACATCTCGGTCTTCTTCCTCTTTTTGGGTAGCTAGTGCCCCAAAACGTTTTCTCAGCTCGATGACAAAGTCTCTTCTATAGTCTTGAGACTTGAGTTTGGCAATATCAAGATGTTTTCTATCTTGTCTCTGTGTTTCAGCCTTTTGGAGCTTCAGCTTGATACTTGCTGCAACCAGATAGTGATCACTGCTAGCATCAGCGCCACAAAAAGTATGTACATCTTGTCGAGATCTTCACCATTTGTTATTTATGATGATGTTGTCAATCTAGTTGACTGTATGACCATCAGGAGACTTCCAAATAAGTTTACATACCTCCTTGTGGGGGAAAATCATACCTCCAATAACACAGTTGTTAATCAAACATAAGTCAATGAGAAGTTTGCATTTTCATTTGTCTCACAACATCCATGTATCCCCATAGCTTGCTCACAGTTAGTATTATCTGCCGCAACCTTGGCATTCATATCACCTATGATCAAGAGCATGTCATGCTGGGAGACCTGAACCACTGTTTGCTATAACAACTCATACCAATCGTCTTTGTCCTCCTCATCCACATTTGTTGGAGCATAGCACTGCATGATGGTAAGTTTACAACACTTTGAGTTGAAACGTGCTCTGATCATTCTCTCACTGATAAAACTATAAGAGCGACACCATAGGTGTGTGTATCCTACAGTCCAGAGTAGAAATAATTTGGCACCCTGAATCGGTCCAATGGCATTCACCAATACCAAGTATGTCCAAGTGGTATCTTTGCATCTCTCTGATAACTTGAGCTGATTTTGGATGTTTCATGCATGGTGTGGACATTCTACACTCCAAAATGGTTCTTAACTTTGGGTCCAAATAACCTCCACTTCATACTCCTGACTTTCCGAAAAAGACTTTGATCAGAGGTAGTCATACTGCCAGGTCGTTGGCTAGAGCTTCCTGCAGGATCTGTGTAAATAAATGGCATACTCTTTGCAGTTTCTGTAACTAATAGTGTTTTTATAGGGTGGGGTAGTTAGCCCATTGCCCAACCACCAACCTGGAGGACCAGTTGCTGCTAGTATATTAGCATAGAGGATGGGTACTCTGCAAGTATATCTACACAAATAAATGTCAGAGTGTGTCAGTGCATCAGTCAGTCAGTCAGTCAGTCAGTGTGAGCGTCTCCTCCATAACTCCAAAACCATAAAACCTAGCAGTCTGAAACTTTGCATGCATGCTAATGGAACTCAAAGGGAGTGCATGAGTCAAAATTGGGTGCTTGGGTTAATTAAAACATGCCTTTTGAAGATAATTAACAGCCTTATTTAATTATATCAGATCCTTGGCCACCTTGCTATCATGCACATCCTTGGCCACCTCGCTCCCCCTTGATGGGGTCTTAATTTGCCATTTATTTTGGCCTGCTGAACAACTCCTCGACTTGAAACAGGCCACGGCAATTTCTTAACGATAGTATTCTTTCCCCCACTTGTGTCAAGTCTGAGTCAAGCTGCAAGTCGCAAAATTTTGTGACTCATGTGTGACTCGAGTCCGAGTAGCCAACCGAGTCGCCAATTCTGCCGTGTACACCCCGCAGAAACTTGTGGAGGTGGGAGCACAGAAATAAGGCAGTAGAAAGCAGAGACCACCGACCTGTCTGACGTGAAAGCCTCAGCTTATTTGCAGAAGATTCCAATGATCTTTAAAGCATTGGTTTCCACGGCGTCAAGGTGAGCAAGGTGTGAGGCAGGGGCGTCTGCCCAGAGGTGAGAGCAGTACGACATCAACCTGCGGATGAAGGCCTTGTTGGTGGATAAGAGTTCAGGTGTGCCAGGAAAGGACTTTGCATGATGGAGGATGTCCAGTCGGTGACTGACTTTAAGGCCAACTTTTTTATGTTGGCCTCCAAAGCAAATATACGAAAATATACTGAAATGGAAAATATTTAAAACAAATATACTTTGGTACAAGTATTTTAAACTAGCAAATACAACAGTCGCTTCGCTGACAGGAATATAAAGAGAGGGGGGAGAGTGAGGAGGAAGAGGAGGAGCAGGGAGGGAGAGCAAGGAGGGGTGGGAAAGGAGAGAGAGAGAGAGAGAGGGGAGAGTGAGGAGGAAGAGGAGGAGCAGGAGGGAGAGCAAGGAGGGGTGGGAAAGGAGAGAGAGGAGAAGAAAGAGGAGAAGAAAGAGGAGGAAGAAAGAGGAGGAGAAAGAGGAGGCGGAAGGGAGAGCAAGGAGGGGTGGGAGAGAGAGAGAGAGAGAGAGAGAGAGAGAGAGAAGAGAAGAGAGAGAGAGAGAGAGAGAAGAGAGAGGGAGAGAGAGAGAGAGAGAGAGAAGAGAGAGAGAGAGAGAGAGAGAGATGGGAAAGAGAGGGGAGAGAGAAGGGGAGAGAGAAGGGAAGAGGGAGCGACGATGTGTGGGGGAGGGCAGAGTGGGGAGAGGGAGGTTGGTGAGAGGGGAGAGAGGGAACAAGGGGGGGGGGGCGAGCATGGGTGGGTAAGTGAGGGGAGACGAGTGAGAAAGGGTGGGGAGGAGCAAGGAAGAGGGTGGGGAGGAGCGAGGAAGAGGGTGGAGGGAGAACGAGGAAGGGGAGACTGTTAAACTAAAGTTAGTGAGGGCGTGATACCTCACCACACGCGTCGCGAAACACTCCGGGGAGGGGGGTGCAAGGAGTGGTGTGGGAAGAAAGTGCTGCACTTCATTAGGAGACAGAGAGTGGGAGGTGAGGGGGGAGCGGGTTTTGCAAAGATAATGTTATACTTGTATGACCGACGACGACCACACACACACACACACAACACACACACCAACACACACACACACACACACACCCTTTTATTAGTATAGACTATAGATGGAAGACAAAAGATAGTTTTAATAAGTTCTGAGCGAGTGAAACATTGTGAGATGAAACAGCGCAGAATAAGATGCATGCCTCATTGCACAAATATATGGTTTATGATGAAAAAAAACATCATGAGCTTAATATGTAGGTGGCAAAATCATACTGTTTGAAGATGAAATCCCATTGCTCCCTGAGAAATGACCAAGCTAGCGATTGACCGACAACATTGTTGGCCACAGAGATGATGGCTTTAGTCGCATCTTGTTTCCTGATGATCGATTCTTCGAGTGTGTAGCTCAGGAGTCTGAAACACAGACATGGTGTTTATAATTTAAACTTTCGTACATTTTGAGAATTTACATTCATTTACTCTCCAACTTTCCATACATTTCAGAATGGTATTGTTTCCTTGCTTTAATATTTATTTATATTCTAATCACAGACATTCACTTAGAGTCGGGGTTACCAACATTCTTTTCAATGTGAGCTACTTTTGATTAATGAAATATTTCAAGAACTACTAAAACGTAAATTGTCAATATATGAATTGATAAGGGTACAAATTTTATTGGTTCAAATGATAAGGGTTCAATTGCAAAAAATACATATTTAAAGTGAAGGAAAATTGAT
>CM068962.1:49701527-49741170 GCA_035128595.1 Eptatretus atami
ACTTTAGTGTGAAACTTGACACTGCATGCTGTCCACCAGTACTGCATAATCTGGTGTAATTCGTGACAGGGCAACTATTATGGAGTCCTTCAGATGCTCATCTGTCAGATGGGTTCGAAATTTAGATTTGATGCAATTCATGTCATAACAGGGAGATTTGCAAAGATAGGTCGAGCCAAATAGGGAAGCTACTTTCGTTGATACTTTGCGGATGTTGCTTTACTTATCGGTATCCAGGAGACTCCAGAAATTTGTGGCAGATTGCCTTGATTTCAACTGAATGTCATTTGAAGGCTGATAATCTCCATTTCCAAAGGGATATAATCAAGGTTAAACGGCACATTAATTTGTTTAAAAATGTCATGAACATCAACTTCCATGAAGGGTGTTTGAAGTGAACATCACACAGGGCTCCATCTGCTCAAAATCATTAAATCTGTTGTTAAACTCTTGGCCAAGCCCGGTTAGGGTATCACTGTACTTGTCAATGTCCATGATTCTAACAACAACCTAATTTTCTGTGAGCATTTGGAGCACAGAAGGAAAATGTTGCATTTTCCTTTTGTGGACTTTTTGTATCAGAAGGTTAAGTTTCGACTTGAAAGCTTTCACTGCACTCATCATGTCGGCAATTGTCTCCTGTTTCCCTTGAAATTCACAGTTTAGGGCATTCAATTTTTGTCCTATCTGTTGGAAATCCCAAATTAAACGATGATGCAATGTTTGATAATTGAGTGGTATCTTCGTTTCTTGACTCCATGAAAACTTTAATTTCTGGTAAGGGTGAAAGAAATCGACACAGTATGTTACCTCTGCTAAGCCACCGGATTTCAGAGTGCAGCAATAGATAACCATACTCAAATGACATTTCGTCCAGAAAGGACTTGAAACTTCAGTGCTGTTTAGCCCTTGCACAAATCTCCTACATAATTCTAACAATGAGAGACCTAACGTTATGAAACCCCATTACTTTGTCACAAAGTGCCTGTTGATGAAATGTACAGTGGTAGTTCAAGAAAGGAGGGAAATCAGGGTCTGTTTTACATGTTGCGATGAAACCGGCATTGCTGGTGCACCATCTTCTCCGACAATCTTATTGCGACAAGCTTCTCCAAAGGCACATTCCTTTCTGCAAAATAATTACTGACCTTGTTGTCGATATCAACCCCTCTGGTTGTGGATTTTAGTGGCAACAATGTCAAGAATTCCTCCTTAACAGTGGAGTCTTCAAACACCATTCAAACGAACACTGCCAGCTGTACAGTATCGCTCATGTCAACTGATTCATCATGTTGAATAGAAAAAAAAAACACTTCAATTCACTTAAATCCCTCTCCAACTGCTTCACTTAAATCCCTCTCTGTCACATTGGCTGATAATGCAGATACCCTTCTTGCCACGGTTTGCTCGTAACTGTACGTCTGAAATGGCAGACATGATTCCAGCGTTGTTTTGGAAGTCTCGGAATAAGGACTCGGCCATCAAACTCATCGCACCCTTCACAATCACAACATCTGTAAATGTTGCCTTGTTCTTGGTCAAATAATGAGCAACTTTAAGAAGATGCCTCTCTGTTGCTGCATTCGCTTTCTTGGATGGTTTGGTAAATAAAGACTGCTGTCTCTGCAATGCACTTTTTATTTCACTTACTTTTTGTGACCACAGACTGCTTCCTCGAGGAAAATCTCTTTCAAAATGCTCGTGCACTGTCGCAATGTGCTTCTCAGCATTGCACTTTTTTCTGACTGCAACTCTCACACCATGGATTAAACAGACACACCTGCTGTTTGTACTTGATTTGTTTAAAAATGTCACGAACATCAACTTCCATGAAGGGTGTTTGAAGTGAACATCACACAGGGCTCCATCTGCTCAAAATCATTAAATCTGTTGTTAAACTCTTGGCCAAGCCCGGTTAGGGTATCACTGTACTTCGTCTTTTGCCTTTTCATGGATGGACCTTCCTCTGCATTCATGATGTAAACACAGTTCATTCACTCCTGCAACCGCGCTTCTCACCCTTTCAGTCAGCGGTTGTTGTTGCTGTTGTGTTTAGTCCGGTCAGTTCTGCTTGAACAGGCCCGATGCACATCTGGAAACTTGGACTTAAGATTGTTTTGGTAAGTCGTACAACAAAATTAACTTTATTATTGTGTTACTGTCTTAAGACCGTGCATCAATTTTTTTGACCATGTGAATGCAGTACAGCCTTTTCTCCATGTTTTAATGTGAGATACCAGTTGCTCGCGATCAGTGTGTTGGCAACTCCTGCCTTAGAGGAATGAGATATTTACCAAAAGCAAAAGCGAGTTGAGGTTTATTTCATTTTCATTTTGTATGCTAGTTGCATCAGTGCTGAGAGTGCTGCTGATGCAGTGCCCTCTGTAGGTTAGGGCAGGAATTTGTCATTTGTTCAGGGTGCCAGTTATAGCTCACCTACTCTTCACAAAGGACAGCATGGGATCTTTAACCTCCAAACACTAAAGGTGGCAGATGGGACGCCCAGTTTAACACGCATTTGAGGGGGGGCACACACATCGATGACTCACCCTCCCCACCTGCACAAGACCCCAGGAAGTTTATATTTGGGCTGAGCTTTGAAACCAGGCTAGACAGCTCAGAATCGAGTGTGCATACCTCGAGGCCATCCTGGGGTTTCTGGTATACAAGGTATTTGTTTTTAGTGGGAATGACCCAACCATAACAGTTTTTAAATCAGTCTCCTCTCTATTTATTACTGTGCCAAATATTTCACAATTCAATCCAAATGTAATCTTGCAGCAATCTTTGGGGAAAAATAAGGAAAGGAGAAGAGGCTCAATAAACCTGATGCTCTTTCTCGTAGGCGTCCAACACAACTGAAAACACACTTGAAGGAACAACACTTATTGAGCTATAGGCACACCTGCTCAGGATCCACGGCTCCTTGCTGCAGGCCAGAGCTGAAAGGAGTTTAGCTTTCTCCATAGAAAACGATGACTTCTTGTACATATTCAGAGCAAATTCCCACTCTCCTATTCCACCAGCCGCAATGGCATAACAGTAGACGGTATAACGCAAGTTTGGGTGGATCCTGCATTCAATGGACACGGAAACGCCGCAATTAACAAAACAGAACAAAGGGCACTTTGGTGCTCATAGGTGTTGGTGCTCAAAGTGTGGGGTTTACAATGAAGGTTGCGTTCTGATTGTGGTGTGTACAAGGTGCACATAACTGCCTTTTGTTTGAACTATCGTCCATCCACGATTTGAACAACTTCTGTGCAATTTCTCTGCACTCCGCTATGCCATATTTACAGGCAGTACTCAAAGCACTGACCTGCATGTACCTAAATACAAAAGGTCCTCAGTTGGACTATGGTCCAGTACATCACCACAAACACACAATGAGCTGTTAAACTAAAGTTAGAGAGTCAGCAGCATGTCAAGAGCTTTAGGATAACCATGCCATTATAAAGTTATCTCATGAGATCTAATGAGACTCTCAAAATATTCCAATCATATCTCATGAGAAATCAAAGAATGTGTTTGTGAGGGTGATGAAAATGCAGTACAATTCAAAATAAACAATAGTTTGAGTTGAGAACTTACTTATCGAAATGGAGTTCTGGAATGATTGTGAAGTTTTTATAATCATCATAAATCGTCGTTATTTGCTTTTGCATGTAAGTCTGCAATGACAATTATAATTGACACTATGTTCACATCATGCAAATCAGTTATCATCATCATTAAAATATGTAAAAGAGCATAAATCCAAAGTACAGTAAGTTAGTTTCTTTACTACGACTCTCAGATCAATTAGTGAACAGGTTGTTTTAGCAATTCAAGGACACCCCTTGGGGAGTTAATCAATCCAAGGATGCACTTCTGGCTCACTAGCCTTCATCAGCGTGGAGGGTTGGTGAGATAGCCAAGGGGTAAGCACACTCGCCTCTCAGCTGTCCAGCCTGTAGGTTTGAATCTTGACCCAACTACAAACCGTCATCCTGTTGTTTTGCAGGCAGAGTGATTCATCAATGTGCGTGCCATCCCACGGACAGATGTTAAACATGGCGGCCCATCTGTCGGCATTAATTGGTGGAGGATAAAGATTGCATGGTATAATTTTCAAAGAGTAGGTGAGTGCAACACACGAGGACATACACAAAAGCAACTTTAGCACAGGAGGAGGCCACTTGGCTCCTCATACCTGCACTGTACCAACCCCAGAAACCATCACCTATCAACACACAAGCGATCCACAAGTTCTGCCAAGGTCTCCATACACCTCTATCTCCATTGCATCGTGGTACCTGTGCAAGTCCAATTTAACCTATCGACCCACTCTACTGCCACTACCTTTCCAGGGAGATCATTCCATGAATCAACTACTCACTGACTGAAATGCCCCTGCCTGATTATTGTCCAAACTCTCATCTTTTTTACCCTCAGTCTATGGCTACTGGTCCAAACACTGTCCATTCTGCTGAAAAACTCCACTGCACCTATCTTGTATACACCCCTCATTATCTTAAACATCTCTATCAGATCCCTTTGTAATTGCCTCCTTTTGAATGTATAAAGTCCTGTCTCTATTAGCCATTCCTCATTGATTCCAGGGAAAGCTAGACAGCTATGTAGTAGTCCTATGCTGAACACTCTCTATGGCAGCTCCCTCAGATATGATGATTAAAACTGAACATAATATTCCAGATGAGGCCTTACTAAATTAATGTACAGTGTTCATATTAACTCTTTAGATATATAATTTATCTTCCAATCAATACAACCTAAAACCCTGTTAGCTTTACCTGTACCTACCTGGCACTATACTGTCTGCTTACCCCCCTCCGCCTCCCCCCCCATATCTATTACTACTCCCAGAAACTTCTCCTGTGGGACACACTCCAAGACTGCCCCTTGCATCATATAAATACCTATATTCTTATTCTTACCCATTCCCAGCATCTTCTAGTTCATGATGTTAAGCTACATTTGACAATCTTTTGCCAAATCTATGAAAGTATCGAGATTTTCATGAATCTGATCACACCCTCTCTGCTATCTCCCTTCCTTCCAGGCTTTGTATCACCTGAAATTTATAAAGCTGACTCTCAATCCCACTATCCAAATTGTTGATATAAATTATGAAAAATAATGATCTCAGTGCCGATCCCCGAGGCACCACAAGTTACATCCTCCCAGCCAGACATCCTCCCACTCACAGCCACTCTTTGTTTCTCATCATCAAGCCATGTTCGTTACTCGACCAGCCACTCCACATGTGTGAATGTGTTTGTATGCTCATGGCGCTCTCGTTTTATTTCTGTATTAAGTGTCTTTCGATTTACTGAGCAGGTGTGTATTAATTTATATTTATACATCCGTTTCAGTCCACCTCTCATCCCGGGATTCTCCATTTGTGTTGTCTCGTCTGTCTTTCAATAAACATGGTATTTCTTAAGAGATGCGTCGACTGATTTCCATCTTCTCACAAACAAGTTTAACCCGATTGCTAAATCTTGGTAAAAGACTCTATTTTGAAAGACTGGCGGGATAAAGATTCCATCCGGGGTGAAGTAACTGTTTTTGCTCGAACGTGGTTTCATTTGATTCGGCCATTCATGAAGCACGTTGCTTTGGCACAACAGGAAGCATTAGCGACCCCATCAACTTGGCATTATATATATATATATATATATATATGTATATATGTGTATATATATATATAAATATATACATAAATCTCTTCTTCAACAGCCCAAATTAGTCCCTCCTTGTGGGGTCACCTAATTCTTTCACAGACTGGCTGGACAAGCCTGCTGAAACAGGAATTTGAAACCTGTACATGGTGTTAACTTTTCATGAAAAACAGCATGGGATTTCAAACATCTACCAACTGATGCGAGCAGGCAGGAGCAGGCAACACACAATTTAGCCTTCATCTGGGGTATAGCGCAAGTGTGCACACACATGCACACACACTGATGCCTCACCCTGTCTGCAAAACACCAGGGTGACAAGTTATACCTCGGTGAAGATTCAAACCCAAAACAGACAGATCAGAGGTGAGTGCACATATCTCTCGGCTATCAATTCTACTAGTGTGTGTGTGTGTGTGTGTGTGTGTGTGTGTGTGTGTGTGTGTGTGTGTTATTTTTTACAAAAGAAACAGTGCAGTAGAAACTTAACACCTCTTCTGCAAGTATACCTGATTTGATAGTGTTGCTAACTAATAAGCACTTATAATATAATCTCAGGGCCAAATTGCATTGTATTATAGGGATTTTACATTATTCTATCATATCACGTACCTGCAAGCTTCCATAAGACATCGACATTGAGAACATGAGGTCGATATAGCCGAGATTGTTGAGAGCAGTTTGCCATGGAATATACTTTGTTTCGTTAACAAGATAGATGGTAGTATTTAATGCATGCTCTATTTTCATCAAACCAGCCCTGAAATAGAATGATGGTCCAGATGTTACATATGACAAAGGAACACAAGTTGACACACAATGGGATGGAAAATCCATCACATGCCATGCAATTCTACACACTTCAGCTCCAAGGTTTAAATGTTTTAAACTCAACCGATTTCCATTACTCTGATTGCAAGGATTTTTTTTTATTTGGTGCAGAGAGTTGAGATCAGAACATTCTAAATAAAAAGGGCATTCATTGAAAAGAGAATGGTGATACCCAGTGGAATGACAACATTGGACGAGTTTCCCAGACTTTGTGGTTTAAAATAAAGCTGAGGGAAACACGATTATTAATTAAGTATTGGAATTCTTTGAAGCTTCTACAAAATTACCATGTCTCTTTCCAATTGTTTGTAAAAATCTAGCTGACTCCTGTATGACCTTCATGAAGGGTGTATTGCATACGATGCCAGTCCACACATGTTGGTCGATTCTTAATGCCGTTAAGGCAACATGGGCACCAAAATTATACAGTATGCACCAAAAGGCCTCAACAACAACAACAAAAAAAACATTCACACCGATGTAAAAGATGACTGGAGCAAGGTTTAAAAAAAGAAAAAAAAGCATGTTGTGCGGAATGTGATATACTGTAGCCCTTACGTTGCCAAGTTGAATGTATCATCAATAAGTTGTGCTCTGTTCTCCAATGGAATGACCTGGTGACAGGAAGCAGTGTCAGAATGCCATTTTATTTCAAAAAAAAATCTCATTACTTAAGAATTAATAAAAGAGTTCATAGACACCTTGCCCCACGAGGTCTTGAGGAGGAGCACATGGAAAGTGTCTTTTCAACTTTTGCTTTGCGTTTCCGAGCACAATCTATATTAGCTTTGTTCGTGAACTTCAAATAACAGGTGCGATGGCAACCATACGAAGCCGATGGATCAAAGGGAACAGTCCAGAGCTGAAGCTTCTACTAACTCTTCTGGGAGAAACTGGCGATCTTGGAACATTGTTTGAGAAAAATATGCTAAACTAAACAAACAGATCTTTTGGATGAAGTTAGCTCGGTCATCCCATCGCTAAGCGCCGCCATTTTTGTCCGTATCTCGCTGTTACTCCTCCCTCAAAACATGCGGCTAATTTGATTGGTTGAGATGGCATAAACAGCTAAACTGAAGGTTTTTGGAAGAACAAACAATTTATGTTCTACAGTGGTCAAATATATAATTCAATTGAAATTTTTTTTTATGTATACATAGTTGAGGCTCATGGAAGAGGAAATAAAGAAATGAAAGAAGAGATAAAATAAAAGTGTTAAAGGCTGTAGTAAAAAAAGCAGATCAAACAATTGAAGGAGAAGTATACCACTGATGATGCACCGTCTTTTGCACCACCTGATTTAACACATTAAATTAGTTATTCGTGCCTGTTGGTTGTGTCCTTTATGACGTCCCTAAAAACAGTAAGTTTCCTGTTTGGAATTATTTTCAATTTCCTTTTGACTGCCAGACAAGCCGAGAGACTGAAGCAATTGTTTTACTGCGGGTGCGTGTACACGCTTGGAACGAGACAGCACACAACTTGCCAAATTGAGAACCAAAGTACTGTAAAAACTGCAGGTTCATGTTCTACAGTGTTCAAAATATAAAATGCAATTGAAATCAAGTAGTTCCTCGATCATCGATTTCGTCAGATAGATAGACAGACAGAGTGAACCGATTGCTTAACCCTGCTTTGCACTACGTGCGCGGGGTGATTAAAGATGGTACCATGAAGGGATTACAAGTTAGACAAGGGGTCACATGATTCATATAAATAACAAAACAACATTCCTGTGGGTCAAAAGTTCCAAGTGCAACAAAATGCTTACAAATCAGAAAAGTATTGAAGTGAAACAAGCTGTTAGTGAAGTCGAAGGCACGCCATTGCAAACCCGTTTCACACAAGTGAAACAATAAACACAGAACCATCACATCATCAGCTCCTTATAAACAAAAATATGGAACATTTATACTCTCCACTGATGACTTTCTCTGTTATAGCTACGCACAGACTTGCCTTCAATGGCGAATGCTCAATGCTTCAACATCCATTGAGGAACATCTATCTTGTAAGTCCATTATGACCTCATATGAGGATACGCCGCTGGGCCTTACTACGTGCAGGCTCCTTAACGATTATTTGATTTTCATCATCAACATCGACCAATTCTCATAATTCAGCCTTCGGTAAATAAGCTCCAAACCTGCTGCCGATACGACGTCACCATTCTCACACATACGATCCAGCCAAAATATGGTGTCATGGCCACAGACATTTTCACGTAATGATTACTTAACTGGGCGGAAAACTTTCGAACAATTTTAAAAAGATAAACAAAATGACCTCTGCACCCTTCCGTGAACAAACTGTTGTTCACACAAACAGTTGACAGCAATGAATTGTAATTTTACACATCGTTTTTCATGTACTATCAGGTGAATTTAAAAAAAAATATATATATATATATATATATATATATTAAATCAACTTCGCTAAATTTTTACTTTTAAAACAAAACAGAAATGCATCACATACAATGTCCAAGTGAAAATGTGTACTTACTTGATAGTTATTTTGAAGCTGTTTTAAGAGGTTTGAAAACAACTCATCATCATAATGGACTCTGTAAAACCCCACTGCGTTAGCATTGAGGAGGACCCATGTATCATTCTCCAGAAACGGTATACTTCCTGAGGGATAGATAACACCTGGTATTAATGGGTTGTACTCAGTAAACCACATTGTAGGCTGCTAACGCTGTTTGCCAAGATTAACCATTTGAGTCTGATAACCGACTGTGATGCAGACACAAAGATTTTCATGTACAAATATTCTGCACTCGATAGATGGACTAAAAGTGCGGAGACAAGTGGGAGGTGGAAATGTGTAGATTTGTTCCCATCAGTAAAGGGCAGACCTGATGTAATTTGGTGCATATGAGCATGGCTGGAATTTTTCTTTGCATTTTCATCATGATTGATTAGGTTGTAAAAGTTGTGGGTGCCAAGGATGATCTTTGAAGCATTTAATGTTATAGATTGTGACATCTGTAAAGCTTTATGCCAATTCCCTCTCCCGGTATAAGAATTTCTGTCTTTCCTTCCAAGTTTCAATTTACCCAGATACATTCAGTCAGCAACGTTTGAACAACAACATAAACATACATGCCTTCTACTTCCTGATGTTATCTCCAGGAACAAACAACAAACAGCTCCTCCTGACCCCTCTGCCACCCCTCCCGTGAAGCACTTCTTACCTTGTTTCCCAAGCAGCCATTCCGTTTGAGGATCATCATAGGAACTGCTAATCCATCGAATGGGAATTCCCCAGATGTAGCTGTAAAAACATTTAAAAAAATTTTTTTAATGTAACATTTGCTACTGGAAAGAGTAAATGTCAAGTCCACAATTTCATGTGAATGTATTAAAACCCCAGGGCCGATGAAGTGTTAAAACATCAGTCAAAATCCAGAACAATGCATCAACACCAGGAACTTACCAAGAAACAGAACTTAGAAAGAGAGGGGAGAACAGAAGAATGGAGGGATGTGATGATCATATGAAAAACCAGTCACCAACTGGGCATCCTCAATCGGACAAAGTCCTTCCTTGGCACACATAAACTCCTGTCCGCCTAAAAGGCTTTCATCCATAGCTTGATGGAGTACTGCTCTCGCCTTTGGGCTAGCTCCACTGCCATATATCTTGCTCAGCTTGACGCCATGGAAGCCAGGACCTTTAAGATTGTTGGAATATCCCACAATGAAGCTGTATATATGGGTCTATCACTTTTCCACCGCAGACAGGTTGGTGATCTCTCTGTCTTCGACTGCCTCCTTTCTGGTCTTGCACCCTCTGCTCATTCAGTGTTTTGTCTCCCCCCCCAAGGTTTCTACAGGGCTCACATGGTCTACCATCAACACCCTTCTTGTGAAACTACCTAAATCTAGGATCACTGCTCACCTCCACTCATTTGTTCCTCTTTTTCCCCCACCTATGGTACCAACTTTCTCATCCTCTTTTAATCTCATTCTTCCCTCCAGGTCTTCGAGACAGCTGTTTCTCCACCATCTCAGATCATCCCCAATCCAAAACCATGATCTTTTATACCCTGCTTCACCCCCCCTTCCCCACCACACTGCACCCCAATCCACACTACTTCCAAATGTCCAGTTTTCTCTCCTTGGAGTTTCCTTCTGTATCCAACTTGTCCACCCAATGATCCTTCCTGCCCCCCAATTCCTTCCCACACCGATTGTTTGTCGAAGTCTCCCTCTATCTTGGCCTTCAACTTTGCTGTTGGTATCCCCCCCCCTCTCTCTCCTGTTCCCCTTTGTCATGTGGCATCCTGATCCGTTCAGTGTACTAGCTCTTCCATCAGCCTCAACTACGTATACAAAAAAAATAATATATATATATATATATATATATCCGAGTGAAAATTTTCAACTGTGAATCAAAATGGATGAATTTACCACTGTGGATAGAAGGAAACACTAGACTCGGTAGAGCAATGGTTAGAGCGTCCGCTGCGAGTCTGGGAGGTCTGCAGTTTAAACCGGACCCTAGCTGAGTCATACCAAATGGATTAAAAAAAAGTTGCATCATGTTTCTTTGCTTGATGCTCAGCATTGAAAAGGACAGCGAACAATAAACATAGATTGGTCTGCAATAATATTCAGGACTGAAGGAGGCAGACGAACAACAAAAAGAAGAATATTTAAATGCACTTACACAATTAACCCAACTTTTTTTTCTGGGGGAGAGGTATTGTAATGGGCTCTGTTGGTCCATCTGTCCGTCTGTCCGTCCGTCACACTATCTCCTCCTAAACGGTTGAACAGAAATTCACCAAACCTTGATAATTAAGATCACCACATGGCAAGAAGGTGCGAGAGCAGCATCTTTTTAGACCACGCCCCCGAGGGCAGGGTCAAAAGGTAAAATACAAAAAATGCAATACGGGCACTTTTAAACGAAACTTCGTATATGCAATTAACATTGGGCGACACGTTAAATATGCAACGATTTTTTGGATTTGATCCCTGGTTCACAGTGGTCAAAAGAGAAGATTTTATTTTTCAACTCAAAATTTGCTATTGGGTCATTCCTGGTGGAACTTTTTTGCATTTCAACTTTGCTCGACGAGAGAAGCATGAGGATTTGCAATGGCGTGCCTTCGACTTCACTCGAGTTGCATTCGTGAAAAGCACATTTCACCAAATGGAAAAATTAATGCAGCACATGGGATTGCAAACTCTGCATGTGGGTTCTGGCGCAAGATGCAGTGATTTATCACAACAACAACAACAACAACAAAAAAACCTCCATCCACCTTCGATGGCAGAGGTAACATCATCATCATCATCATTACAGAAACAGTGAGTATTCAGATCATGGTGGAAGATCATTCATTAATTTTGTATTCAGCTTGTGGTTGCTGGATGCTTCATTGATGAGTGTGTAGTTGTGCTGCTTCTGCAGTACCCACTGTAGGTTAGAGCAGGAATTTGTAATTTGTTGAGAGTGCCAGGGATAGCTCAATTATTCTTCGTCAAAGACACCATGGGATCTTAAACATCCACCAACTAATGCTGGCAGATGGGACACCCAGTTTAACGTCCACATGGTGGTAGGTATTTGTCGAGTTATGAGGATGAAAAAACATGTTCTTATGACAGTACCAATTTAGGATCATCATAATCATCAAACTTCATATTCAATTTTTAGTATGGAGTCGTCTCAGATTATTTTTGTTTGACCTGTTTTTGATGAACCTGCCAGCCAGGCCTGATGACTTTATGCCGAAGGAAGAGGAGGTGAGCTATCGCCGACACCCTGGCCAAATTCCAAATTTATACCCGAATCTTAGTCGAATGTCAGGCCTGGCCAGCAGGAAAAAAAACTTCGTGAAAAACTTGGGCCAAGCTTCCCCCTGTCAACCCCACAAGAACCTGGTAATAATTGCAATTGTTAAGGAAGAATAAGAATATCAATGTTGGCAAACAAATCCCCAGCTTTCTGTCCTACCCCACTGATGGCACACTTTTAAAATGCAATGCATGAAAAGCATTATCGTCCGACAGTATTATTGACATTTTGTCGAGTTGAGAATCAAACAAAGACCAGATAGCTCTGAGATGAGTGCGCTTCGTCTGCGGCTTCCTGTCAGAATGCCTGTATTCACTTAGGATACAATGAGCAAAATAAATGAGAAAATCCTCGTCTGTTCATTCTTCCCATTTGTGTATTGGCAGCACCATAGGTCAGGCAGTACAATATGAAAGCAAAGCTTGAGGCTGGTTAACAAAACATCCCGAGCAAAACTGTGCAATAACTAAAAACAAACAAACAAAACAAAAAAACTCACTTGGGTGGGGAAATCCTCGTTACATTGCTTGTGGGGTTCATAAGGAAATGGTTCTGTAAAACGTTTCCACTTTTGTTTATCGATACACAAGGATATCCCATCTGGTTGGTCCAAGTTGAAAATATATCATACACCAGAGCTGGAAGGCTGACATTATGATCATCCACTGACTGGGTAAACACAACACACATTTATTAGCAATCGGTCACAAAAAGTGATCGCACAAACTTAAGAACATTCCTTATACCGTTGGTTTCACAAAGTGCTGTTATATCAAAATAAATGACTGATGGACAGATGTAATAACGTCACCCAAATATCTCCTTCCCTCTCCCCATATACAGCAAGTTTAGTTTAGACAAGATTGTGTCCACATCTGTACCTGCTGCAAATGATCCAGTAAGTAAATGACCTTCGAGTCGTTGAACTGACGCGCTTTCAGGTACGTCTGTGATGGACAAAGTGCAGTCATTACTACGATACAAAATGCTTCTGTTTGTACAGTATATGTATTATGTGACTTTAGATTGAAAGGTTGAAAGCCTTGATCTCCGAAACCACTTACATTCAAGCCGTCGATGAAAACGACTGTGCCAAAAATGTCATGCATCATTCGGAGGATGGACCCACCCTGTAAAAACAGCACACTTGTAAATGTCTACAGTGTGCACTTGGACATACATGTCCATACTTGCAGACACATATATAGCAACATAGGTACAGTCATGTGTGTACAAATACACATAAAGCACCTTTTAATGTTAAGCTGGGCATCCAATCTGCCAGCATTATTTATTTGGTCAATGGTAAAGATCCCACGGTGGACTTTGTGAAGGGTAGAATAACTATCGCCGGCACCTTGAACAAATTCCAAATTCCTACCCGAATTCATAGGGGGCATTGCATCAGCAGCACAGCTGTGCCCCCTCAACCAATGTTATCACTCAAAGCCATGTGCTGCTTACAAAAGAAGACATACACAACATTCGTACAATGGGTCAAATTAGCATGGATGCAGAGAACAAAGGTCTCCATAAAGACAAAAAGCTCCGTCAAGAGGGCAGAGAGTGTATGATGATAATACTTTCAGATTTCTGTCATCAATTCCAGGAAAAGAAAGTTGCTGTATTGCTTGGAACATGTAAAGACAGCAAAATTATAGCAGTGTCCCAAATTATTTTGTATACTGCAAGATGTTTCGAACCTGAAAATGTGTAATAGAGCACCTTGATGACAACTTCATTTCAATAGCGGCAGTTCACACTGTAGTTTTGCATTGTAACAGGTTGTGAGGGTTGATTTTAAAGTCCAGGTGTGCTATCGCAAAACTTTTGTTTGTATGTACAGTGCCTTTCGAAAGTCCACACCCACTATCAAAATTTCCACCTTTGTGCCCTTGTAGCCTGGAATTAAATTGCATTAACTGATATAATTTTTACACCTTTATTTACACATCGTAACGCACAACTTCCAAATGAAAAAAAAAATTCTACAAATTTCAGAAAATTAATTAAAAATACACAACTGGAATATCTTGGTTGGATAAGTGTCCACCCCCCTTATAATAGCAATTGTAAATTAGCTCAGGTGTAACCAATCAGCTTCAAAATCACATACCAAGTTAATTGACCTCCACATGTGTTAAATTGTAGAGATTCTGATTATTTAAGAATAAAATCAGCTGTTCCTGTAGGTGTCTTCTGCTGGGTAATGTCTTTCACAGCAAAGACTCAACCATGAGCACAATGGAGCTTTCAGAGACCTCCGGGATAAAGTTGTGGAAAAGCACAGATCAGGGGATGGGTATAAAAATATTTCAAAGCCTTTGGATATCCCTTGGAGCACAGTCAAGACAATTTTAAACTAAACTTCGTATATGCAATTAACATTGGGCGACACGTTAAATATGCAACGATTTTTTGGATTTGATCCCTGGTTCACAGTGGTCAAAAGAGAAGATTTTATTTTTCAACTCAAACTTTGCTATTGGGTCATTATGGTGGAACTTTTTGCAATCTTTCAACTTTGCTCGACGAGAGAAGCATGAGGATTTGCAATGGCGTGCCTTCGACTTCACTCTAGTTGCATTCGTTGCTTTATCTCCTCTCGTCTTCAGCTCTGTCAAGTTGGATGGGGGGCATCAGTGAACAGCAATCTTCAAGTCTTTCCACAGTACAGATTCTAAGTGGGATTCAAGTCTGACCTTTGGCTGGGCTACTCAAGGACGTTCATGGTCTTGTTCTGAAGCCATTCCAGTGTTGCTTTGGCTGTATGCTTGGGGTCATCATCCTGTTGGAACATAAGCCACAGCCCAAGGTCTTTTGCACTCTGAAGCAGGTTCTTTTCAAGGATTTGCCTGTATTTGGCTCCATTCATTGTTACATCTGTCCTTACAATTCTCCCGGTCCCTGCCACTGAAAAAGCATCCCCATAGCACGATGCGGCCACCGTCATGCTTCACGGTAGGGATGGTGTTGGATGGGTGATGAGCTGTGCTCCGTTTCTACCAGATGTGGCACTTTGCATTCCGACCAGAGTTCAATCTTCATCTCATCAGACCACAGAATATTTTGCCTCATGCTCTCAGTCTTTCATGTGCCTTTTTGCAAACTCCAGGCCTGCTGTGAAGTGGGTGAAATGTCACCTGAGACTGAGTCTGCTCTTGCTTATTGCTGAAATGAGCAGAGTAGATTGAGTTTACTTTTTTGATGGAAACACCTTTCTGCTTTTAATATGTGTAATCCCAACCGTCCCAATCTTATACTATACATATAAAAACACATTCTCTTTCAAAAACACATTAAACCTTTAACTTTGCATATGCCAAGCTCGTGGAAGAATAATTTGTTCTCATCAGTGCTGACCTTACTGTACGAGATGTCATCAAACACCGAGCTCAAGTCAGCCGGCTTGAGGATGCTATCTTCAGGGGCTGACAGAGCCCGCGACGAAGAATAGGAATCAGTCAGCAAAGCTCGTTGAAAATCATCTAAGACGAATCCTTGTGTCTAGATAAACGATGTAAAAACACAAAAAGAAGAGAAGGGAATCAAAAAAAAAAGAGGAGGGAAATGGGAGAGGATTGTGACCTTGAACAATGGCCATCATCATGTCATCATTAATTTGGTTCCAAACTATAAACATATATTATAGATTCTACCTTATCACTAGTTTGAACAAAGTCTGAAGAATTTGAACGTCATAAATTAATTAAGCACATCTCAGGGCAGAAATGAACACATGCACATTTCACACCTTCCTTGTGCAGGAACTAGAGCATTTTACATCAGAGAAAGATCTTAGAAAAAGTAAGTTATGAAGTAACCTCAAAGGAAGAGATTAAATTTGACATGATCGATCACATGAAGTTGAAGACGTACAGAAAACTTGTTGCTCTGGGAAGAGATTCACTTTTGAATCGGTACATAAAAATGAAATGTCAGCAATCATGTTAAGATCAAAATGACATGCAATCTGGGAGCTCGTCCCTGCAAACACCGATTGATTTTCCTTTTACTTTTTTTGAGTTGATAAAACTCTTTATTGAATATTCCATTCTTGTCAAATGTATAAATAAAAGGAGCCATGTGTGCATGCGTGGATGCGAGTTTCACTCATTGGTTTGACAGTTCACCTGACTCTGCCCACAATTTCTCTACTATGGCTGCCAACTTAGGAACCCGCGAGAACCATTTCGAATTTACCCTTTAGAATGCATTATAACTTTAGAATTTACCCTTTACAACTCTTTAGAACCCTTCCTCTCAAGCAGTGCTTTTACTGCGGAGGTTACGCAGATTTACTATTATTTCCAACGATTTTCTCTTAAAATTGCGAGTTGAACAAGTGACTGACAGGTTTCTCTGAAGTTGGTGACAGCATGATAGGGGAGCAGAAAGCGTTAAATATTCTGCGGTTTTGAAGTAGAAATGCCATTTGCTTTTATAAGCGGGAGGAGGGTGAGAGAAGTGACGATGGGAGAACTTTGAAAGGGGGAGGTTGAAGACTTTTGGTGGGGGGGGGGGGTGTTGGGATTGGAGGCTAGAGTGTAGGGAGGGAATTGATGCCTTATGGTTGGGAGGGGAATGATGAGGAGTGGGGTTGGGTGGGGGAGGGGGAGAGTAGGAGAGCAAATATGGGACAGATTTGGAAGGGGGAGGCTGAGGCTTTTTTGTTGAGTTGTCAGAATTGCATGTGCAAGTTATTTTACTCACAGTAAAATGTAATGTGTGTGTGTGTGTGTGTGTGTGTGTGTGTGTGTGTGTGTGTAGCCTGTAGGGGGTGGTGAGGCAATCACCCTACAAGGGGGTAAATGTGCTAATGCATCAATAAATATAGCACTTTGATCTCTACCCAAGGGGTAATTGCATCAGCCTTCTTCGCTCTCTTCACCAGTACAACTCTCCCAAGACAGTAAATTGTTTACTTTTATTCTTAACACAAAGAAACAGAATAAATATATCAAATGTTCACAAAACTAAAACATATCTCATTCCATAACCTCCTGTTCTATTGCTGCCTCATCTCCAGCCTGATTGGCTTTTCATTTACATTGACTGTATTCAATCACCAAATCTGTCTCAAAGACCATTGTCTTCATCTCATTCTCTATGTACCAACCCTTCTTCATTCATATAATCCAGTTTGATTTATCCTTTCTTCCAACTTTTTCCTATAAAATAGCATATAATTAGCATTTGTTTCTTTCTTCCACCTTTAACTTTCCTCTTTCAGCAACACCTGATTTTCTGTGCAAATGTACCTGTTTCACTTACACACACGCACAATCTACACAGTCATTTTTACACAATATGATGGTAGTCATTTATTATATTATGCTCCAATTATAAAATCTCACTCACCTGCATCTGATGATTCTGATCACAATCGGTCCGTGCAATGACAATGAAAAATTCATCTGTTACTTTGTATTAATGCAGCCAAGTTTGGGTAACCTTTTGCCGAAAACAAGCTTGCTATAAAATAAGTATGTCGCAAACAAGCTTACCTTATGGAATCTTACCTTAACCTTTGGACCAAAGTAGTAAAAAAAACAAAAAAAACCCCTTTAATCCCACATAGGTTCACCATAAATAACATCCTGTTAACATTTGGTCGAGACAATTTGTAGTCCTTATTCTGCCGAGATGAACAGACTCTCGACCCGATGATGACTAATTTTCCACTGTGTGTAAAAACAACAACACGTAACCAATTACAAAGTACCATGGAGGGAGGGGTCTTCACTTGAAACTTGTGCAGGTGTTTCTTGCTCCCCCAGAGGTGGTCTATTCCAAGGCTTTTTAAATAATTGGCATGGCAAGAGGCCAAATCAAAGGGTCTGCTTCCTACCCATCGCAGGCAGATTGGCGGACTCTCAGTTATCTTCCTCGATCACCTCTCATCTGCATGGTATCACTTCTTTCATCCACCCGTCCCAACTCTCTGGCCACGCACATAATTTTTCCAGTCATCCACACTTCGTTGCCCTCCGTAAGTCTCAGCTGGAGGCTCTCCTCCATTTCTTCATCATACTTTTCTCAAACTGACTCCAGGATTCCTGCTGCCCATTCTTCTACTCTCAATGACTCTCTAACCCCCTTTTCATCCCTGACACTCCCCTTCTCACACCTTAATGTGTTTGTACATTTTCTTTCTATCCACATATTCCTCTTCACCACTCTGTCAGTCTGCCAACCTATCTTCCTTTGTTGTCTAGATCCTCCATGAGCCTTGACATCTGTGTGTAAAAACAAACTCGAGAATTTTTCCAAAAGAAAATGGATCAGAAAGTTCCAAATTTTAGTTACAATGTCTTTCATCGTTGGCTGCTCAAGTCTTACAATTCACTCCCAGAAAGGCAGAATGACGGGCCTGCAAAAGCACAAGACCAAGGCAACCAAATTCATCATTCTTACAACTTATGCAAACTATCTTTGTGATTGTTCCAAGTGCAACAAATACATGACCAGGGAAACAAAATGATCTTTCTCACCTTCAGATACCCCAGCATGTAGAAAAATAAAGCTCACATATAAGATTTCTCATAAAATCTGCATTATATTCAGAGGTTCACATAACTGGTACGCAGGTACTCATGCGTGGGGGGGGGGGGGGGGAACCAAAAACTAAATGCGTACTTCAAAGATGCTCCGAAAGCTCAAAAGTGAATGAACATGGCAAAGGCTTTTGATGGAAGGTTTTCTCAGCTAATGTAGGTAAGATACTTTCATGATTATTCTGAGAAATTTACAGACTGTACTGTGATTTTAAAATTGAAGTGTACAAAAAAGTTTATAAATGGTAACATTATAATTATAAATTATAATATAACAACTTATAAGATAAAAAAACAAATAGATCCAAGAAGAACATATGAGTGAAGAGGAAGAAAAGGAGGTTTTCTCAGCAGTGTAGGTAAGATTGTTATAAGATTATAAAGATTGTTATAAGTTATAAGATTACAAAAAATAGATCTAAGGAGAACATGCGCATAAGGGGAAAGAAGGGAGGTTCAGGAGCAGTAGAACGAAAAAAAAAAAGAGCGGCTTCCGAGTGTCTCGTCTGGAGCGGACAATCTGAGAGAGAGCTTACAGAGGTGTAAGATAATTGCGAAGCTGAGAGGCACTTTAAAAGTTGGAGTGGCGCTTGGGAAAGCAGATGAGTGCACTTGAAGCTGACAGAATTTTGTTTTGTTTTTTCGTGAGTACCAAACCATTTCTGCTGGAACTCATTGGCAAACCAAAACAAACAAAAAAATTGTGTGAACCCCTGATTATGTAGCTAGCAGAAAATGTAGGTACAAAATAAAAAAAACAAGAACATTTTATTCATTTATCAGGTAACTATGGATGGGTAACTATGGATTCATCCATGTTGGGTGTGACCCCAACATGGATGAATATATTGGCATTACCTATTTGTTTGGAAGGATAATTTAAACATTATTATGGGTGAGAGTGAGGGAGCTATTTGTGCCACATTGTGTGTAGTTTCTCACAAAATTCCAAGTTGTCTCCACAGCATCTGTACCAAGGTACGAAAAGTATGTGGCAAATCCTTCGTTGAGCCACAACTCACTCCACCACCCAATGGTGACCAAATCACCAAACCACTGCATACATTTCACATGGACAAAGAGATCATGGAAGGAAATCAAGTGATTAAAGAGACATCCTTACAGAAACCAGTTCAAAAATTCAACATGTATGTCGAGAGTAACGAGTTCAAATGAAAACGATGTTGTGGCCTGTTCATGTTAGTTTTTGGTTGGGCCTGTATGTGCTCTCATCTGGACTCCAAGCTGATGATGCAACAAATCTAGGTTTGTTTCCCATTAAACATGGGTTTCTCCATTGTCTCCTAATGTTCTTGTAATTCATGTGAAAGAATGGGCTGGCAAGATAGCCAAGAAAGATGCACACTCGCTTCGAAACTGGCGTGGGTTTGAATCTCGACCAAGCTTAAAACTGTCACCCTGGTGTCTTGCAGGCAGGGTGAGGCATAAAAGTGTGTGCCATCCCTCGAACGAATGTAAAACTGGGTGTTTTGACTGCCATTGGTGCATGTTATAGATCCCATGGTGTTCTTCGCAAAGAGTAGGCAAGATATTGCTGGCACCCTGAACAAATTCCAAAATGCTGCTCTAACTTACAGGGAGCACTGCATCAGCAGCACAGCTGCACTCCCAGCTTAGTATTCTACCAGCAGCCATGTGCTGCCTATGTAAGAAGAAGAAGAAGAAGAAGATGTGAAAGTTCATTGATGTCTCCTCATATCTTTGGCCTGTAGCATATGTGACATATGTATGGGCTTTGCCCAAGATCCACTATTTCGTAGAGCAGATAAGTGATTTTGTTTTCATTAGTATAGTTCAAATAGAGATACAAGCATGAAAATTGGAATACATATTTTCTTTTGGTTATTTGTTTAAAAAAAAAAAAAAACACCAACCTGTTGACCATTCTATTTCAAAATGGTGGCCATTATCAAGATAGCTGACATTGTGAAATTTCACATTGAACTGGTTCTTTTTGTTTTGTTTTTAATATACTCGTACATGCTATTGGCTCATGGAAGAACTATGACCCAGATCAAAATCAGAACACAACACAACAAGGGGAACAGCAGGAGAAAGGGGAAAACACCAACAGCAGGGCAGAAGCAGAAAGTAGATGGAGATGAACAAACAAGGGATGCAGTTAACAACGAGGAGCAAGGGAGAACGCAAAGGGTGGACAATATGGACACATAAGCAAAATTTTATGAAGGGCACGGTTTGGTTTAACGGGTGTAGAAAAGATCATGATTTTGGATGACTTGAGATGGCTGGTGAACAGCTGTCTTGAAGACCTGGAGGGAAGAATGAAAGTATGGAAGATGGTTCACAGGTAGGAAAAAACAAAAAAAAAACAGGAATAAATGAGTGGAGGTGAGCAATGGTTCTGGATTTAGGCAGTTTCACCAGGAGGGGGTTGCTGGTGGATCACATGCGGCCTGCAGATACCTGGGGGGACAAAGCACGGAGACGGCAGAGTGTGCAAGTCCAGAAATGAGGCGGAAGGATGATGCTAGTGATAAAGTAAAAACACATAAGCATAGTTTTTTTTATTTCATTAGAGGACTTGTTAAATACAAATACCATATGAAGTAATCACATATGCAAAAAAATAAAAAGAAGGAAAACAACTGGGGTCTTTTTGAACCCCAGAAAAGATTTGCTTGTAATTGTGCAGCAAGGTGGGATCTTAAAAGATAATATATATTTATTACCGGCACATATAGGTAAACAAAGTAATAAAAAAAATGAAATACATTGTTAAACCAACATAGAAATAACACATCAAAATGTAGGCCAGGAGTCCAAAGAGACCCCTGTTGGTATGATTAGGGTTAAAGATGTTTAAAGGCATATAAAGAAATCAATTCTGGGTTTTACCACTGTTTTCCTCAGTGGCTATTACATTACTAGATCTAACACGTTACATTATTTCTTCGTGTCTGTTGTTTGTGTCCTTTATGACATCCTTAAAAACAGTAAGTTTCCTGCTTGGAATGATTTTCAATCTTGCTTGACTACCAGGCAGGCAGACGGAGTAAAGATATTATCTCACTACCCTCTGTACATGTCCAATGAGGACATATTCAGAGCCAACATATGGTAAACAGCAGACTTCTCTTCCAATTCATGTTCAAAATATAACATTTGATTTAAATAAGCTATTCTTCAATCATAAATTGGACAGACAGATGGATATTAACCAATTGTTTTTGCTTCACATGTATGGGGAAATTAATGTGCCAAGACTTTCAATGATGGAAAGCTGTTGGGAAAATTCAGTGGTGGAGATGCCAGACATTGTCTTTCATGTATACCTACCATGCAGACTCAAGTCTGAAACAAGGTCAAAGCGAGGACATGTATTCAGACATAGAGTGACTGGAACCAACACGGCAACAAAAACCTAGAGGAGCTTCTTGAAAGATGACAACAACAAGACAGAGCTTCTCCACTTCCTTGCAGATAAGATAGCTGACATAGGCACAGCAAATATGGTCATTGTAATAAAGGAGAAAATACTTTCGGCAACAGAATGATCAGCTTCGACAGTGTGGCTTCCTTGTTCCCATGAAGAGACAGACACACGCATTTTTGTTCATACCAGGCATGCGGCAGCTGAAGGCAACAAGATCCTCATAATCAAAGCAAATGACACAGATGTCAGTGTGATAGCCATGTCTGTTCTGCAATCTCTTGAGGAGTTTGGCTTGGAGAAATTGTGGATTGCTTTTGGATTTTGAAGAAAATCAAGCATGTTTGATAGTAAAGAGGCTTAGCATATACGAAATAGGCACTATGACCACTACAAAGACATTTCCATTGTGATGTACAGTATGTCTCAGAGAAACAATTTTGGGGGAAATTTCCACAATCACGAAAATGACCGCATAAAAGCTTTTTGATGGCCAATGTTTCTTTCCTAATAAGTGACCAATGGAGAATTAACCTACCAATTATTATGCTTTTTCACTATTTTAATGATGTTTCCTTTGTCTACACCACGAATTAGCTTCAGATCAAGGGAAGGAATTTTCTTTAATAAAATAAGGCTTTGGGCACGGGCATAACTCCAGATTGGGGGGGGGGGAGGAAGTAGGGAGAATATATATGACACGTCTGCAGTTCAACCCCCCTCCCCAACTTTTTTTTGCCTCGGGGGGGGGGGGTTCATAAGTTCAGAGGATGACCACCGCCCCCCCCCCCTCACCCCTGAATTTTCTATGCAGTGAAAAAGAAATAAGCAAATGTTGCAAATAATTCGTTAAAAAAGCAATATTACAACTTCTTGAAGCACCAAACATCTGTCATTTGGAAATTCCATGGCTAAGTTTACAAAGAGAAACGCACAACCGTGTGCTGCGTACCAGAAACGCATACCATGCACAGTCGATTTTCCAGATGGTTGGGGGGGGTTCTTGTCCGGTCAGTGGGCCCTGTCGTCACATGTCTTAGTAATAGTGATAAGCTTATTGAAGATCAGTTTACCAGTTCGATGCCGTTCAAAAATTACATAAGCAACGATACAATTTTTAGCTCACCTGGAACGTAGTTCCGAGGAGCTTATGGATGGAGCATCGTCTCGTCCGTCAGTCCATCAACACTTGCAAATTCTTCTCCGAAACTGCTGATGGGATTGTGACCAAACTTGGCTAAAATGATATTTGGTATGTTGCAACTCAAGTTTGTTCATGGCATTTACTAAATAAAAAAAATGTAATTTTTTTTTTTAACCACATCTAAGGACCGGGGGTCAAAGTGGGTCCAGTTTTGACCTCCCAAAATAGTTATTTACTTTCTTCTCTGAAACTACACATATGATTTGGATGAAACTTGACCACAACCTTCATGCCCATGATGTACCAAAGTTTGTTCACAACATTTATAGCACAAAAAAACGGCTCCATAACATTCGTTCATTTTTCTGACTCTGTCCCACATTTACACTCATCCTCAGCATCATTATTCTTCCAGGTGGGCACCCAGAGGCATTGCCCATATTTTTCTAATACCTGGGATGTCAATTACATAAGTAAAAAGGAAAAAAAAATTACGCAAGTAAAATTATGTAACTGTAATGTAACACCCTGGGGAGGGAAGGATTTGCAATATCATCTCCCCACCAAATTTCAAGACACCCCCACCCCCTCATTATGGCCCTAGCCTTAAGTCAAACAGGTAAGGAGTTCTGTGGTGAAGTAGATAGCATGCTTGAATCACAACTCAGAGGACACTGGTTTGTTTCCTGGGTGAGGAAAATCCTAAGGCAGATTTCCTTACTGAAAATGCCTCAGTTAACCGAGCACAAAGCAGGAATCGGGTTGTTCATCCATTGCTGAATTCCTTTCTAGGGTTATTGCTCTACGAGTGCCTGGTGTTGGCTTAATGGTTAGGGTGGTGGGCTTAGGATCCTGAGTTCAAATCCCACTCGGCTGTTGAATTAATACCAGGTGAAGTTGAATCTGCCTGTCATCCTTCTGAGGTCGGCAAAATGAGTGCCAGCATGCTGGTATCCCATGTCGGAATGGCGACCTGTCCATGATTGTGCCCAATAGCCAAGGAGACTGCTTAGGCAGCATCAACGCTCTGCACAGATCGTGGTCACAATGGATGGATAGATGGTCTGCGAGTGCAGAGAGCTTGTTGCCTGGTATTCTAGGGTATTCCAGACATCAAGTTATACTGCCTGCTATCTTGGAGTGTGATTGCTGTGTGAACAGCAGCTCCTTTCAATATAAACCAATTGATGTATCCAGGTATGTATTTCAATGCCGCATGTAAATGGCCATCTTAGACTACAAAGAGCAACGTTGATGATATTACATGAAGTACCATTGATATAAATACCAAGCGACATGCTCACTTCAAAATAAAATAAAACGGCAAAAACACAGAGCAGCTGTCCTTACCTGGTGAGTGAGTTCGTGCGCAATAACAGAGACAACCCTCTCCTTATTACTTTCAGAAGAATCAATTTCATCGTAAAGAAGAGCCGTTTCACGGTACGTTACGAGCCCCCAATTTTCCATGGCTCCCGCAGCAAAATCAGGGATGCCGATTTGATCTATGTACAAAGGTAAAATACAGAGCATTGTAATACATAAAACGATGTATTTTTACCACATTTCCAATGATACTGATGCGCTACTGCATTTAAATTGTACAATACTAAGAAAAGGAAATAAAAGGAACTTCAATGCAGGAGACCATGAGGCTGATGAAGCCAATGCAATCATGCCAATATCTAAGTACTCCCATCTCCCACCACTTCTAGATACCACTCTAACTCAATTTTAAAACTATATACTGTTATAAAAAAAACTTCACAGGGAAACAATTATATGCACTTATCACTCTCTGAGTGAAAGACCCCTTCCTGCCTTACTAGTGTAATAAGTCTCCTCTTCTTTACTCTGAAGCCCCATGTCCGTCACTGTCCTTTCTCCAGAAAAACGCACCTGCACTCAATTTTTTGTAAACCGCTCATTTTCTTAACCAACTTTATCATATCAGCTCACAATCACCTCCTTTCTCATGTAAAACATCCCATCTCATAGCATAATCTAGCAAGGCTCAGAATCAATCAACTTGCTCTCTGCTGTACCCTCACTATGGCAGTGATCATGCCCATGATGCATTGAACTGATTACTATTATCGTTCATACATTACAGGATGTATACTTTATATGGTGGTGAAATATTTATCCTGCACATTTCAGAATCTCTGTTTGAGGTTGCATCACATGTGGTGGTATCATGGGTTATCAAGACTATTTCCATCTCTTTTGGTTCACGAGCACCAGCCAGAGTGACCACTATATTCGTTATGTCTGTGTGTCTGTATGTATGTCTGTCTGTCTGTCCAGAGCACAACTTCGTGGGATGTGATCCGATTTGGATGAAACTTGAATATGATGTTGATATCAATGCCTAGTTTTGTCTTCCTGGCGATGGGCGTCCCACGCCAGTAGGGTGAGTATACTGATTCTGGCTCACTTTTCCCCATGTAAGTGAATGGGGGATTTTCAGCGATTCATATTTTTTTCCCCTAAAAAATAAACCCCCTTTTTATCCCAAGGTATATTTATTTGTCTCCCCTTTTAACCTTGGGGCACTCTATTCAAATAAGCAATGCAACAAGATAAAGATTTGTTCAAGTAGCAAAGTAGTAATGTGATTTGTTAAAGGTGATTCTAAAGAAATATCTGAAACATGTAAGCCTAGGGACACTCTTTTTCAAATAACCAATGCATATTGTTTAGCTCACTCATTGAACCTATAAAGATTTGTTCATTCTCAAATTCCTTCAATAGTTTAATTTTCTTTGCACAATAATCCCCATCTAAAATATTTAAAAATAAAACATTTGAATCTATATATTTTTCAAGATACCCCTTTTGTGTCATTATGAAATGATATACTTCTCTTAATGATTTTATCTGACCACCTCCTGAGTTGCATATCATTTTTTTGCATAAACCACGCCATAAACAAGTTTTGTTTCAAATGTTTTCAGTTCGTGCCGTGAAAATGAGGAAGTGTTTTTGGACAGTCATGCTGTGAAAAAATAGGAACTATTCTGTGAGAGACAAGGCCTCGTGTTTATATTTTAAATCAGAACACTAACAGGCTTTTAAACATAAGTTTAATCAAAATCATTTTAGGGCATTTTAAGTATGTTTTGAAAATGATTCATACAATTTGAGAATATATCGCCCAATTATTTTCCAAGCTGTCTCGCCCGAAGCGTCATTTCTGTGGCCACACCCGATGATTAGGCAATTTCCTCATCATTGCCTTATAAGTGATTCGCCAGACAAAGTTTCTGCCAGACGGGATTTTCATTTTTACAACTGAGACATGAACGATCTTCTTCCGACGAACAAAACAGCTCACCACAAAGTTGGTAAGCTTGTGTATGGGTTCCTCTTTAACGATGAAGCAATTGATTATAATTAAATTGTGATAATTCTGATATATATTTTTTCCTGGCAGGTCCTTGGAAGAAGAGCAGTTTTACATATCACGACGAGGTGCATAAATTAATGATCTTATTGAAGAGGAAGTCTTATCACGGCCTCTGATCTTTTTGCCACCTTGTACCAATGGTAAAAAAACTGAGACATGGACTCTCTTTCTCTGACGAAGAAAACAGCTCACACAAAGTTGGTAAGCTTGTGTATGGGTTCCTCTTTGAACGATGAAGCAATTGATTATAAATGAAATCGTGATTATCCTGATATATATATATATTTTTTCCTGGCAGGTCCTTGGAAGAAGTGGAGTTTACATATCATGATGAGGTGCATTAAATTAATGCTCTTATTGAAGACGTCAATGATCTTAGAAGAGAATTGAAAAAACATTTTTAATGACTGGTACGAAGTCTTATCACGGCCTCTGATCTCGAATGAATTAAACCACGGTGAGACACGTGTGTGTGTGTGTGTGTGTGTGTGTGTGTGTCTCTGTCCCTGTCTGTTTGTCTTCTCTATCTCTCCCTGTCTGTCTCTTTGTATCTCTCTCTGTTTGTCTCTCTGTCTGTCTTTCTACCTACCTCTCTCTGTCTGTCTCTCCATCATACCCTTGACTCATTATTTTATTTGTTTTCAGCTCGATCACACAACATAAGCTGTTGAAGCAATCTGCTGCAACACATGATTTCTGGAGGTAAATGTTTCTGAATTATTATTTAGTTATTTGTTTATTTATTCTTTTATTAACATCACTCTCTCTTTGGAATGTAGCCTTATGTTGGTTGCATCATTAGTTTGGACGCGGTTATGCCAGTACACTGCAATTCATTTATATTGGCCTCGGAAGGATGACAGGCTGAGTCGGCTCCTGGTGTGTTATTCAGTGGTCAACGAGGCTTGAACTTAGAACCAACACCAGGCTATTAATATTACCATGTAATTATCTTTATAACCTAATTATTATCCACTTTTTGTTTCAAAACAGAATATGGTGTCTGAGTTTCGAAATCACAAGACATCTGAAGAAGATTGCTGGGAAAGATTAAACATTCTCGCAAATGAATATTTAATCTATCTATAATTCCAGCATCTCTGTGTGTGTGTCTGTGTGTCTGTGTGTGTGTGTGACCGCTGTTTCTCTCGACAACCACTGGTCCGATCTAATTGAAACTTGCCAGGTATGTTGCTGGGGACCTGAGGATGTGCCTTTTCAAGGTTTGATATTAATCGGACAAGTGCTTCCCAAGTTATGGCCATTTATTTACCAAACCAATGACAAGACACGTTGTTGCGTGGGCGTGGCCGATGGGGAAGGGAACCTCAGCCGCGTTCCAATTACGGGTTACAACGTACGGCTTCCGGAGAGTGATGACTTCGTGTATTCTAATAATTTCTCGATTTCTTAAGCGCATTTATAGATAAACACAATGGCCCAAGTTATGATCGTTTTCATATTAGAGACGTGTATAATTTCGGGAACATCAGAGTGTGGTATGCTCGAACCGAGGAGTAAATTTTTTCTCTCTCTTCTCTTCTCTTTTTGTTTTCCTTGCCACGACATTGCGAAAAGGTAAATACCTTGGCGCTAATTGAATAATTGGGTACTAAAAATAAATTGCGAATAATCGTAACTGCGAATAATATCGAACTTCCGGGTCATGCACGTACGGGCACGTGAGAGCGAAGAAACGGCCTGTGTGGTTTATTTATTTATTATTATTATTATTTTTTTTTATTGTGTTTTTTTTTTTACGGGCACGTACTAGTACTTTCAATTTTGATTAATTATATTTGTTTTGTTTACAATTACTTGATTTTGAATTACAAAAAAAGAATCAAGAAATGAAGAGGAGAGGGAGGGAGGGAGGGGGCGGTTAGGTGCGCTCCCCCAACGACCCATCACCCCCTCATCCCACCCCCTCCCCTCCCCGTGTGTGTGTGGGGAAGGTGGGGGTGGATGAGGGAGGTGGTGGGTCAAAGGTGGGGGCGCACAGGGGGATGAGGGGGGTGGGGCTTGTGTGGAGGGGCTTGTGTGGGTGGGTTTAGTGGTGGGCGGGGCTTCGGTGGGGCTTATGTGGGCGGGGCTTGTGTGGGAGGGGTTTATGTGGGTGGGGGCTTCGGTGGGGTTTGTGTGGGCAGGGTTTATGTGGGGGGGCTTTGTGGGAGGGTTTATGTGGGTGGGGCTTCGGTGGGGTTGTGTGGGCAGGGTTTATGTGGGTGGGGTCTTCGGTGGGTTTGTGTGGGCAGGGTTTATGTGGGTGGGGCTTGTGTGGGCAGGGTTTATGTGGGAGGGGTTTATGTGGATGAGGCTTATGTGGATGAGGTTTGTGTGGATAAATGGATGGGTGGAGAGATGGGTGGATGGGTGATGGGTGGACATGTGTGGATGGGTGGAGAATTTTTAAATTAAATAAACATGTTTGTGTGTGGGGAACTAATTAACTAATTAACTAATCACTAATTATGTGAATATGATGAATGTGGGTGGAGCTTGTGTGGGGTTTGTATGTGTGGAGCTTGTGTGGGGGTGGGTTTTTGTGTGGAGCTTGTGGGGGGTTTGTGTGTGGTGGGGTTGTGTGGGGTGGGGTTTGTGTGGGGTTTGTGTGGAGGTTGTGTGTGGGGGTTTGTGTGGAGCTTGTGTGGGTGGGGTTTTGTGGGTGGGGTTTGTGTGGGCAGGGTTTATGTGGGTGAGCTGTGTGGGGTGGGGTTTGTGTGGAGCTTGTGTGGGGTGGGGTTTATGTGGGTGGGGTTTGTGTGGGTGGAGTCAAAAAGGGGCGGAGTCAAAAAATTTCAATTTATCTTTGTCTTTTGTATTCATGTAAATAAAATGAACCTAAAATCTCTTCCCCTTCTAAATCATATTCTATTAAGTCCAAGGAACCGTATCTATTACATAAACATTTTAAAAAGTCGTTCGTCCATCGTTTAATATAACCTTTTTCAAATGAGATTTCCACCTATATATCTTACGATATCACCAACTTTGAACTTAGGTTTTCTGGCATTAATCTCTTTTTCATATTTTTAATTTTGTAAATGTTTCTGATGGTTTCATATTTGTTGACGTGTGAATCGTGTTATTATACTTATCCACAATATCCTGAATAAAAGATGACCATTGCTGTGAACCGAGTTGTGTGAATTTTTTATATAGTCCTCTCTTTTAAGGTACGATTAAACGTTCAACAACAAAGCGCCTTACCCTTCATTAAAGGTACTGTAAAATGTAATTCTCTTATTTTTTTAGAAAATTCATAAATGTTTTGTTATAAAACTCTCTACCCTCATCAGTCCACAATTTTTTAGGTTTTCTCTTACTTTATTAAATATCTGTGAAAGGCTAACATAAGAGTATTACTCTTTTGTTTTTTAAAGGGACAACCCATGCGTATCTACTCCTCAAATCAATAACGGTTAAAGCATACTTGTACCCCTTATCATTATTGAGTTCAATCAAATCAGCGGACCAGATATAATCAACTTCCTTGGAATAAACTTTCCTTCTCTGAAACTTTGTGAATATTGGTTTATGTAATTCATCAGCTAATTGCTCTTCAGTCTTAATGACATCATAAGAGCCTATAAGTTTTTTGAATTTCCAAGTCCAAGTTTCAATTTAGCACTGATCATCTTCTTCACGATGAACCTAATCAACTTTTTCTCTCAGGTTGGATTTTGTATCAGAGACAAATTATAACAACATTTCTCTATCGGCTTCATGTTTTTTCTTCAACGTTGTGGTATTCCCATAATCATATCGTGCCTCATGCACACTTCATCAACCCTATTGATGGGTTTGCTCCATGGTTTAGGATGTCTGCCTGATCTAATCTTTTATCCAATTTGTGCCTGGACCACAGAAAGAATACCTGGTAGATGTAATTCCCCCCGGTATTCCAGTAGTTGTAAATTTACTTCCTGATAAAACCTTTTTGTATATCTCCTCCGAGTTTGTGTTTGGAGATAGATTGATTTTTTTTGGAACCACACACCGAACATATACCTTTTTGTATAACCTGTTATTTTTACTTTTAAAATATGAGATATTTTTAGTATTAGTTTTCTTTTTACATTTGAGACAATAACTCATTTATTTATGAGAAAAATTCCGACAGAGTGCAAAAACTTTTTAGTTTCCAACATGCACATTTGAATCTTAATTTTAAAACATAAAGAATCATTAGAAATGCCTTCACTCTCTCCTCCATTTTATTTAAGAAAAATAAAAAAACTTAATTAACATCAATATCCTCTCCATGAAACGATGACAATGGTCTTGTCGAAAATACTGCTAATAGACTTGTCAATTCTTTGTTTCCTCCTCGGTGGTTGAGTTATTTCTGTAATACCACCAATCTTTTTCTAATCTCACTTGGTTTCCATATTTTCATATTTATTCAGTCTCCGCTCTTCCTCCCTCTCCTCCTTCTCTCTCTCTCTCTCTCCTTCTCTTCTCTTCTCTCTCTCCTCCTTCTCTTTCTTCTCCCTTTCCTCTTTATCTTTCTTCTCCTCTCCTCCTTCTCTCTCTTCTCCTTTTCCTCTTCTCTCTCAACTTCCTCGTCCTCACTATCCTTGAATCGCTTCACCCCATATAAATATCATACATATATTCATCAGGATTCTTGTTATTCCTGTATCCAAAATATTTTTTTTTACAACAGGAAACCAATAAAATTTCTTTGAATTCTAAAGAGCCTTACGTTTTCTTACTTTAATATTTTTTCATTATTTAAACATTCTAATTAAATCTAAAGTTGTCGTTTATCAATATCAGCATAATGCCATCTTCTATGAAAATACCTCATTCTTAATGTGTAGAGACATATTTATTAAAATACCGAATACCCTTTTCTTGAAGGTATGCTTGGACACAGAAATGATAATTTTCTTGAAGCCTTCTTGTCCGTCATTTTATGTCATTAGAAATATATGTTAGAATAATATTATGACACGAAACACCTCCCCATTCTTCCCATAGTTAATAAATCATTTTTATTTCCTACTTTATTAATATATAATCCTTGTTTTTCTGTTTCAGATATAAACTAGGGCAAAACCATTATTATATTTACCCTTATAAATTCTTTTATTAGTTGTTTTACCTAATCGTGGGTCCACAAAACTTCATCTCTACACCAGTGGATTAATATTCTTCCTTACGAGACTGATTTAATTGTTTTCCAGGTCTTCAAGGTCAATTTTAAATGAACAATTATACCACTAAATAATTTCAATTCATTACCCCCATTGTTCTATTTCTCAATGCAAACGATACACCCTTCTTTAATAAATTTATTTTAATCGAACTGTGAATTTCTGTATTGACCTTGGAGATAAATCAACACTTCTGTATTCTTTGGAATACACGCCGTATAGTTAAGGATATAATATTGGATAAATCGCTTATATCCTCACCAAGTCATTCGTGTCAGTCGGGCTTGGATAATTTTTTAATTATAAAGCATTTTTCAATTAATATTTTGGTTATATTATATTTATGTCGTTCAGCCTGTGGCCTTTGTGTATAATTGATAATCAATATCCAGTCTTGGGATACACAAAGATAGAACCATCTTTCCCAACAGTAAGTCATTTATATTAGATTAAAAAATTAATTGTTCATAAAAAAAATTATTTTTGTTGAGTTGAAATAACACCATATAGACATAATTGACCACAACACCTTGGAATTTAATTCTTGGACTTGAAATGTTTGCATAAACATCCATCTGTAAGAATTTTATTGACTTCAAACAGGTGGTGGAAGACCAAAAACTATCAAAATAATATATTTTGTCTTGATTATTAAAAATACAAACCCAATGAGAACGCGTTTCCATTATTATCTTCTAAGTTCATAATAATATTCCTTGTTTAATTTGTTTTTAGGCAACGTTTGGTATAATTCATCTCTCATACAAAGTAAACCAACATTATGAATTTTTAATTCTTACAATATTTGACAAGTAAATTTGAATGTTGTATTTTTCCCAATTCTTTAAACCACCTCATTCAATGTCATTAATTTATTTAGAAAGATATAATCCATTACCCCCTTTTAGTTAATTTTACAACCTGCTTGTGCGATAGAAGAAAAGCATATCTCCAACTAACAATTCTCGCTTTATCAGGCAGACCTTTCAAGTTTTTCAGCAAATCTACAATACACCACTTCCACTAATTTGTTTCTCCAACTCTTTGTTATGTCTTTCAATTCTATTTTGACGCCGGAGTTGAGCCTTCCTTTCGTTGGCAGTTTTTCACCGCTGTTGAAAACCACCCGTCAATCTCCAACCGCACTTAAACCAGCAAATAAAGGAATTAGAATAATGGGAGAAATCCTCCACTCGTCTCTCCTTATTGAATATTTTTTCAACATTGGTTTGTCATTTTAATTTTAAGTGAGCCAAGTACTTTCACAGATTTTAACCCTGTTTCCTTGTGAGCAAAACATCAATTTCTTACTGCTCCTTTTCTCTGAATTGTATTAACGTTAATCGTACAAGGCTTTTGATTTTGAACACAAGATGATAGTTTATGAAGAAATGATTTGATTAACATATACCCCAGTGGGTACTTTGCCACTATTTATTTAACAAAAAATATATATGTGAGACTAATCATAACACCATTATCTGTATTAATCTGTTTATTCTGTTTCTTCCAAAAGCAACAATATGGCAATCACTTCTTCACCTCTGCCTCTTTCAAATGTATAGGGAAGTATCCACGTCGATTAGACTTTATAGTTTCCTTTTTGAGCACTCAGGTCAAACGCATAGATTGTAATAACAACTTTTAAATGCTGTCATAACCCAAAATAGGTCTTTATTTCCATTACTTTCGCACACCATTTTTGGTAGACTGTATGGCTCAGCAAAATCATTTTTTTCCCCAATTAATTCCAATCTATCTCGTGGGTAAAATGTTCATCTAGAGAAACAACGAAGTGTTTCACCTTAGCATTATCACTCAATGCATTATTCTTATGCAGTCGCAGTATCCCCATCTGCTTTTTAAAATGAATTCACAGATATCGTGGCTTTCCTTCCAGAACACCCAAATTTCCACGTGTAAAGTGGTTTGGTTTAGTTTAACGTGTTGACATCTTCTTTTGAAGGTAATGATACACTGAGTGGTTTTTTGAGTTAAGTCTTCTGTTCCAACATCTCTTCTGTTTTAAGATTAGGCAGTATATTCACTAACTATATAACCAACTCTTTCATCAATTATCAATATTTATCTGCTCACCAAAAGCACTAACCAACACCAAAAAGTAATCTATTTCATTATCATTCCTTTGTAGTGAAATCTAATTTTAAGACCATACAGAACTTTATCATGATCACAAATCCAAATATACCTTAAGAGGACTGCCACGTAAAAATTATTAACTGCTTTTGTATCATCAGTATACGTTCCTTTCCTTGAGTAAATCCAGGGTTATGTGGTTGTTCCCGTTTGACATATCAGAATAAACTTCGACAGCCCCCTTCCCATTCTATCACTGAATGTATATAGTGTTAAATTTTCATCATTTCAGATACAGAGGAACATAATCAAAACGCATTCAACTTCTTGTGTTCGCAATGTCAAAACGAACACTATCAAACATTTCCAGAAGAAATCATTTACCGAGTGTAGCGTTTGTTATTCCAGCCTTAGTGAATTTAAATTTTACACAACAAGAAACTTTCCGGATAGATTCAAATAGGTTTGATTGATTATTTATTTCAAAGACTTTTTTGTACGGCATTTTGCATTCCAGTCTGTTACCAGTTAATTGCATTTAACCTTGAAGTAATCTTCTTTTTATGGAGTTTGAGATGATAATAGTATCATCCAAATCATTAGATACTATGCATTGCTTCCATACTTGTATTTATTTAGGAAAAAAGATTGTTAAAACTTTTTGAAACCCTTGATCCAAGTATTTCGAATTATTTTTCTGTCCGTTCTTGGGGAGACAACTGAGTTTTTCCTTTTTTTAATTTCTTTTATTGCTTTGTATTTATGAGATTCCTTTTTGGGCATCTTTTATACTCTTTTATAGCACCTGCTACATTTCGCCCACAGCAGAAGCAGTTGAAAACCAATTTAGGTCTTTATTTTTAAGAATAGTTGAACCGATACCATAGAGTATCAATATCCCATCTCCTTCTAAATTTGATGTCCGACCACCCCTTTGTCTTTAGGATTATAGTCATCTCCTATCCAAATACATACCTTCGCCCTTTGTAGTATGGGGAAAGGATCATCCCATCCCCTGTAATTATTTTATATTATTTCCCACTCGTGTTTCTCCACAATAACATCGTATTTTATTTATTGGAAACTTCACGTAGTGATTCTAATGGATATAACATTCTCCATTAAAAGAATCATACGATTATCTGGTCGGTTTATCCTAAAATTTACTCCTGTGTATGGTTTTTCCTGACACAGGGAAGATAAACCAAATTTTTGGGTTCCATATTGAATTTCATATAACCAATTGGGTTGTAGTAATTGGCACTGATATGAAAATATTGTATTGTTTTTATTCATCATTATAGCACCATCAAATTCAATCACAGTGAATAATACCGATTTATTCCTGAGGATATTTGAATGACATTATCCTGTAAAACGTCCCATTAGTTTCAATTCTTTTTGAGGAGAAACCAAATAACTCTCTAATGAAATATCATTGTGAAATCAACCTTGTAGTTATTTTTTAAGTTAATCGTTAATTTTGAATTATGTTTTTGAAATGTCCTATATAACCAATATTTTTGTTCATCACCCTGTCTTTCATTAAGACGAGACCAATTATGGAGATATTCTGAGAGCAATCTGCATAAATGGCTGCCGTGTGGATGACTGTTTTCATTTTGTATCCACTTCCCCGTGTGAAACTTATAACTAAACTTGTCATATTTTCTCGTTATATTAAATAAAGCCGTATTAAGTTTCCATGGAAACCTAACATGATGCCTCATATTCTTTTTGTTGTGTCAAGTGAGGGGTATGGGAATGAAGATGTGTTGTCGCTGTTTGTGAAATTGAAACTAAGGATTGTGCTTCTCATGCTTATTTAATGACGATAAAATTCTTTATATTGATATTTTATTAAGTATTGTCATGTTCATCAAACTTGGTCTAAAATGGCTGATGCTTCATTAAAAACAATGTTATTTCCAGCCTTCTTACTGGCTAACAACACAATAAACCCTCTATTACTAATTGTGATGGGTCATGTTGGAAGAAAACTAACACCTGAACCAAGGATACTTAAAGCCCTGAATAATGTGTTTCCTCTGTCATTCTTTCCTACTTTTTACCAAGAAAGAATACCCTATAATCAAAACAGGTTCAGCAGCCAATCATGAACGTATACTTTATCATACATTACTTTTTCATAGCCAACTGTTTTATCAATAACTTTGTTCATCCCACACAGTTGACTTGTCTCCATCTTTTGTGAAGAAACAATAATCTCGAGCCTTTAGTCGTTGACAGGAGTTGAGCAGACTCAAGAACCTTAATTCATCATAAATATCAATAACTTTCTTGAACAAGATGAAATATTGCTGGTTGTTCTGTTGGAATGAGTCCTGCTTTGGTTTTGAATCCGCTGATATTCATTATTTTGAAGAGCATTCACATATATAATCAGGGGGTCGATTCATCTCTTCCAGTTGTTGAATAATCCTTCATCATCATAATTCTAATTTCCTTATATGCTCTAATTCTTCCTCCCGTCATTTTACTGAAATATTTTCAACATTGGAGCTTTTTCTAGGAAAGTAAATAAAATTTTTTTATGTGGGAACATGTGGAACATCTATAATTTTTCTTGGAAGTTTTGAAAAGTTGGTTAAAAATTTCTCTTGTTTTCTTTCAAATGCTTCTTCAACCCGTTAGTTTTGTCTGCGTTTCTTCTTTATGTCTTCTCTGTTGTTTTTACAACTTTGAAACCAACTCTTATGTCCCTAATCTTCTTTGCTCTTTCTTTCGCATCCATTTATTATTGAAAATATTCATTTAATATCTCATCTGTTCACAACAATTATTTATATTTTTTCAGTCGCGTGTGTATTATGTCATCCCCCAATATCCTTGTTACTCATAATGCGTAGAACATTGTCTCTCCGAAAAATTGTTAAACTATATCATTGAATGTTAATGAATAAAATAAAAGTATTAGCATAATGTTTCTGAGCTGGAACGACCGAGGGAGTTTTGAAAGTACGATTGACTTAAGATAAATACAATTACAAGAAGAAGTCTCGCTCTTGTGTAGTAAGCTGCGAACGAAAATCTCTAGCTCTTGGTTCTCTATTAACACAATCATCAAAGTCAAACGAAGTTCTTTTTAGATTTATTCCAATCTGGGGAGACGGTATAATCATCCGTATTATCACTAAGAATACAAGTTATTGGTTTGAATTTCTTTTTACATTCTCTGTGTATCACAAAATTAGTTGTATTATATCTTCAATGTTATAATCATTTAGAGTTTTTTTGAAGTTTAAAATAAACCGTTATACCTCTTTTTTGAAGACCAGCATTAAAAGCCTTGTGAGAGTAGTTTGATAACTCTGTTGAAAACTCGATTTGTGAAAATTATTAAATTATACATAATCTATAAAAGAATTGGGAGTAACGGAGGCATTCTTAAAGTAAGCAGGTTTTCCACTCCACTTTAACCAACTATGGAGGGCATCTTAATGAATTTGGGAGATTTTTATGGTGTTAAATTTTATTCTATTTCCCAAATGGGTAAAAAATCATTCATTTATAATTTGGACAAACAGGTATTTAATTTTATTATTGCTTTTTAGAAACCCTATTTTATCCTAAAGTTCCAGGTTTAATTTCAAGATAAGTCCATTACTTTATATTATTGCAATATCTTGTGTTGATATTTCCCTGAAAATCACGATCCAATGAATAAGTATATAACAACAATCCTTTGAACATTTCTCTGAATACGCGTTCAGTTTAATTTCTGTAAGGAGAAGGTGGTGTTATCACCCTCATACTTCTACATTATTTCTCTAATCAATTTGTAAAAGTAATTCCATTTTTGGTGTAAAATCTAAAAGAATTATTTTCCTTTTTATATTTTCATTATCATTAATTAGAAGAAAATCACATAACTAATACAACTTGTTTTATAGCTTTGAACTCCGTGTTTAATCCCGTCTTTCACCACGCAGGACAATCTCAAATTGTGCACGTATGGAGAATCAGGGAATTCAAGAGGCTCAAATCGAGTAAACTATTCATATTTATAACAGTAAGAACTTACTTTAAAACTAAGCAAATTATCTGATATCTCTATACGATCTTATCCAGAACATCTATACCTTCAATTGACTATCGTTGAACACCAAACTCTCCGGTATCATAACTAATCGTTTGATGCAAACTCTCGGTATCATAATCACTTCTCATAATCGCTCAAAATCTTGCAGCTTGCACTACTTGACTCATATAATTACGATTTTAGTAGCAAAAAACATACCATCGATATCCTATATTTACTTTTTTTCGATTAACAGATTTCACTGCTTAATTTTTTATATTAAAGGTAATTTTAAAAATGATCCTTACTACAATTGAACGAAATGTCCTAATTCACCTGATATATATAAACATCACTTTATTTCCCAGGATTATATCTTTAGGGTTGTGAAACAAACATACAGATTTCTCCTTTGCATATTACAGATGGGTCTTATCTTTTCCTTTCTAAAGCTTCATCCATAAGGTTTTATTTTTTTGATAGCTTTTTCTTGTTTTCATTGCTTTTTCTAGTTTTGAATATATTGGCCAGAAGGACGGGAGAAACTTTTGTTAGAGATACCTTAATTGATGTTCTTCCCAGGCCTATACTAAAAGCCCTTCCACTGAAGGAAATTGAAGAACTAATATTATTCGCCATAATTGTTTTTATCCAATAGTTGTTATATTTATCTTTGTTCAATTTTACATCCTTGACTATTCTCAGTTCTTTAACAATGAAAGAGATTTGATTGAACTTGTCTTTTGTGCCTTTGAAACATTGTATTTATTAAGTGAAAAAAGTTGGAGGATAAAATGGTTTTAAAGCACAGATTACCTATAAATTAAACAAATATTTTCATCAAGCAAAATTTTAGTTTAAGCAAAGTTTTATTATATAAATATGGTGAAGTACAAACGTACTGCCGATGTTTGTAATCACGAATATAAATATATAAAAAACACTTCAACCAACAAACAACACATTCAATTTTCAACAAATATCTATCCTCTGAGTTGGAAAGAAAACATTGTGCGCATATCTGCTCAAAGGATGTTCTCGAAGTAGTAGTTATAAGATATCACTTCATTCACAAAAACACAAGAAAATATATGACCGTTTAAAGGTAAAGGGAGACTATTATATTGAAAAAATGATGGGCATTTTAAGAGGCATTAAAAATAGGATTTTTCAATTGGAGAAACCGGTCCATCCATCAATAGCTAATCAATTGAAATTAGTGGAACCTGAATGTTTGAAAAAGTTATTAAAAAGAATTCCAAAAATCGAAATGAAAACTTTAAAGTTTTATATGGGAGTGGAAAAAATGTAATATGAAAAGACAAGATGAAGAACAAGACTCCATATATGAGCAGATCTTCTTATAACATCCATTCTGCAAGATTTTTTGAATCTAAGTTGGGGTTTCATGGAAGAACTATCAAGACAAGAGACGAGGATGTTGATAATACAGTGGTAAAGAAAGTGGATTCAATATTTAAAAAATCAT
>CM068962.1:49742170-49761697 GCA_035128595.1 Eptatretus atami
CCCAGCTAAAAACTGTCATCCCAGTGTTTAACAGGCAGGGTGATTCATCAATGCGTGTGCCGTCCCTCGAGTGACAGTAAACTGGGAGTAATTGGTGGCAATTAAAGATCTCACTGTGTCCTTCGTGAAGAGTAGGCAAGCTGTCGCCTTGCACCATGGCCAAATTCCTGCTGGCCAGGCAATGCCAAACTACCAATATAACCCTTGCCAAGAAACTCCTTCGGCTTCACCGATGCTCTGTAACAGCGTATGACACATCAGAATTGGATGTGTATATTCACGCTGTCCTGTGTGTGTATGTACAAATCCACTAAACTTTAAAGCAGACAAAGTGGTTCCATGCAGCCAATACGTGAGGAGGTATGCCATAAATTTCTGGTAGTCAAGACAATAATTTGTAATACAGTACCAGCAAAGAATGACAGACTCTTTTTGAAAGGTACCAGGATTATTTAATACCTTCAAGCATGTTCACTCCACTTAAACATCTCATGATGGATGATGTAATCTACGATAAAATGCCTTACGCAGCACCGAATCAAAAATAATCATAATAATAAAAACAAGCCGGGAGGCGACGATGGTTCCACGAGCGGTATTGACAATGTAGATTGTTTTCAGAGTCAAGGATGAGACAATGTGATAATGTTTGACCAAGTTATAAAAATGATCAACATGATGTGGTACGGGTGACAGGTTATTAGCTGCAAAATGTCGAACAAACCGGTTTCGTTCAACAACTTTCAAAATTTGACCTTTGCATAACCTTTAAAGGTCACAAAACAATGTTGTGGACATTAAAATAAGGAAACAGGATACGTGCTATAGCTTATTGGAGTTAGTTCGTCGAAGAAGTCGAAAACCGGTTCAATTCCCACAACTTTGAAAATTTGACCTTTGTGAACTTTAAAGGTCAAAGGTCAAGGATTATGACCTTTGGTGCAAAACTTCCTGTGGAACATTCCAGGAACAAATATAACGTCATATAGCTGTATGGCATTTCGCACTCCTCGGATTATCCATACTTTGATGAAATCAGCATAAAAAAACAAACTTGAAGGGGGCGCCACGGGCAAGGTGTTCGAGATAGAGCAAAATGGTTTTAAGACTTTAGGTGGGAATGACCTCAAGATTATGCATAAAAAATTTGTCATCCCAGCTATCAAAGTTTGGGCGTCGTATGATTTTTATGTCAAAATTCGCAATTTTCTAAGTTTTTAAACTCAAATCTCATTTGAGTCTCTCTCAGCAAATTCGCAATCTTGTGACCTGACCTTGGGACGAAAATGAAAAATCGGACAACGACAAGTTTTAGATAATTAATTTTGCTATTCAAATACCGAAGAACCCATTGCATTCAGTCAATTCCTAGGAGAAGATAGATTTTTAATCCGACTATCCCCTAAAAATGGCTATTTTTGGGGCGTGGCTCCGCCCCACAATGGCGTAGCACGCCCTCGTCCAGGAAAAACACAACTAGACATTGATATCGAACAAATAACCAAGTTTCATCAGATCGGATCAAAGTGCACGGAGTTATGCTCTGGACAGACAGACACACAGACACACAGACATAACGAATATAGTGGGTCACTCTGGTGGCGCTCGTGAACCAAAAAACAAAAATTACAAGTGGGCGTGGCTCCGCCCACAATGGGCAATCTTAGCTGCTACCCTACTATCTGTCCCGCCCATTTCTTCAAAACCTATACTTCTCCCTCAAAAATTGACCGAATCAAACTGATTTTTTACATGTTGTAAATATGGCCAATGCGCACAATTTCTTGAGCGGGGAATTTCGATAAAAAATCGAGAAAAATATGAAAAAAACAAGAATTACAAGTGGGCGTGGCTCCGCCCACAATGGGCGTGGGACGCCCATCGCCAGTTAGACAAAACTAGCATTGAATATCAACTCATATTCAAGTTTCATCCAAATTCGGATCACATCCCACGAAGTTGTGCTCTGGACAGACAGACAGACATACATACAGACACACCAGACATAATTAATATAGTGGTCACTCTGGCTGGCGCTCGTGAACCAAAACAACCAGACGAAACAACTTAAAAGAGGAGCAAGTTCATGGCATTCTGGTTACCCTATCGGTTCACATTTTAACCAAAGGTACATTATATATGTGTATTAAATGAAATAAAATGTGTGATGGAAGAGGTAATCGACTTACCAGACTTGGGGAGAAAAGTACGGGTAATCAAATAAGTCCTCCAAAATAATTCAGTACTGTCTTGGAAACGTTCAAGGCATATTGGGCTCTCCCTGCATCAATCTCAGATTTCCGAGCGAAAACTCCTGACCTGAAAGAAGAAAGCAAACGCACTCATGGTTTTTTGCCTCGCTGCAGGTGAAATAATAATTCAGGTCAGGTATGGAGCATGTGCCATAACAGCGCATCGCTGCGTCCACTTTTCCACCGGTACTCCAGGGGCCTCCGTCTGGCCATCCCCAGGCAGATGCCAGGCCCATCCCAATCTCCTTGAGATGCCGGTCAACCTGCTGCAACCACGAAGCACTGTGTCGGCCCATTGGCCTCCTCCACTCACGAGACTCCCTCGCTGAGAGAATCTGGTGAGCAGGATCAGCGTCAGGAAAACTAGCCACTTGTCCATACAGCCGCAGTTGACGCTCACGGACTATACGGGAACAAATCTCATTTGAGTCTCTCACAGCAACCGCTTGTTGGACACAAAGTCCGACCAGTGATAACCAAGGATTCTCCGAAGAGACCTGTACCAAAGGAATTAAGTCTCCGTCTCAGATCCCTGGTCAGAGTCCAAGTCTCACATCCATAGAGCAAGACTGGAAGCACCAAGGACCTGAAGAGTCGGACTTTTGTCCTTCCCGCACAGGTACCGGCAGTGCACACCCCATGATCCAGTGAATCCATGACTCCCCAGGCCCGACCCAGACGTCTATTGACCTCTGATCACAGCAGCAGAGACATGAATATCACCGCCAAGGTAAGTGAATCTCTCCACGACCTCAACAAATAATATTCTATGCACAATACTCACCACAAAGCACCAAATTGAATGCTTACCCGAGTTGTATTGGCTTCACCTTCTATGCAAGTGGAAATCCGAGACGATAAAGGCCATCAAGTAAGTGGACATTTGGCGGGGTTTGACTAAACTTGGTTTTACACCAGCTTTCATCGATGAGGTGGTTGCTGCAAATCACACAGCGAGGTAGAAATTGTTAAACTTGTCCCATTCATACATATATGGTGCAAGTCATTGTAATATGGTTTTCACTTATCTAATGGTTGTTCTTTGCCATTTTTTCATACAATACATCTTATTCTATACAATACCATTTTCTTTCATTTGCAGGTGAACAATCGCGGCTGAATGCTTGAGTTTATGAGAAAAGTACAAATTGCATCGAGGTACGAGGTTATGGCAGTCAGTTGTCCCAAGTTAAAAGGTGGTGGAGAAATGGGTACGGCAGAAATGCAGTCCTCAACCCTAAGACCATCAAGAACTGTCGTCATATGAGGTTAATGACTACACGTTTGGATAAGGAGACGAAATGATCCATCATCACATCCTTGCTTGCCACAAGCCAGTCTCATGATCTGTGGATTTAAAAAGCACTTACATGTTCATATCGCTATAGGTTTACCATAAAAAAAACACCATTGTACAGATTATCAAGGTTAAATCAGGGTTATTGGTATATCTTGTTTAATTCTAATTAACCCTCATCATTGCTTTCACACTAAAGGTCAAACACACAGTTCCCATTCACTGGGAACTTTAACCAGGTAATGTGTTATTAACCTAACATAAGAGGCCTATCCCAGGTAACTGTCACATTAAACTCACAGATGTTGGGCATGTTGGACAGAGGGACACGGTCGCAATTGTGAATCAAGGTGACATTAAACGTCGCCTTCATCGCTGGTTCGTCGAAGCAAGGAAAGGCTTTGCGAGCATCAGCGGGTTCCATTTGAGATGTGGCCATTACCCTGGGAGAGGAAAGGAAGGAGGAGAGGGAGTCCAATGTGACCCATCCCATTGAGGTCCACCAACGATAATACTAAGCACCTGTAGGTCAGTCCAAGTAGGACCTGCAGATAGTTTCCACAGCTGAACTATTATCAATGGAGAACTCACTTTTGTTTTGCCATTTTTCCATATACTCGCTTCGGTAAAACCCAGCTAGGTCATTGGTGAGATTTCCTCTGAAGTTTGCCACAAAGGTGTATGACTTTCCAGCTTCAGATTCACGTCCAAGGTCAGGTACTGATGCTTTGTTATCAAACCCAGGGGTGCCATTTATTATTTGTCTTCATCATCGACAAGACTGATAGGGCCATCGTACTGGAGTTTGTGCTGTGGATCAACAGTGTGGATGTAGAATTTGTACATTGCATGAAGATTTTTACTTTACCAGAAAAGTTGTAAGCATCATCATTCAGGTCTAGAAATGGCTGAAGCTCCAGCTCGTAATGGATGGGAATGACATTGTTAGGAAGGCGCGTAGAAAATTGATCTTGAGAAGGAGTGGTGTCCGGCATATTTTTGGGTAGTGGCTCGCTTGATGCTTGACTTTGTAAATGGCTCGCTTGATGCTTGACTTGTAAATGGCTCGCTTGATGCTTGACTTGTAAATGGCTCGCTTGATGCTTGACTTGTAAATGGCTCGCTTGATGCTTGACTTGTAAATGGCTCGCTGATGCTTGACTTGTAAATGGCTCAGTTGATGCTTTAAATGTCGATGACTTGATCGGTGCTCGAGTTGTGATATCACTTTTCTGATCACTTTGAACTTTCTCGGTCACTAGTCCTCACCACAAGTCCCAACAGCCACGATGACCACAATCACTGCGAGTCCTAAGCATATTGCCACCTTGAAACTGACATAGTAACCCTTGCCCATGGTGCCTGGTTAAATGAAGAACAGAACTAAGACAGCCTTTTATGGAGCAACTTGAATCGGACATTGACCTCGCTGCTCCAACATGTATCGTTGGGTTTAAATATTAATGGGTCGCACGTGAACTTCAACTCACAAAACAATATAACAATTCGATGCTGCTAACTTATGCAAGTAGCAGGTGTCGGCACAAACTTTTCCTCAAAAACAAAGGTTAAAAAAAACCAGCACGTTGACCTCATGTTGTTGATATACACTTTCTCATGGTCTCAACTCCTTGTGCACTGCGCTCCCTTCAGTACAACCATCATCGCACACACCATGCATGTCCTGACTTTGTACTATGCACATCTGAACTCGGTGATTTGCACAAGTTTTATAGTCATTTTTGTATCTGCATGCCAAAAACAATACAAGAAGATAACCTCGCGCCCCATCATGTCCATATACCCTGACACCAAGAGCATGCTGCACAGACGGAAAGAAGACCCGTTTCACTCACATTTCATGGCAATGAAGGGAGATTTTGTGCAAAATAAAATAAAAACTACAAGCCGCGGAGGCGACGATGGTTCGCGGGCATTATTGAACAAATCCACGATAGGTACAATTGAGTTAGTGGAAGCTTTTGAGGAAGCCCTACCGTAAAAACCTATTCTCTTCTGTCAAAATTGACCAAATCAAATCAGATATTTTATATGTTGTACTTATGGACATTACACACAGACAGCTTCTAGGAAATGAAATTGCGAGAAAAAAAAATCGAGAAAAAAAGAAATAAAAAAAAAGAAATAAACTAGCCAGGAGGCGACGATGGTTCGCGCCTTGTGGGCATTATTGAACAATGCCACGATAGGTACAATTGAGTTAGTGGAAGCTTTTGAGGAAGCCCTACCGTAAAAAACCTATCTCTTCCGTCAAAATTGACCAAATCAAATCGGATTTTTTATGTTGCACTTGTGACATTATGCATCAGCTTCTAGGAAATGAAATTGCGAGAAAAAATCGAGAATAAATAAATAAAATAAAAAGTTCAAGTGTGTGTGGCTCCACCCACAAGGGGCATGGACGCCCTCATACAAAAAGACACAACTAGACCATGATATCTAGCTTGTGTCCAAGTTTCAATCAAGATCGCATCAAACGTCAACGGAGCTATGCCTGGAAGAGTCACAAACAGACAGACAGACAGACACACAGACACAACAAAAATAGTGGTCACTGCTGGCGCCCGCGAACCAATATATATTGTTACGATCTGGAAACCATTTGCATTCAACATACAGATGTCCCAAAAGTCAGTTATGTTGTTAAGTATGTGTGGTAGTCAGATCTCCTTCCTTTTGTCTATTGGGAGAATCAAAGGCATGTGTTGCGATTTTTTAGTTAGCTTATTACATCTAACTAGCCGTGAGGCAACGATGGTTCGCGGGCATTATTGAACCAATGCCACGATAGGTACAATTGAGTTAGTGGAAGCTTTTGAGGGAGCCCTACCATAAAAACCTATCTCTTCTGTCAAAATTGACCAAAATAAAATCGGATTTTTTTTATGTTGTACTTATGGACATTACGCACAGCTTCTAGGAAATGAAATTGCGAGAAAAAAAAAATCGAGAATAAATAAATAAATAAATAAATAAAAGTTCAAGTGGGCGTGGCTCCGCCCACAAGGGGCGTGGGACGTCCCTCAAAAAAAGACACAACTAGACCATGATATCTAGCTTGTGTCCAAGTTTCATCAAGATCGCATCAAACGTCACGGAGCTATGCCTCTGGAGAGAGTCACAAACAGACAGACAGACAGACAGGACAGACAGACACAACAAAATAGTGGTCAATGCTGGCACCGCCGAACCAACAAAACCTGACTTATGGCTCAACACAAACTCTTTTCACATGGTAAGATTTTTTTGTGTGTGTTCCCTTTGCAAAATAATACTTCCCACCCCAGCTAAATCACCTCCCCTTCCCAAGCCAAACCCCTTCTCCAATCCCCAACCAAAATTAAACTCCTCCTCACCTCCACTCCAACTAAACCCTCCTTCTAATCCCCCAATCAAACTGACCCCTCCTTCGTCCCACACCAAAACCCAACCCTCTCTCTTCCATCCTAAAAGTCATAAGAAAGTCTTTCAATCCTAAAACTGTAAATGCATCTTCCTCCTCACCCCACCCCCAACCCAAACTATTTAATTTCTTCTCCACCCTCAACTAACTCTTCCTCCCTGAGCATCAACTAAACATCTGAACTGCCTACCCCAAAACTAAACCTCTCCCTCCCCCTACATCTCAAAAAAATTCCTCCTCCATTCTCCCCACCTTCAATCTCCTATCACCAAAATCCACCCCCCCCCAACAATTAAACCCAAATCCCCACACCCACTGAAGCTCTAATATAAGCTCATGACACGAGGTCCTGAAAGCCATGAGCACATTGAGAGGGGAACAACAAGGAACTTTGGAGCAGAAAGAGGCCATCTCGACCATCGTGTTAGCGCTGCACTAACCCCATAAACATCACCCATCCTAGTCTTGCCCAATAAGGAAAAGTCCTTCCATCTGCAATGCTTATAGGCACCGATTTATTCCAATTTAAAAACGATCTACCATTTCTGCATCTTTCTACAGGGAGACCATTCTCGAACCAAAGACGAGCGTGACGGCTTAACATTGGAGTATGACGTCATAACAAATATGCTCCATATAAATATATACGGCTTTCAGTGGAGCCCGAAAAAAAAGGATTTCAAAAGCAAACGAACCAGAGCCAGTAAAGAGGAAGTTTAAATGTAAGAGGAGTGCGACGAGGTTCCGTTACATCGATCAAATTAACGATTCATTTATAGGACTCCAAACTTCCGTTGCACATTCCGCCGTGCCGCCGTGCCTCGGTGCTGTGACACTCACATGCAGAAAAATGCTCAAGTCGAGAGCACCGGGTCCGTGCTCTCCTTTTTTGGACTGCGCTGGCGATGAGCGAACGTGACACGTCGGGCACTATACCGGGGGCGCACGTAGGGGGCTCGTGTGGCCGGATCATTCCGGGACAGCGCCGGCTGTTCATCCGAGGCGGCCTCGTGAAAAGGCTGAAACCACGGCTCGACCTGAACCCGGCACTGTCGTACCTGATGAGCCACGTGGAGACACCGGAGATCGCAAGAACTCACCTGCGCTGCTCAATCACCGTGCTGACTCGGGCCGAGGCTTGCCTGCTCTCCGAATCTCCAGCGAGCCCCGACCCGACCTGACACGATCCTCCTCCAGACACGTGTCCACGCTCGAAGCTCTTCTGCCCGCACGAGGCTGTCCTACTCAAAATAATTAACAACATTGTAAACAAAACCAAGCTCAATGAGCTAAGATCCTCGTAATCTTAATGATGACGTCATAAAAACGATATGACGTCATAGTGATGTATCATATGTGCGATAATTCATCTCTGCTAATGCCCTGTTCGATTCCAGCAACAGAATGCAAAAAGCTTGCCTAGTTTCGGAGATAATTTTTAGGCGATTTCCATTAGCGGAGATATTTTGACGTCATAACTATTTTTCTCGGAGGAATTTTCAAACGTGGAGATGGTTACTGTCTGCGCAGGGTATTTTTACATATTACATGCCAAGTTCAGGAAGTTTAGATGAAAACTGTAGGCTGTGAACAAAAAGTCACAAGAAGAAGATGAAGAACAACAACGAGAGTAAGACTTAGAGATCCTCCACGAGGATCTAACAAAATAACTCCGACCGAACTGTGTATATAACTCCACGCAATTCGCGTTTAGCACGTACGGACCGTGGTCATTAAAAGATTTCCTCCAACCATAACTCATCAAACACTGATGATAAGAATTTCCAATGGCGACTGTTACCAGAACAAACATCCTTTGTGAACAACTCACTCAAATCACACAAGGAATTTTGGCGCAGACGAGGCATTTGGCCAATCCATCATACCTGGGCAAACACCCAGCGGTGTGTTCTCCAACCAGTTGGCTTGGAGAGTGCTCGTGGCTTGCCAAGTGGCTTTAAGCACTCAAGCAAGCAATCCAACGAAACAGTTGAGAAGGAACGACTGGTTCGGCAAGCGATAGCTAGCCGACTGGAAATGGAACACAACCCCTCAGGAAACGTCAACGTTTTTATTTTCAATGTACAGCTCATTGAGACAAATATTACAATCAATCCGTTATCAATGCCTACAGATCACTTATCAATAAATCAATGAGTTATCAATCTTATGTCTCATACAACACTTGCCAGTTATCAATCTCGTATGGTTAGCAATCAGTTACAATTTCATATCTTGTACAATTACTTATCACACACATTGTGTTGGCTTCGTGGTTAAGGTGGCTGGCTTAGGACCAAAGGTCCTGAGTTCGAGCCCCCGTTTTTTAACCGTTAAATTAACACCAGGCAGGGTTGACAGCCTGTCATCCTTCTGAGGTTGGTGAAATGAGTACCAGTGTACTGGGGTAATAACCATTTGGGGTAACATGCGTCGGAGTGGCAACCTGTCCAGGACTGTACTCCTTGCCAATGAAACTGCCTTGGTCGCCTTATGTGCCTGTTCGGCGCAAAAGGAATGGTATGTTATTATTATTATTATTATAACAACCACTTATCAATCAATGAGTTATCAATATTCCAATCAACGAGCTTCAATCAATCAGTTATTAATCTCGTATCTCATACAATTAGTTATCAATCTCGTATATCGTACATGAGTATCAATCTCGTATATCGTACAATCACTTGTCAATCAGTTATCAATCTCCTACAGTCGTACAATGAGTTATCAATCTTACATCTCGCTACAATCATAAGAACAAATATTCCCTAATAAATATGTAAGACCTACTTATAGATTAGAATTTTTTTAATCTTGGCATTTCTTGGACCAATATAAAGAATCTGAAAACTTTTTGAACGATATATATATATATATATATATATATATATATATATATATATATAAATATAAATATATATATATATATATTATATATATATATATATATATATATATATATATATGTATACAGGGTGAGTCAAAAGTAGCGCCCAATTCTGTTTTTTCGGCTGTCAGATTCTTTCTGGGAAGTCATGTTGTTAATAATTGTCTTGCAGATTATTAATTTTCGTATTTATTTATTTTGATTTGTTTTGCAGGTTAATGCTGCGAGTTTGGAAAGTTACTGAATTTGCACCAAATTGGACCATGAATTACCTTCAATGAATCAACGCATTGCGGCCATGAAACATTAATACAAATGTAATGAACAACCAACGATGGCGGCACGCCGTTTGGCACAGGAATTCGATATTAATCCACCTCAGGGAAGAAACATACGATTGATTGTCGAGAATTTTAAGCAACAGGGTCGGTAGCCACTGCAAAGAAGTCCGGTCGTCCGAAAACGGCAACGAATGTAGCTAAGGCTGAAGAAGCCATCAAAGACTGGAACAAAGTCCGCAAAAGTCAACTCGCCGTTTATCTACAGAGTTGGAAGTGAGCCAATCAAGTGTTATCCGTATCCTTCACCAGAAAAATGGAAACCTTACATTCCATGCTTACTGCATGCCTTCATGATGGAGATGACGACCGCCGTCTTCAATTTTGCGAAGAGTTCTTAGCTAAACTTCACGAAGAGGACACAATGCTAGACAACATCTGGTGGTCAGATGAGGCATGTTTTAAGCTTAATGGCACAATTAACAGACACAATTGTGTCTACTGGGCTGCGAATAACCAAGAGTGACGGTTGAGAAGGAGGTAAATTTACCTGGAGTGACAGTTTGGGCAGCCATATCTCCATTAGGGATAATTGGACCCTTTTTCTTTGGGGATCTGTCACTGCAGAAATTTACCTGGATATGCTGCAAACTTTCTTTGGCCCAGGGTACAAGATCAGGACTGTTATTCCAGCATGATGGAGCTCCACCTCATTTAATGGACGTTATGTTCGTCAGTGGCTTGATGAAAACTTTCCCAGAAAGTGGATCGGCCGCCGCGGTCCGATCGAGTGGCCGGCACGCTCCCCAGACCTTACACCTCCAGATTTCTTTCTTTGGGGGCTCATGAAAGACCTTGTTGATCGTGAAAAGCCTCGTACCATTCAGGAATTGAAGGCTCAAATCACTGCAAAGTTCGAGGAAATTGATATCGAACTCTGCAGACGTGTGTGCCGCTCTGTGCCTGCTCGGCTGCAATTGTGCATCGATCACGAGGGAGGGCACTTTGAAAATTGCAAGTAAAACAGCTTGTACAGTTCCGTAATAAGTTTTCTTGAATAAATGGTTCGATAAACATGTCATTCATTTATTTCTACCTTCTTGTACACTGTAATACAAATGGCAAACAAACAATAACTGACAGAAATGGGGTGCTACTTCTGACTCACCCTGTATGTATACATATATATATGTATATATATATATAATATATATGTATATATATAGATATACTATAACACAAGGAAAACACTTTGAACCTTTTTTCTCTGGTCATCCGCCATCACTGCCCATGATCTTCTCTACCCCCATTAGCCCAACCCACAAAGTTAATGCTCCTGGAAGAGCAAGAACGCTGAACGGATCAAGACGCAACAGAACAACAGGAACAGTATGGGGGGGGAGGGAGTATGCAGGGGTGGACAAGATGGATACAGAGGAAAACTCTCAGGAAGGAAAAACAGAAACTTGGAATGAGGTGGGCTGGGTGGGGGGTAACGGGGTAGAAAAGATCATGGTTCACCCATAAATGCCTAAATGTACACTTTAAATCCATAGGAAAGTTAATAGTCATTAAATAGTGGATATACAGACTGGGTTTAATTTGCAAAAATAACTTGTGAAGCATCATGCCCCTCCTATACACATATCTATGTGGGGGGGGGGGGGGGGTAACGTGGTCGCATCCTCACGCGGGGATGGGATGGGGGGGGTAACGTGGTCGCAGCCTCACACGGGGGTGGGGAGGGGGCGTAAATTGGCCGAGGCAAATGTTGTACCGTGCATCACCACCTGGTGGTGGTGGTGGTGGCAGAGTGTATTACAATTTCCCTTTTTAACATGGGAAACGCTGAGGTTCCCATCGTGTGCGTATGTGTATGTGTGCGTGTGTGTATGTGCATGTGTGTGTGTGAGGTGTGTGTGTGTGAGGTGTGTGTGTGTGTGTGAGGTGTGTATGTGTATGTGTGTGTGAGGTGTGTGTGTGTGTATGTGTATGTGTGTGTGTGTGAGGTGTGTGTGTGTGTGAGGTGTGTGTGTGTATGTGTATGTGTATGTGATGTTGTTGTGTGTGTGTGAGGTGTGTGTGTATGTGTATGTGTGTGCGTGTGTGGATGTGTGTGTGTGTGTATGTGTGTTTGTAGTGGTGTATGTGTATGTGTGTGTGGTGTGTGTGTGTGTGAGGTGTATGTGTGTGTATGTGTGTTGTGGTGAGGTGTGTGTGTGAGGTGTGTGTGTGAGGTGTGTTGTGTGTGTGAGATGTGTTGTGTGAGATGTGTGTGTGTGAGATGTGTGTGTGAGATGTGTGTTGTGTGTGTGTGAGATGTGTGTGTGAGATGTGTGTGTGAGATGTGTGTGTGTGTGTGTGTGGTGTGTGTGTGAGATGTGTGTGTGTGAGATGTGTGTGTGGAGATGTGTGTGTGTGTGAGTGTAGTGTGTGTGTGTGTGAATGTGTGTGTGTGTGAGATGTGTGTGTGTGTTGAGATGTGTGTGTTGTGTGAGATGTGTGTGTGTGTGAGATGTGTGTGTGTGAGATGTGTGTGTTGTGAGATGTGTGTGTGTGAGATGTGTGTGTGAGATGTGTGTGTGTGAGATGTGTGGTGGTGTGAGATGTGTGTGTGTGAGATGTGTGTGTGTGAGATGTGTGTGTGTGAGAGTGTGTGTGTGAGATGTGTGTGTGTGGAGATGTGGTGTGAGATGTGTGTGTGAGATGTGTGTGTGAGATGTGTGTGTATGTGGTGTGTGTATTTTGTATGTGTATGTGTGTGTGTTTGTGTAGTGGATGAGGTGTGTGTATGTGTATGTGTGTGTGAGTTGTGTGTGTGTGTGTGTGTGAGATGAGGTGTGTGTATGTGTATGTGTGTGTATGTGTATGAGATGTGTGTGTGTATGAGGTTGTGTATGTGTGTGTGTGTGAGGTGTGTGTCTGTGTGTGTGTGGTGTGTGTGTGTGAGGTGTGTGTGAGGTGTGTGTTTGTGTGAGATGTGTATGTGGATGTGTGTGTGTGTGTATGTGTATGAGATGTGTGTGTGTATGAGGTGTGTGTATGTGAGGTGTGTGTCTGTGTGTGTGTGTGAGTGTGTGTGTCTGTGTGTGTGTATGTGTGTGTGTGTGGTGTGTGTAGGTGTGTGTGTGTGTGTGCGTGTGTGTGTGTGTGTGAGGTGTGTGTGTGTAGGTGTGTGTGTGCATTTTTCTCAGCGATGGCCGAACTGATCTTCATCAAACTTTCAGAGGTTCATTAATGAGCGCTGGGTGGCGGTATTTGGCATCAACATTTATTTTATTTTATTTTTAATCTCTCTATGGTGCCAAAGCCTTTGTAGCGATGTGATCTAAAATACTAAATGATCCCCGGCCCTATTCCTCAGTAGGTATAGGGAATTGTTTTAGGCCTCCACAAAAAAAAAAGTAGAAAAAACAAAATTTGATTTCTTCAAAATGCCAACAGGATAAGAACAGCACCAGGCAATGCTGGGTACTCCTCGTGTGTTATTAAACAGCAAAGAGGAGGAACCATTGTGTGTGGAAGAGTAAAACGAAAAGGTGGCAAATTATAGGTTATATCAGTGAAATGAGAGTCATCACCAAGTAATCGAATTACCCGAGATGTTTAATGAATAAGCCTCAGCTGATTCCATGAGTTTGATGCCAAATTTGCATTTTCCTGATTTTCCTCAACCGTTGTCTTTTGGATACCACGATTGACTCCATATTGACTCCACGTTCGGGAGGGACGTGCTGTACTTTAGGGGATCAACAGCAGAGGGCACTGAGCTCACACACAATCCGTGTGGACGAATCGGACTGCTGGGGAAAGAAATATCTGAGTAATATATTGCTATGAAAATCAGAACTTCAGTATTTTTTGTGATGTTTTGCATTTATTGAATGGAAAGGTGGATTATGTACATATTGTTGTCATGGGACTTTTGTGGGACAGGGGCCCAGTCTTATTCCTCATCTATATTTAATGACCTCTCGGGTGCCCTGGAAAACCCTCTCTATTTTTACAGATGACTCCACATTGTGTTGTACTGCACTGAACTGCACAACTTGCACAGACAGCCAACCTCTAGGAGGCAGACAGCAGCTGTGTCACTACCTGCTGATCTCGAAAATCATTCGACTGATAAATGGAACATGTCCTTCAATCCTTCAATCTGACAAAATTTCACCCTCTCGCTCTGGAATGATCGTCAAATGCACCCACCTATTTATTTCCTTGGTCAACCCCTGGATGAGGTTCAATCTCTTGAACTTCTAGGCCTCACCATCAGCCATGACCTTTCCTGGGCTGATTACATAGCAAAGCTGGCCTCCAACACCAGCGGCAGAGTGGGCATCCTCCGTCGATCCACATCTTTCCTTGGAAAATTAGGGCTACTCACAGTCTACGCAACCTTTGCCAGAAGCCCAATGGAGTACTGTTCTCCACTGTGGGCTAGCACCATCACAGCCGTCTACCCGGGATTCTGTGAAATCTAAAGCTCTCGACATTATTGGAGTCTCCCATGAAGCACAAAGTCTGTTGCCCTCACATCGTAAGGTGGTCGATAATCTCCGTTTTCAACCGTCTATTCTCAATTATTGCTCTCTCTGCTCTCTCAGCCCTTCAATCCCCCCCCCCCCCCTACACATGTACTCCACGATGCACGCATCCTTCGAGGAACCCCATCCTGGTTAAACATCCAAAATCCAGGCTGACTGCACACCTCAACTGTTTTGTTCCTCGCTTCTCCCTCTATGGAACCCAATTGGACATTTTCTTTCAAAAGTGGTCATTGTGATCCCTTGCCAATGGAAAGTATTTCATGGGATCATTGAAATAAGTGGAACCCTTAAAAAAAATCAAACTGTGAAGTTATTTCTCCCTTTGGTGCTCAGTGTAAAGCCAGGTGAAGCCCAAGGTATATTTTGAGCACCGCCTGTCTCATGACATACACGGGAAAAATTTATGCACTACCTACGTTTTGCTGGATCACAGCAATAACTGAGAAAACTCGAACGGCACTCGGTAGAGCGCTTACTTCCGTTAGGCTGAACAGTTTACGTTTTGTATCCCACTGATAAGGCCGGATCTGAATCCAGTCATGAACCAAAATCTAATCAGCTTGTTCTCATCACCAAACCAACTCATCCACCAAGTTTGTCATAATCTGTCCAAAACTTTTTGAGATATCCTGCTTACAGATAAACAAACAAGCAGTCATAGACTGGTACTTATGAAATCGTCAACTAGACGTCTGACCTTGTCTAATAAAACCTGTCTCTAGAGAAGGTAGCGACGCAAACCAGAAGTTTCTACGATGATTCTTACCAAACCATCAAAAATCGAATGTTTAACCTCACTGTGACCTTGACCTTTGACCGATTTTGACCAAACTCTAAACAGCACTAGCCATCACCCTCCTGAATCACATGGTGTAATTTGACATTGGTAGCTTCTTCCGTTCTCGAGTTATCGTGCCTTCAACAAACACAAACACACACACACACACACACACACAACAAAACAGATGATGGAAGTCATCAATATACTTACGAAATCTTTAGATTTCATAAGTAATAAACAAGCAGTCATAGACTGGTACTTACGAAATCGTCAACTTGACCTCTGACCTTGTCTCATAAAAGCTGTCTCTAGAGAAGGTAGCGACGCAAACCAGAAGTTTCTACGATGATTCTGTACCAAACCTCTCATAAAACATCCGATTTTTACCAGAATTTCGACAAACGAGTGTTAAGCATACTTAACCATTACCAAAAGTGAAGACAGGATTGAAATTGACTTTAAAACGAGCGAGTAATGCCGTGTGTTGCAATCCCCCTCATTAGTATAATCTTCAGTTAAGCCTCAGATACGACACCCGACATAAATCTCATAAAACATCCGATTTTTACCAGAATTTCGACAACCGAGGATTAAGCATACTTAACCGTTACCAAGAGTGAAGACAGGATTGAAATTGACGTTAAAACGAGCGCGTAATGCCGTGTGTTACAATCCCCCTCATTTGCATAATCTTCAGTTAAGCCTCAGATACGACACCCGACATAAATCTCATAAAACATCCGGTTTTTACCAGAGTTTCGACAACCGAGTGTTAAGCATACTTAGCCATTACCAAAAGTGAAAACAGAATTGCGATCCGAGTTAAAACGAACTCGTAACGTCACCGAAGCAAAAATCTCCATTTCTCCACGCAATTATTTAATATTATTTTATCAAAGCACCAAAACCGTAATATTCGGCCATCCACCAACAATCTTTACATAATCCGATGGCTTAGCGAGTCGGCATGCGACGAAACCTTTATTGGGATAAAAAAATGACCTTTAAACCCCATCTTTATTGAAAACACGCCACGGCCTACAACCAGGCAAGGCGTTCTGCGCCATGGGTGCAAACACTGAAACCCAAAACAGCCGTGACTCGAAGAATTAACACAAATTCCGCAAACTTACCTCGTTCTTCCAAACTCAGCTCCGTTTAATAAAAGCTGTCTCTAGAGAAGGTAGCGACGCAAAGCAGAAGTTTCTACGATGATTCTGTACCAAACCATCAAAAATCGAATGTTTGACTCACTGTGACCTTGACCTTTGACCGATTTTGACCAAAATCTAATCAGCGCTAGCCATCACCCTCCTGAATCATGTGGTGTATTTGACATTGGTAGCTTCTTCCGTTCTCGAGTTATCGTGCCTCAAACAAAAACAAACAGAGATGAATCTCAATATACTTACGAAATATAAACAAGCATCATAGACTGTACTTGAAATCGTCACTGACCTCTGACCTTGTTAATAAAAGCTGTCTCTAGAGAAGTAGCGACGCAAACCAGAAGTTTCTACGATGATTCTGTACCAAACCATCAAAAATTGAATGTTTGACCTCACTGTGACCTTGACCTTGACCGATTTTGACCAAAATCTAATCAGCACTAGCCATCACTCCTGAATCACGTGGTGTAATTTGACATTGGTAGCTTCTTCCGTTCTCGAGTTATCGTGCCTACAACCAACACACAAACACACAACACACAAACACACAAACACACACACACACACACACACACACACACACGACGAAGTATCAATATACTTACGAAATCTTTAGATTTCGTAAGTAATAAGAAAAAGACGTCGTGCAGAGCACGATGCTTTAAAATCCACCCCCATCTCCAAAGGTTGCCATGGATACATCAAATTGTCAATTTCATCTTTCATTAAGCCTGTTGTTGGCTTAGTGGTTAGGGTGGCGGCTTGGGATCCCAGGGTCCTGAGTTCAAGCCCCGTTGGCCGCTGAATTAAAATACACCAGGAGGTTGACTCAGCCTGTCATCCTTCCGAGGTCGGCAAAATGAGCACCAGTGTACTGGTAAGGGGGACACTGCATCAGCGGCATATCCGCGTCCCAACCAATGATGCAACCCAGCCACAGGCTGCACTTGATAGAGAGATCTATATATTACTAAAACTCTCATCTTGTATGTATGTATGTACGTATGTATGTATGTTCCCAAATACAGCCAAAACGGTACATGATAGCGCAAAAATTTTAGGGCCACCTACTCACCATTCTCCTGTGGTGTGCAGTATCAAGTTTCGTTCAAATCTGGCAACGAAAAAATTATTAAAAAATCAATTCCTGGTACTCTTTGGGAGAATTTGATCATTGCAAACAACCTCAGTGGTATAATTCGCTGGAGCTATCTTTTTTTTTTCTTGAAATTATTTATTAAAAAATCTCAAACATTTAGTATAGACAAATAACTATTTATTTGTATGCATAAAATAAACATCGCCATTTTGATCTAATACTTCCGTGTTCATTAAGAATAAAATTGTGTTTAGAAGATTATGCACAATAATTTCTTCGACTTTATTTTCTCCGTTTTTTTTTTCACATTGACGCACAATATCAAGTTTCGTTCAAATCGGGCAATGAAAAAAACTTATTAAAAAATCAATTCCCGATTCAGTCAAGTACTCCGAGATTATTTGATTAATGCAAACAATCTCAGCGGTATAGTTTGCTGGAACTATCTATTTTTTCTTTAAATGATTTTTTCTTCAACCGCTGTCACAACGGGAACCCAACGGGTTCACGGGTCATCGAGTTGCTATTAAAATTCACAATCGTAATCAAAGCTCAGGTCAATCAGATGAAAATTGATTATTTTTCAGAATGAAATTGACGATTTTCGAAGCTCGACCTTGAGTTGACCTTTGACCTTTTGACCTCAAAAATAGTTGGCTTCCAAATTCAGTGATGCACTTTGCAATTGCTGCTTAATTTTCAGGTTAATCGGATGAAAATTGATGATCTTTCAGATGACATTTGATGATTTTAGAATTTGACCTTCAGTTGACGTTTGACCTTTTGTCCTCAAAAATAGTGGCTTTCCAATTCAGTGATGGACGAGGCAAATCCTGTTCAACTTTCAAATCAATCGGATGTAAATTGAGGATTTTAGAAATCTCACCTAAGTTGTTGACCTTTGGCCTATGATGACCTTTTGTAGATGTTGACTCAAAAATAATTGGCTGGTTGAATTCAGTGACCTGAAATCTAAATCCTCTTCAAACTGAGGATTTAAAAAATCTCACAAAGTTGTTGACCTTTGGCTTATATTGACTGTTGACCTCCAAAACAATAAACCTCTTCCTGATGACAACTCTCTACCATGTGGTGAAGTTTTGTGAAGATTGGTTTAAAATTGTGACCTGTATGCGATAAACAGACAGACAGACAAACAAACAGACAGATCGACGAACCAATGGACTTGAAAAATCTTCGATTTTGCAAGTAACAAAAATATGAAATTTCTATGCTGGATAGAACTTAAATTCATCAATTTTAATTCACCCTGTCATCCAACGTTAAAGGATCAGTAAAATATAATTCCAGCATCCTGATCCGCATCCAGATCCTGCTGTCCTTGGTCGGTCACCTACATACAACAAAATGTTCAGAATGATTGCTTCAAAACTGTGGACAAAAATCGTGTGACAAACAAAGAGAGAGACAAACAGACACTACTAAGTACTTTTGCCAAGTAACAGACAAACGGACCCAAATGGAATATCCTCTCCTTTGGCGAGGTGATGAACAAGTTATACTTTTACGCTCCTCCAAGTGTGCAGTGGTGCCAGAAGGGGGCACTGCAATATGGAACACCATCCTTTGGAAGAAGACGTTAAGCTTGCAGTCCTGTTTGCTTCCCCTACTTCATGAGCATTCTAGGTTTTTTATATTTAATTTTTGCAAAGAGCAGGTCTTTGGTTCGGTCCGAAGGTCAAATCCAAAACTTGTGCGTGTGTCTCACTGAGTTCATTATCCTACCTCCTTCATAACCCCCATTCGATCTATTCCGGGTCTATTACCGA
>CM068962.1:49764449-49782112 GCA_035128595.1 Eptatretus atami
CGATCTTGATGAAACTTGGTTATGCGTTCGATATCAATGTCTAGTTGTGTTTTCCTGGATTAGGGCGTGCTACGCCCATTATGGGCGGAGCCACGCCCAAAAAATAGCCATTTTTAGGGGGTAGTCAGATTAAATATCTATGTTCTCCTAGGGAATTGACTGAATGCATTGGGTTCTTCGGTTTTTGAATAGCAAAATGAATTATCTAAAACTTGTCATTGTCCGATTTTTCATTTTCATCCAAGGTCAAGGTCACAAGGTCAAAAACTTAGAAAATTGCGAATTTTGACATAAAAATCATACGACCCCCCAAACTTTGAGAGCCAGGATGACAATATTTTTTATGCATAATCTTGAGGTCATTCCCCACCTAAAGTCTTGAAACATTTGCTCTATCCCGAACACCTGCCCTGGCGCCCCTTCAAGGTTTGCTTTTTCCGCTGATTCATCAAAGTATGGAATAATCCAGGAGTGGAAATGCCATATAGCCTATTTGATGTTATATTGTTCCTGAATGTTCCAGAGTAAGTTTTGCACCAAAGATCATAATCCTTGACCTTTGACCTTTAAAGGCACAAAGGTCAAATTTTCAAATTGTGGGAATCGAAACCAGGTTTTGACCTTATTCGACGAAACTAACTCAAATAAGCTATAGCACGTATCTGTTTCCTTATTTTTAAATGTCCACAACGTTGTTTGTGACCTTATAAAGGTTATGCAAAGGTCAATTTTCAAAGTTGTGGAATCGAACCGGGTTTTCGACCTATTCGACGAACTAACTCCAATAAGCTATGAGCAAGTATCCTGTTTCATTATTTTAATGTCCACAACATTGTTTTGTGACTTTAAGGTTATGCAAAGGTCAAATTTTAAAAGTTGTTGAACGAAACGGGTTTTCAACATTTGCAGCTAATAACCTGTCACCCGTACCACATCATGTTGATCATTTTTATAACTTGTCAAAAATATTAACTACATTGTCTAATCTGAACTTCTGAAACAATCTACATCATCAAATACCGCTCGTGAACCATCGTCGCCTCCCGGCTTGTTTTTTAAATTTATTGTTGAAGGCTCCAGTCATGGACTAAATAGTCCTCATCGAGGCCAGGCCTTAAATAAAAGAACTGCATTGATAGAAAAGTAAGGAAAGAGGGAATAGTGTAGGAGTTTTTGAGGAAGTAAAAAAAAATCATCAGCTTTTTGAAAAGGGGAAGGTTATAAGTGTTTGGGAAGACGTGAGAAGGTAAGGTGTTCCAGAGTTTGGCGGTGGAGGAGAAGAAACAAACATCGTAACGGCCTACCCTTGAATTGCCAATGGCCACACAATAATCATGTGATGTAGCGGCTTGTCGAGTATACCTTGGTCTTGCTAATGGTGGAGGTACACAAGCAGCAAGCTCTTGTGAGCAGAAACTGAAGTAATATCTGTAGAAAAGAGAAAGAGAGCCTACTTTGTGGCGTAATGTGAGCGGGTCGAGTTTTGAGGTCACATTGGTGGAGGTGACAAGTCGAATAACTTTGGATTCAAATCTGTCCAGTAAGTACGTGGAGCTGGAACCTTCCCAGATCTGAGAGCAGTACTCTATACAATGATGAATCAATCCTTTATATAGTTGAAGCAACTGTTCAGAGGAGAAGAATCTTCGACATCTGAACAGGACTCCTAATTTCTTTGAGGCTTTACACTCCTCCTCAGCATCAATTTTCCATGGCTCCCGCTTTTTCATCTATGATGGTTTGTTGCCATTTTGGCTTCTAGGATAAAGGCAAGAGAGGGAAAATAGCCGAGCATTATTCTTGCACGGGTGTCCACATGCATGGTACTTGACCCCAAGGTGAACTGCCATGGCTGCAACTTTCCTTCTGAGATTATTTTGCAGCAGACCTTCTATTGGTGTCTCTTCAAATATAGTGGCTCCACTATAAATTAAAATATGACACCTGCTTCTGTCATGCGCATCATCTTCCCCAGCATTTTGGTTAACCTTGCATTCCTTCATTGCATCATTCAGTACATCGCTGTATTACTTGAATGGATGGCCCTTCCTTCTTTTTCCTGCTTGAAGTTAGCCATAAAATAACACTTTTCGAATATGATCCGAGTCCATTCTGAAAACATGACTGGCCCATTACAAGTTTCGCTTTTTCAGCAGGTAATCCATCGATATCCACTAACCTCAAATTAACACCTTCACATTTGTTATACTAAAAACACCCGCTCCCTTCGGGAGCATTGGCAAGTTGGCTCGGAGCAGAAATTTGGGATTTGTTCAGGGTGCCGGTGATAGCTCGCCTCGTCTTTGTGAAGGACTCCGTGGGATCTTTAACTTCCAGAACATAAAGCCAGCAGATGGAAAGCCCAGTTTAACGTCCATTTGAGGGACAGCACACACATTGATGAATCACCCTGCCTGTGAAACACCAGGATGACAGTTTATAGCTGGGTTTGGGATTCAAATGACAGGCTCAACAGCTTAGAGATGAGTCTGCATACCTCTTAGGCCATCCTGACAGTTATATAACACACACAAATGGTTGAAACTTGAGTGATTCCCACTCATCAATCAACATCTACCCAAATTTCGAGTCAATACATCAAGTTATTACAAGTGAGCAGCGGCAGTGATATGTAGCTAACACCACACACCACACACACACACACACACACACACCACCACACGACACACCACACACTAGGTATACATAGTGGACATTCTAAGAACTACAAAATAAGTAGTAGCAATAGTAATAAAAGAGATTATAGAGCATTAATTAAATTGCTCAAAGGCGAGCCATCTATTCTGGGTAAATCCAAAACATTTGCCTTTATTTGTTGGATCCCTGAAATCCACATGAGCCCCAGTAATTTAAGGTTCATCAATGCACAGAGATAATGCAGTTTTAAAGTACTATCAGACTGTATTACAGCCGAAATGTTGTTGTTAGCAAACGCATATTGTATCGGGATTATTTTCTGAATTCAGTTTGCTTGTTGCGTCATTGCTTAATCCGCTGTCACACCTTGACGATTTAGCCAGTGTATGCCAACGTATGAAAAATTTGTCTAAAACGCTGGAACACGTCGAATACGTTATGGGTAAGTTTTCTATACGTTAAGAGCAGCTGAAGCAGCTGGCATCGTCGTAGTATGCGAGCTCGTCGACAATTTTAACATGCTCAAAATATTTTCGACGTATGCCAGCGTATGACTCACACGTTCGCATACGCTGGCCATAAGTTGTAGGCACGTTACGCGATCGTTGACACACGTCGACACACGTTACTTGTAAGTTACTCATAAGTCGAAACACGTCGAGGTAATGTTTAGCGTACCCGAAAACTTATTTCTAACCTATGAGTAACGTGCTTTGAACCTATGAGTAACGTGCTTTGAACCTATGTGTAACGTATCTCCAACGACATTGACATATGTAGACGTATTTGATGTCTTCGGACGACCACAGAACTTACTGAAACGTGTTTCTAACTTACAGCTACATATAGTGGCGTATTGGCAGCATTTAGGGGAATTGGTAATATAAAAATGGGCTTCACAGGAGGAACCCCTCAGTTTCCAGACTCCATGGTTTTTATTTTCTTTTTTTCTTCGCATGACGGTGATGTTGACACTTCGATTTCTAGTGCGGTTATAATATAATATAATTAAAGGCTGCCGCTCAACGATTTAAATCATAACCGCACTAGAAATCGAAGTGTCAACATCACCGTCATGCTGAAGAAAAAAATAAAATAAATTTTTTTTATCAGCGTGCTTCAGCGTGCTCTTAACGTATACAAAACTTACCATAACGTATTCGGCGTGTCAGCGTATTCGGCAAATTTTTCATACGTCGGCATACGCTGGCTAAAACGTCAAGGTGTGACAGGGCCTTGCCACTTCGATGTCTAGTGCGGTTATGATTTGAATCGTCGAGCGGCAGCCTTTTAATGGGCTACGCCACGTGATCGTCGGCGATACCTGCCACGCTATGCATACGTTAGACTATCGTTGGCATAGGTTGTGAACGCAACAACACGCTAAGCATTCGTTGGTATAAGTTTATGTTATCGAAACGTTCTGTGTACGTTACTAATACGTTATGCATACGTCCAACTCGTTATGAATACGCAAAAACTTAAAAAAACATCAATAGTTCAGCGTAGGCCAACGTTTTACATACATTTTGATACGTTGCCATACGCTGGCTAAAACGTCAAGGTGTGACAGCGGCTTTAAGCCCTGGCTGTGCCACTGATGTGGTGACATGGGCAATGTAGTAGGGTCATATCCAGGACCCGTGACCATGGAGAGCATAAGTTTGAGGATGGATTTTGGTACTTTGGGGTATTTAGAAAAAACGAGCTTCTTATACCCTCCCAAAAGTGTGGGCTAACTCCACCAGAGGGCAAAATCCAAAATGGCCACTGGTGGCCATCTTGGAATTACACAATTACATTACTCTTGAGTAAAATAACTTACAGACATGAAATAAGTGTTGTTTTTTACTAATTTAATGACTAGGATTCCATTTCAGTGGTTATTTTCTCATTTTGGGGTAATCTTTAACATTAAATTCAAGATGGCTGCCAACGGCCATATTGAATATTTGAATATGTCCCACTTTCCGAAATTTTGTAGCTTTTACCCTCAGCCAGAATTAGGCTGAAAAAGGGTATTGTCGTCATAGCGTTGTCCGGGCGTCGGGGCGTCCATCGTCTGTCAACTTTTGGTTTCCGTCGATTTCGAGGAGAACGCCTTGTCCAATTAAATCCATTTTGGCAGAGTATGTTGGGGTTGAGTAGAGGAAGGTTCTTCGAAAATGGGCGTGCTGCGATTTTCAATGTGGCTCCATGGCAGCCATTTGAATTTGTTTCTGTCGATTTGGAGGAGAACGCCTTGTCCGATTAAATCCATTTTTGCAGGGTATGTTGGGGTTGAGTAGAGGAAGGGTCTTTCGAAAATGGGCGCGCTGCGATTTTCAATGTGGCCTCCATGGCAGCCATCTTGAAATTGGTTTCCGTCGATTTGGAGGAGAACGCCTTGTCCGATTAAATCCATTTTTGCAGGGTGTGTTGGGGTTGAGTAGAGGAAGGTTCCTTTCGAAAATGGGCGCGCTGCGATTTTCAGTGTGGCCGCCCCGGCAGTTCGTCTTGAAATTGGTTTTCGTCAATTTCGAGAACGGCTTGGCTTGTCCGATTAAATGCATTTTTGCAGTGTGTGTGTGTTGGAGTTGAGTAGAGGAAGGTTCCTTTCGAAATGGGCGCGCTGCGATTTTCACTAGCCGCCACGGTAGCCATCTTGAAGTCTGATTGATTTCGATATTACGTCCAACGTGCTCTAACTGACTGCATCATCGTGATATCACTGCTTCCTTTTACAATGCATGGGCTGAGGGGTTACGCCCGCTTTGCGGAGCTATTTTTACTATTATAGTAATTATGCTGTTTATTTTGTCACAGGATCTTTGGATTTCTGCTAGCAAAATACCACCGACTGCCACTACAACTGATCAGTCATCACATCACATCCCAACTGTTGAGTAACAGAATTAACTGAGTTCAGACTAACATGTCTGAAGAATCAACCAGTAGCAGAAGTAGCAACCCCCCTCCTCAATGTGTGTTGCAATGTGGTGATCATATTGATCAGGAAGACTCACTTGATGGGATTTCCAGTGGAAAGTGGCAAAGCTTGCGTGAAAAAGCAGCTAATGTAATTGTGTAATTTCCAAGATGGCCGCCAGTGGCCATTTTGGATTTTGCCCTCTGGTGGAGTTAGCCCACACTTTTGGGAGGGGTATAGAAGCTCATTTTTTTCTAAATACCCCAAAGTACCAAAATCCATCCTCAAACGAACTTATGCTCTCCATGGTCACAGGAGTCCTGAATATGACCCTACTAATGAGACCAATTTTCAAATGCTTGCAAACCCTCCATGAAAGGGTGAGGTTATATTCTGATGTTAAAACATTCTGGATCAGAGATAATTCCAAACATGTAATTGATAGCATCCACAACATTATCGACATGTAAAAAGCGAAATGTCGATCAAATGTTGATCAGCCAAGTTGGCCAGAGCAGTAGATAAAGCATTTACTGGAGGTAGTGAGGCGTACATTACACTCTATCAAAAAGATCATACTAGTTTGTAAAGGAAAGTCTATCTTCATGGAGTTTTTCAAATAATAAACTTGAAGAAAGAATTCAATTTTTTTTTTCTTGAACAAGGGATACCTTACATTTAGCAGCAGGATATTCAACAAACTGGGGATACCTATAGGTTTGGATCTGGAACCTTTCTTTGCAAATTTGATACATTTGAGTCTGATTGGATCCGGAAGATGTGCAGGAATAAACCAACAACTGCAAGAAGGTGCGGAAGCACTTTGGATTCATTGATGATTGATGAACAATTAATGAGAAGGGTTTTTGGTCAATTATGCTGACAGAATGGCCAAGAGGCGTGCACACTCGCTTCAAAGCAGTCTAGCCTGGGTTTGAGACTCGACCCAGCTAAAAACTGTCATCCCAGTGTTTAACAGGCAGGGTGATTCATCAATGCGTGTGCCGTCCCTCGAGTGGACAGTAAACTGGGAGTAATTGGTGGCAATTAAAGATCTCACTGTGTCCTTCGTGAAGAGTAGGCAAGCTGTCGCCTTGCACCATGGCCAAATTCCTGCTGGCCAGGCAATGCCAAACTACCCAATATAACCCTTGCCAAGAAACTCCTTCGGCTTCACCGATGCTCTGTAACAGCGTATGACACATCAGAATTGGATGTGTATATTCACGCTGTCTGTGTGTGTATGTACAAATCCACTAAACTTTAAAAGCAGACAAAGTGGTTCCATGCAGCCAATACGTGAGGAGGTATGCCATAAATTTCTGGTAGTCAAGACAATAATTTGTAAATACAGTACCAGCAAAGAATGACAGACTCTTTTTGAAAGGTACCAGGATTATTTAATACCTTCAAGCATGGTTCACTCCACTTAAAATCATCTCATGATGGATGATGTAATCTACGATAAAATGCCTTACGCAGCACCGAATCAAAAAATAATCATAATAATAAAAACAAGCCGGGAGGCGACGATGGTTCACGAGCGGTATTTGACAATGTAGATTGTTTCAGAAGTCAAGGATGAGACAATGTGATAAATGTTTGACCAAGTTATAAAAATGATCAACATGATGTGGTACGGGTGACAGGTTATTAGCTGCAAATGTCGAAAACCGGTTTCGTTCAAAAACTTTCAAAATTTGACCTTTGCATAACCTTTAAAGGTCACAAAACAATGTTGTGGACATTAAATAAGGAAACAGGATACGTGCTATAGCTTATTGGAGTTAGTTCGTCGAAGAAGGTCGAAAACCGGTTCAATTCCCACAACTTTGAAAATTTGACCTTTGTGAACTTTAAAGGTCAAAGGTCAAGGATATGACCTTTGGTGCAAAACTTCCTGTGGAACATTCCAGGAACAATATAACGTCATATAAGGCTGTATGGCATTTCGCACTCTCGATTAATCCATACTTTGATGAAATTCAGCATAAAAAACAAAACTTGAAGGGGGCGCCACAGGGCAAGGTGTTCGAGATAGAGCAAAAATGGTTTTAAGACTTTTAGGTGGGGAATGACCTCAAGATTATGCATAAAAAATATTGTCATCCCAGCATTACAAAGTTTGGGCGGTCGTATGATTTTTATGTCAAATTCCAATTTTCTAAAGTTTTTAAACTCAAATCTCATTTGAGTCTCTCTCAGAATTCGCAATCTTGTGACCTGACTTGGAACGAAAATGAAAAAATCGGACAAAGACAAGTTTTTAGATAATTAATTTTGCTATTCAAATACCGAAGAACCCATTGCATTCAAGTCAATTCCCAGGAGAAGATAGATTTAATCCGACTATCCCCTAAAAATGGCTATTTTGGGGCGTGGCTCCGCCCACAATGGGCGTAGCACGCCCTCTGTCCAGGAAAACACAACTAGACATTGATATCGAACAAATAACCAAGTTTCATCAGATCGGATCAAAATGGCACGGAGTTTTATGCTTCTGGAACAGACAGACACACAGACACACAGACATAACGAATATAGTGGTCACTCTGGCTGGCGCTCGTGAACCAAAAAACAAAAAATTACAAGTGGCGTGGCTCCGCCCACAATGGGCAATCTTAGCTGCTACCCTACTATCTGTCACGCGCCATTTCTTCAAACCTATCTTCCCTCAAAATTGACGCGAATCCAAACTGAATTTTTTAACATGTTGTACATATGGCCAATGCGCACAATTTCTTGAGCGGGAATTTCGATAAAAAATTCGAGAAAAATATGAAAAAAACAAGAATTAACAAGTGGGCGTGGCTCCGCCCACAATGGCGTGGGACGCCCATCGCCCAGTAAGACAAAACTAGGCATTGATATCAACATCAATATTCAAGTTTCATCCAAATCGGATCACATCCCACGAAGTTGTGCTCTGGACAGACAGACAGACATACATACAGACACACAACATAATTAATATAGTGGTCACTCTGCTGGCGCTCGTGAACCAAAAACAACCAACGACGAAACCACTTAAAGAGGAGGCAAGTTCATGGCATTCTGGTTACCCTATCGGTTCACATTTTGTAACCAAAGGGTACATTACTAATTATGTGTATTAAATGAAATAAATGTGTGATGGAAGAGGTAATCGACTTACCAGATCTTGGGGAGAAAGTACGGGTAATAAAATAAGTCTCCAAAATAAATTCAGTACTGTCTTGGAAACGTTCAAGGCATATTGGGCTCTCCCTGCATCAATCTCAGATTTCCGAGCGAAAACTCTGACCTGAAAGAAGAAAGCAAAGCACTCATGGTTTTTGCCTCGCTGCAGGCTGAAATATAATTCAGGTCAGGTATGGGAGCATGTGCCATAACAGCGCATCGCTGCGTCCACTTTTCACCGGTACTACCGGGGCCTCCGTCTGGCCATCCCCCAGGCAGATGCCAGCCCATCCCAATCTCCTTGAGATGCCGTCAACCTGCTGCAACCACGACACGTGGTCGGCCATTGGCCTCCTCCACTCACGAGATCCCTCGCTGAGAGAAATCTGGTGAGCAGGGATCAGCGTCAGGAAAACTAGCCACTTGTCCATACAGCCGCAGTTGACGCTCACGGACTATACAGGGAACAAATCTCATTTGAGTCTCTCACAGCACACGCTTGTTGGACACAAAGTCCGACCAGTGATAACCAAGGATTCTCCGAAGAGACTTGGTACCAAAGGAATTAAGTCTCCGTCTCAGATCCCTGGTCAGAGTCCAAGTCTCACATCCATAGAGCAAAGACTGGAAGCACCAAGGACCTGAAGATCGGATTTTTGTCCTCCCCGCACAGGTACCGGCAGTGCACACCCCATGATCCAGTGAATCCATGACTCCCAGGCCCGACCAGACGTCTATTGACCTCTGACTCACAGCCAGCAGAGACATGAATATCACCGCCAAGGTAAGTGAATCTCTCCACGACCTCAACAAATAATAATTCTATGCAAATACTCACACAAAGCACCAAATTGAATGCTTACCGAGTTGTATTGGCTTCACCTTCTATGCAAGTGAAATCCGAGACGACATAAAGGCCATCAAGTAAGTGGACATTGCGGGGTTTGACTAAACTGTTGGTTTTACAACCAAGCTTTCAATCGATTGAGGTGGTTGCTGCAAATCACACCAGCGAGTAGAAATGTAAACTTGTCAATTCATACATATATGTGCAAGTCATTGTATATGGTTTTCACTTATCTATGGTTGTTCTTTGCCATTTTTTCATAACAATACATCTTATTCTATACCAATATCCATTTTCTCTTCATTTGCAGGTGAACAATCGCGGCTGAATGCTTGAGTCTATGAGAAAAGTACAAATTGGCATCGAGGTACGAGGTATGGCAGTCAGTTGTCCAAGTTAAAGGTGGTGAGAAATGGGTACGGCAGAATGCAGTCCTCACCCTAAAGACCATCAGAACTGTCGTCATATGAGGTTAATGACTACACGTTTTGGATAAGGAAGACGAAATGATCCATCATCACAATCCTTGCTTGCCAACAAGCCAGTCTCATGATCTGTGGATTTAAAAAGCACTACATGTTCATATCGCTATAGGTTTTTACCATTAAAAAACACCATTGTACAGATTATCAAAGGTATAACAGGGTTATTGGTATATCTTGTTTAATTCTAATTAACCCTCATCATTGCTTTCACACTAAAGGTCAAAACACACGTTCCCATTCACTGGAACTTTAACCAAGGTAATGTGTTATTAACCTAACATAGAGGCCTATCCAGGTAACTGTCACATTAAACTCACAGATGTTGGGCATGTTGGACAGAGGGACACGGTCGCAATTGTGAAATCAAGGTGACATAAACGTCGCCTTCATCGCTGGTTCGTCGAAGCAAGGAAAGGCTTTGCGAGCATCAGCGGGTTCCATTGAGATGTGGCCATTACCCTGGAGAGGAAAGGAAGGAGGAGAGGGAGTCCAATGTGACCCATCCCATTGAGGTCCACCCAACGATAATACTAAGCACGCTGTAGGTCAGTCCAAGTAGGACCTGCAGATAGTTTCCACAGCTGAACTATTATCCAATGGAGAACTCACTTTGTTTTGCATTTTCCATATACTCGCTTCGGTAAAACCCAGCTAGGTCATTGGTGGATTCCTCTCTGAAGTTTGCCACAAAGGTGTATGACTTTCCAGCTTTCAGATTCACGTCCAAGGTCAGGTACTGATGCTTTGTACAAACCCAGGGGTGCCATTTATATTTGCTCTTCATCATCGACAAGACTGATAGGGCCCATCGTACTGGAGTTTGTGGCTGTGGATCAACAGTGTGGATGTACGAATTTGTACATTGCAATGAAGATTTTTACTTTACCAGAAAAGTTGTAAGCATCATCATTCAGGTCTAGAAATGGCTGAAGCTCCAGCTCGTAATGGATGGAATGACATTGTTAGGAGGCGGTAAGAAAATTGATCTTGAGAAGGAGTGGTGTCCGGCATATTTTGGGTAGTTGGCTCGCTGATGCCTTTGCTGTAATGGCTCGCTGATGCTTGACTTGTAAATGGCTCGCTTGATGCTTGACTTGTAAATGCTCGCTTTGATGCTTGACTTGTAAATGTCGCTTGATGCTTGACTTGTTTAAATGGCTCGCTTGATGCTTGACTGTAAATGGCTCAGTTGATGCTTTAAATGTCGATGACTTGATCGTGCTCGAGTTGTGATATCACTTTTCTGATCACTTTGAACTTTCTCGGTCACTAGTCCTACCACAAAAGTCCCACAGCCTCACCGATGACCACAATCACTGCGAGTCCTAAGCATATTGCCACCTGAAACTGACATAGTACCCTTGCCCATGGTTGCCTGGTTAAATGAAGAACAGAACTAAGACAGCCTTTTTATGGAGGCAATTGAATCGGAACATTGACCTCGCTGCTCCAACATGTTCGTTGGGTTTAAATATTAATGGGTCGCCACGTGAACTTCAACTCCAAAAACAATATAACAATTCGTGCTGCTAACTTATGCAAAGTAGCAGGTGTCGGCACAAACTTTTCCTCAAAAACAAGGTTAAAAAAAACCCAGCACGTTGACCTCATGTTGTTGATATACAACTTTCTCATGGTCTCAACTCCTTGTGCACTGCGCTCCCTTCAGTACAACCATCAATCGCACACACCATGCATGTCCTGACTTTGTACTATGCACATCTGAAACTCGGTGATTTGCACAAGTTTTATAGTCCATTTTTGTATCTGCATGCCATAAACAATACAAGAAGATAACCTCGCGGCCCATCATGTCCATATACCTGACACCAAGAGCATGCTGCACAGACGGAAAGAAGACCCGTTTCACTCACATTTCATGGCATGAAGGGAGATTTTGTGCAAAATAAAAATAAAAACTACAAGCCGGGAGGCGACGATGGTTCGCGGGCATTATTGAACAAATCCACGATAGGTACAATTGAGTTAGTGGAAGCTTTTGAGGAAGCCCTACGTAAAAACCTATCTCTTCTGTCAAAATTACCAAATCAAATCAGATATTTTATATGTTGTACTTATGGACATTACACACAGACAGCTTCTAGGAAATGAAATTGCGAGAAAAAAAAAATCGAGAAAAAAGAAATAAAAAAAAAGAAATAAACTAGCCAGGAGGCGACGATGGTTCGCTGCTTGTGGGCATTATTGAACAATGCCACGATAGGTACAATTGAGTTAGTGGAAGCTTTGAGGAAGCCCTACCGTAAAAACCTATCTCTTCCGTCAAAATTGACCAAATCAAATCGGATTTTTTATTGTTGCACTTGTGGACATTATGCACAACTTCTAGGAAATGAAATTGCGAGAAAAAAAATCGAGAATAAATAAATAAATAAAAGTTCAAAGTGTGTGTGGCTCCACCACAAGGGGGCATGGACGCCCCTCATACAAAAAGACACAACTAGACCATGATATCTAGCTTGTGTCCAAGTTTCATCAAGTGCATCAAAAACGTCACGGAGCTATGCTCTGGAGAGAGTCAAAACAGACAAGACAGACAGACACACAGACACAACAAAAATAGTGGTCACTGCTGGCGCCCGCGAACCTATATATTGTTACGGATTGGAAACCATTTGCATTCAACATACAGATGTCCCAAAAGTCATGTTATGTTGTTAAGTATGTGTGTAGTCAGATCTCCTTCCTTTTGTCTATTGGGAGAATCAAAGGGCATGTGTTGCGATTTCTTTTAGTTAGCTTATTACATCTAACTAGCCGTGAGGCAACGATGGTTCGCGGGCATTTATTGAACAATGCACGATAGGTACATTGGTTAGTGGAAGCTTTGAGGGAGCCTACCTAAAAACCTATCTCTTCTGTCAAAATTGAACAAATAAAATCGGATTTTTTATATGTTGTACTTATGGACATTACGGCACAGTTCTAGGAAATGAAATTGCGAGAAAAAAAAATCGAGAATAATAAATAAATAAATAAAAAAAAGTTTCAAGTGGGCGTGGTCCGCCCACAAGGGGCGTGGACGTCCCTCATAAAAAGGACACAACTAGACCATGATATCTAGCTGTGTCCAAGTTTCATCAAGATCGCATAAACGTCACGGAGCATGACTCTGGAAGAGAGTCCACGAAACAGACAGACAGACAGACAGACAAGCAGATCTACCGACCAAAATAGTGTCAATGCTGGCACCTCACGAACCAACAAAACCTGATTATGGCCTCAACACAAACTTTTTCACATGGTAAGATTTTTTTTTGTGTGTGTTCCCTTTGCAAAATAAATACTTCCCACCCCAGCTAAATCACCTTCCCCTTCCCCAAGCCAAACCCCTTCTCCAATCCCCCAACCAAATTAAACTCCTCCTCACCTCCACTCCAAAACTAAACCTCTCCTCTATCCCCCAATCCAAACTGAACCCTCCTTCGCTCCCAACCAAACCCAACCCTCCTCTCTTCCATCCTAAAAAGTCTATAAGAAAGTCTTCAATCCTAACTGTAAATGCAATCTTGTCTCGCTCACTCTTTCCACCCCACCCCAACTCCAACTTATTAATTTCTTCCTCCACCCTCAACTAACTCTTCTCCCTGAGCATTCAACATAAACATCTGAACTGCCTCCCCCAAAACTAAACCTCTTCTCTCCCTCCTACATCCTCAAAAAAATTCTCCTCCCAGTTCTCCCCACCTTCATTCTATCTATCACCAAAATCCACCCCCCCCCAACAATTAAACCAACCATCCCCCACACCCACTTGAAGCTCTAATATAAGCCTCATGACACGAGGTCCTGAAAGCCATGAGCACATTGAGAGGGGAACAACAAGGAACTTTGGAGCAGGAAAGAGGCCATTTCGACCCATCGTGTTAGCGCTGCACTACCCCTAAACCCATCACCATCCGTATCTTGCAATAAGGAAAAGTCCTTCCAATCTGCAATGCTTATAGGCACCGATTTATTCCAATTTAAAACGATCTACCATTTCTGCTGTACTGATCTTTCTATCAGGGAAGACCATTCTCCGAACCAAAGAGCGGTAGCGTGGTACGGGCGTTAAACATTGGAGTATGGACGTCATACATATGCTTTCCATATAAATATATTACGCTTTTCAGTGGATGCCCGAAAAAAAAGGTTTCCCAAAAAAGCAACGAACCAAAAGCTCAGTAAAGGAAGGAAAGTTTAAATTAAGAGGAGTGGCGACAGGTTTGCCGTGTACCATGGATCAAAATTTAAAAGATTCATTTATAGACTCAAACTTTCCGTTGCTACATTCGCCGTGGGCCTGGCCGGTGCCTCGCGTTGCTGTGACATCTCACAGTGCCAGGAAGAATGGGCATCAAGTCGTAGAGCGACCGGGTTCGTGCTCTCCTTTTTTGTGGACTGTGTGCGCTGGCGATGAGCCGATCGTGACAACGTCGGCACTAATCACCTGGGGGCGCATCGTAGGGGGCCGTGTGGCCGGATCATTCGGACTCATTATTAAGCGCCGGCCCTGTTTCATTCCGAGGCGGCCATCGTGAAAAGGCTTGACCACGGCTCGCTGAACCTCGGCAACTTTGGTCGTACTGATGAGGGCCTACGTGGAGACCCGGAAGATCGCACGAACGCACCTGCGCTGCTCAATCACGCAGACCGTTGCTGACTTCGGGCCGAGGCTTTGCCCTGCTCTGCCGAATCTCCAGCGTAGCCCCCGACCGACGCTGTACACGAATCCCCTCTCCAGACACGTGTCCCACGCTCGGTGAAGCCTTCTTCTGCCCGCACGCGGCGCTGTCCCTACTTAAAAAATAATTTAACAACATTGTAAACAAAACCAAGGCTTTCAAATGAGCTAAGGATAATCCTCGTAGATCTTAGATGATGAGTCATAAAAACGAATATGACGTCATTATGTGATGTAATCATATGTTTGCGATATTCCATCTCGTGCTAATGCCCCTGTTCGATTTCCAGAACAGAATTCAAAAAGGATTGCCTAGTTTCGGAGTAATTTTTTTTAGGCGATTTTCCATTGGGAGATATTTTTGACAGTTCATAACTATTTTTTTCTTCTCGGAGGAAATGTTTTCAAATCGGAGATGGTTACTGTCTTGCGCGTATTTTTTTACATATACATGCCAAGTTTCAGGAAGTTTTTAGATGAAAATGTTAGGCTGTGAAACAAAAAAGTGTCCACAAGAAGAAGAATGAAGAACAACAACGAGAAGTAAGACCTTAGAGATTCTTCCACGAGGATTCTAACAAAATATCTGCCGACCGAACTGTGTGTATATAACCTCCCACGCAATTCGCGTTTAGCACGTACGGACCGTGTCCCCATTAAAAGGATTTCCCTTCAACCATAACCATCCAAACACTGATGATAAGAAAATCCAATGCGACTGTTTACCAGACAAACATTCGCTTTGTGACGAACTTCACTCAAAAGTCACACACACAACAGGAATTTTTGTGGCGCAGGACGAGGCCATTTGGCCAATCCCACAAGTACCCTTGGGCAACACCGCAGGCGGTGTGTTTCTCGCAACCCGTTTTTTGGCTTTGGAGTAGTGCTCGTGGCTTTGCCAGTTGGCTTAAGCCATCAAGCAGCCATCCAACGAAAACAGTTGAGAAACCGACTGGTTTTTCGGCAAGCAGCGATAGCTAGCGCCGACTGGAAGGAACACAACGCCCTCAGGAAACGTCAACCGTTTTTTTATTTTCAATGTACATAGCTCATTGAGACAAATATTATCATCAATGATTTCCGTTTATCATGTCTACAATCACTTTATATAAATCAAATGAATTTTCAATTTATTGTCTCATACAATCACTTGCCAGGTGTTATCAATCTCGTATGGCTTAGCAAATCAGTTTAATCAATTTCAAATATCCTTTGTACTAATTACTTGTTCACAAACACATTGGTGTTTGGCTTTTCGTGGTTAAGGTGGCTGGCTTAGGAACCAAAGGGTCTGAGTTTCGAGCCCCCGTTTTTTTAAACCGTTAAATTAACACCAGGCAGGGTTTGACAGCGCTGTCATCCTTCTGGTTTTGGTGAAATGAGTACAGTGTCTGGGGTAATAACCATTTGGGTACATGCGTAGGAGTGGCAACTGCTCCAGGACTGTATACTCCTTGCCAATTGAAACTGCCTTGGTCCGCCTTATGTGGTGGCCTGTTTTCGGCCCGCAAAAGGATGTGATTATTATTATTATTTATTATAATACACCCAGCTTTATCATCAATGAGTTTCTAATATTCCACACGGCTTTTCAATTCTAATGCAGTTATTAATCTGCGTATCTCTATACAATTATTATATTCTCGTATAATCGTCAATGAGTTATCAATTTCGATATCCGTACAATCACTTGTCAATTTCAGTTTATCCAATCCCTACCAATCGTACAATGAGTTTTAATCAATCTTACACATCTCGTACAATCATAAGAACAAATATCCTTTAAATATGTTAGACCTACTTATAGATTGAATTTTTTTTAATCTTGCATTTTGCTTGGACCAATATAAGAATCTGAAAACTTTTTTGAACGAATATTTATATATATATAATGATATATTATATATATATATATACTAATACATATATATAATATATTATTATATATAATTTTATATATATATATATATTATATTATATATATATGTATACGGGTGAGTTCAAAAGTAGCGCCCAATTTCTGTTTTTTTTTTCGGCTGTCAGAATTCCTTTCTGGGAAGTCCATGTGTTGTTAATAATTGTCTTGGCCAGATTTAATTAATTTTTCGTAATTTTATTTTATTTTTTGATTTGTTTTTGCAGGTTAATGCTATGCGAGTTTGGAAAGTTACTTGAATTTGCAAGACCAAATTGGACATGATAATTACCTTTCAATGAAATCACGCATTGGCGGGGCGCATGAAACATTTAATACAGATGTAATGAACACTACCAACGGATGCGGCAACGCCCGTTTGGCACAGGAATTCGTATATTAATCCCACCTCAGGGAAGAAACATCGATTGATTTGTCGGAGAAATTTTTAATGCAAACAGGGTCGGTAGCCACTTGAAAGAAGTCGGCTTCCGTCGACACCGGCACGATGTAGCTAAGGCTGAAGGAAGCCATCAAGAAGAAACTGGAAAAAGTCGCAAAAGTCAACTTCCGCCGTTTATTTCCTCCTACAGAGTGGAAGTGAGCCAATCGAGTGTGTATTCGCGTATCTTCAAGCTTTCCAGAAACAATGGAAAACCTTACATTCATGCTTACTGCATGCCTTCTGATTGGAGATGTACGACCGCTCGTCTCAATTTTGCGAAGAGTTCATTTTAGCTAAACTTTCACGAAGAGGTAACAACATGCTAGATACGAACTTCTGGTGGTCCAGTGAGGCATGTTTTAGCTTATGGGAAATCAATTTAACAAGACTTTCAATATGTGTCCTACTGGGGGCTGGCGAATTAAAGCAAGAGTGGACGGTTTGAGAAGGAGCGTAAATTTAACCTGGAAGTGAAACAGTTTTGGGCAGCCATATCTCTTAGGGATAATTGGACGCCTTTTCTTTGAGGGATCTGTCACTGGAAAATTTACAGGCT
>CM068962.1:49805980-49820080 GCA_035128595.1 Eptatretus atami
ATGAGTGACCCACGAGGTGATAATTGGTACATGTTTGTAAGGTACGTGTTTAGACTCCTTTATTTACTTTCATCCTAAAATGATCAGTGGCGTTTCCTCACACGGCGGTTGTGTTGACCTATTTGTGATAAAACCGTTCACACATTCAGGTGCATTGAGAGTCATCTTCGGTAGGCTGCGACGTCGGAGCGACTTTGCGACTGTAAGTACTTGGACACTGACGCCTTCTAATTAACAGGAGGGTCTTTTATCTAGCCCCATTGTTAGATGCATCAGACAGAGGGGCGTTGGTAGTGGATGACAAAAAGGTAAACGTTGAGATGGGTACAGGCTCACACAGTCTCAACTCTTAGGCACGCAGACGTGTCGCATGCGAACAGTCAACGCGCGGATGATGTAGTCCAAAATAGCCGATGATACCTCCGGAGGGGATCATTTAGTCGATACGATCAACGTTGAAGACGAGAATGTTTAATGATGGAATGGAGCGGTTTTGGGTGACTACAGAATTCAGATTTCCCGTAGTAGTGGGGCAACTTAGCTAAATATAGCATAACAATTGTGCATTTTGTGAGGAAAGCACCAAATTTGGCACACTTAGTAGCCTATCATTATTATGAGAACAGATTTGGTATATTGGGCCTCACTCAAATTCAGCCGCTCGATAGCTGTGGCCCGATTTTTCTCACTGCCATCAAAATTTGTTGAGATGCCAATATCCAAATGCTGTTCATAATAGATAGGCTACTATGTGCCATAATTTGGTGCTTTCTCACAATAGATGCCACAATTGTTATGCTAAGTTGCCACCTAATACGTTCTCATCAATGTAATTGGTAGGTATGTGCTGAATTTTAAACTAACCGATTATAATATCCACAATTTAACTCTTATCGACTGGAGACCATCCCCTACTGAGTGAATAATGCAAAGTTGATACTTTCCCTCGAACATCCCGTGGGTCCTTGTGAGCAAAGGCCATTTCCTCACCTCGGAGTTTCATCTCACACCGAATCGGCGAAAGGGTCAATCTAGAGTCTCACGACACCCAACAGGATCTCGGAGAGCGAACGTGAATCGACACTGAGCGCAGTAAACATGGATGGTGGTCTGCTCTTTGCCCGTCGTTGTGTTTATATTTGAGCCTAATTGGGTGAAAGGTCTTTCTCTTCATTGCACATGAAATGTTGTACGTTTTTCTCTCCTTGCGGTTGGTACAAAGGATGGTTCTTTGCATCGCACATCGCATCATATATCAATAGAGTCTTGAGAGTGTTCAGTGCGTTTTTGGACATGGCAACTAAAGACATCAACAGGAAAAAAAAAAAGCAAAAAACATCTTAAGGACAGTGTGGCTAGTCGTTGAGACTGAAGAGTGATGGACCGGTAGACGACCTTTTCACCGCGTTTGTGGGAAGAAGAGTTCAGACGTTGGCACCAGTGGATTCGATGCGCAGTGGTGTTAGTTTGGAGACACCCATTGTGTGGAGACCATCGTGCGCTATTGGTCACCATGCACTGTTACAGTTGTCCTTGATTTTCTCCATCAAAAGTTGGAAGGTCATCGCCATTAGTACTCAACTTTCCTAGACAGACACCAAATGTGGAATGACGTGGACCGATCGTAGCTCCATTTAGAGCGTGTGATCATTGTCTCTGGTTTAAATGCGGGACATTTTGAAAAGCCAGGTTCTTACACAAACTTCACAAACTCCCATGCAGCTCAGGTCAAAAGCTGTGGAATTTGTGTAATTCTATGGATGGAGAAGGTGTGTTACAGAGTCGTCAATCATTTCACCTTAGATTCGGTGGGGAAATGCATTAATGATGGTCACATGGAACATGGTTCACGACAAATATTTCTTCAAAGAGTAAAACAGCAATGCGGAAGAGCGCTTACCTTCGCCCAAGCTGAACAGTTTACAATTTGTATTCCACTGATCGCCCGAGAAGTGGATTTCGGACCTAACCAGAAATCGAATCATTTGTCCTTGTCCACACACCCAAACATGTCCCCACCAAGTTTTCGTCCAAATCGATTCATACGTAGATGATCCTGGTTCACGCAACCAGGAGTGAAACATATTCCTCATCTTCCCTTTGTTTCAGAGGTATAATTAGTGTTCAAACTGGCAGGGTTACCCGCGTGGCCCGGTTGGGGTGGGGGGAAGACTGAAAAGATGGGAGAAGCAGGAGAGTCGACGGTGTTGAGAACAGTCAGGTGATCGGGGCAGAGAAACAACGGTGAGGGCAAGGGGGTTTTGGTGGGGGGGGATGCGCTGCGGTGAAAGAGAGCCAGAACACCCAGTGGGTAAGGGTCTTAAAGGAACACCAGTGGGTAAAGGGGTCCTCAAGGGTCATTAAGATCTTAAGGTTCTTACAGGTCATGGGGTGTTATAGGCTTGAGGTCTTAAAGGGTCTTTTGAAGTCTCTGGCTCAAAGGGGTCTTATAGGTCTTCAAAAAGACTTTAACAGGGTCCTTAGGAGTCTTCAGATGAGTCCTTTCGAGATTTAACCGTCTTTGGGGTCCCAAAGAGTTCTTGGGGGTATCGGGTTTTTAAAGTGGTCTTAATTGTGTTCAGGGAAGTTCAAATGGTCTTAAGGGTCCTTCTTTGGGTTTTAAGGGTCTTATCTTCCGAACGCATTGTGAAAAGTCTCTCTCAAGCATTGTATTCTCATCTCCAAGCATGTAAAAAAAGGTCTTGATGTGTCTTTGTAAAGGCTAAGGTTTGTGGATGAAAATACCTTATGCCAACCCCTCGGACTTGTCTGTGTTGTAAAAATTGGTGCGTGCGTCCCAGCGGTTTTGCAAAAACGCGAACAGACAGACCAACAGACAGCATCGGAGAATCTATTTATTTAGATGAATGCCACGCTTCCCGTGGTAGAAGGACGTCAGTTAAGCTGGTTTTACCTAAGCCTGGCATGTGTTTTAAAACATGGGAATTCTAACGGATTTTTTGTAGTATAGTCCGAGTCCTTAAAGGTCTAGAGGAATATACAGAGTCTTTGGGATCTTTTGGTCTCTCGGCTGACTTTTGGTCCTCAGGTACTTTTGGTCCTCGGGACTTTTTGGGACTCGGAGTTTTTGGGGCTTTCGTCTCGGGGTTTTTGGGACGTTGTTGGTCCACGGGGACTTTGGGTCCAGTCCTGTGGCTACTCCGTATGTTGCTTCGATAAGTTTTTTAAACACCAAGTGATTTCATGTTTTTTATTTCCCTGAAGATTCCCATCGATGTTTTCTCCTCCTAAGACTCTGCAATGGCTACACTGCATGCAATGAAGAAGACTAAATTACATGACCCCAGGGATCTGCATGATTTCTCTCAAGGTAAACTGTGCGTGGTATGTGCACGATTTTTGGGTCGGTCGCAAGGTCACTCGACTGAAAATTTTGTTGGAAATGTGAAAGTGGTCTTGTGTTGGTGTGCTGGAGTAAAAGAAAAAAAAAGTAGCCAACTTGAACAAGAATCGAATCGGCTTTGTTCTCATCGCACAGAAACCAATCAAGCACCAAGTTCGGTTCCGATGTCCGTTCCATACCTGTTTGAGATATCATGCTCACAGTACAGACCATACAGAACAACAAAGAAGACTCATGCAGAGTCATGATACTGAATTATATTCATTAAAATAAGTTTGACCTAAAAAATAATTGGTGTTGAAGTCAATGACCAAATGTGCACCGTCCTCTTCCATTTCAAGTCAGTGGGAATGAAAATGAGGAATTTTAGAATCTCACCTAAGTTGTCGACCTTGGCCTAAATGTTGAGCTTTTGTTCATTGTTGCGTCCTCAACAAGATAATTTGGCTGGTTGAATTCAGTGACCTGAAAATATAAATCTCTTAAATTTCAAGTCACGGATGAAATCTGAGGATTTAGAAATCTCATCTAAGTTGTGCACTTTTGACCTCGAATAAACAATAGCTTGTTCCTTGAGTGACAATACATCTACCTGTGTTGAAGTTTTCGTGAAGATCAGTTTAAAATTGCGACCTGTCGGCGACAAACAGATTAACAACGACAGATCAGACAGAAGATCGACCGACAACGACAGACAACAGAATAACAAAATCGACTGACAATGATACTTGAAAAAACTCCCCCTTTCTTCGATTTTGCAGTAACAAGAAAGATAGATGTCATGCAGGCCCAATACTTGCAAAATCTAGAACAAACATTAGTTGCATAGAAACAACACTTGGATTTTGGAAAAATTTGCCCAGTAAGTGTGAACATGATCCACAATGTTGTGTACCAGATTTGGTATACATTTTCTTAAAGCAGTCGAGACAGGTGTTTACATGTTTTGGATTGCTATTGGACCTTGAACCTTTGACTAGATTTTTGACCAAGATTTTATACACATATTACTACACATATGGACAAATATGCTGGTGTAAGCGTCAATATGGAATATCGTGAAAAATTCCTGAGGTCTGGCAATAATAATAATCACAAACAATTACCACGTTGGATTTATACGGGTGGAATTGTTGTTCATGGACACCGTTTTCTCTTTGCCACTCGTGGGAACTTTTTTCGATTTCCACTTGATACTTTTCCCTGATGCCACTAACCGCTTAACGATGCATCAACCTTAAAAAAACAGATAAATGCTGAATAATGTAAATCTTGCATCTTTTAGCTTGGTATGAAAGGTTGTTTTTTTATTTTACGATGGTGAACCTCAGTTTTATCGCAGAGGCCCTCAGAACAGGTCGTACCATGGTCTACCTCAAGACAGGTCTATATCGGGTCCCGAAGGGTCTTCAGGATTGGGGGTTAATAAAAGTGTTTCAGGGGTATTCCATTGCCTGGGATGATAACGGTCTTGAGGGTCTGAGGGTCCTGTGCCGTGTAAAGGTTAAAAGGGTATAACTATATAGGTCTTAAAGTCCAGGGTATAAAAGGCTTAAAATGGTCTAAAGGGGTCAAAAAGGTATATGTTACATGTTCGAAAAGGTATGGTCCATAGCTCATAATTCATAGAGGTAAAATAAGTAGTTGTACTCAAGTCAGCCACGTTAAACACTACATAACGAGAAAGGGTCAAGACTTCGGTTGGAGCGCATACCTCCACGCACGTTATGTGCCTGAATCCCACGAGACAATTCTGGCCTTAATTCACATTTTTGTAAATATCATGCACATCCAGTACTATGTCGTTTGGGCCCAAATTCCACATGGTGAAGGAATACTTAAAAAATTAAATATTCCTCGTATCCAGATTCCGGGATCCGGACTTTCTAACCAAATGAATCGATTCGCTCCTTTGTCAAGCACCGAACATTCGAACATGTCACTAATTGTCATCCGTAATCCTGTCCACTAACTTTTGGAGATATTATGTAAGCTCACAGTATCAAACAACAGGAACAGACAAGACAGGGGTGAAACATAACCCTGCCTCTTCACCTCTGGTAACGGTGTAACTAGATGAAAACAAAAAAAATATAAAGCTGGTAATGTAGTTCTGATCGAGAAACATGGAAGAAGGCTTGAGCAATAATTGTGAGTAAACAGAGAGTGGTGTGAAATAATACTTAGTTATACTAAAGATAAAATAACTAGAAGGGCACTGTATTTGATCTGACATTTTCATTTTGGGTTACTAATGAATCTTGATTGGACGCGGTTTTGATCAATGACAAGCAGCAAAAGAAGCGTCAATCACGAATTAAGAGAGAATAGGATGGACAGCACTCATTTGTCAAGGGAAGTGTTTGTTTATAGTTTCACGATTGGCAAGGTATTGTCTGTGTTATTAAAAATGAACAAATTGCAACAGAAATATTTAACCAACGAATAGAAAACGGATGGTGAAAGAACGCTTGGGTGACCCAAGGTGATAATATAATGGAGGATCTCGTATATTTGACGCAGATTTGGTGAAGGAGGCTTTGTGGATGGCGTCATTCGGAGAAATGGCTTTTGTTTTCTGTTGTGAATGTCGTATAGTGAGTGAGTGCCTCCTTGTCGAAGGTAATATGACGTAACGCGGTATTGTAAAGATTTGAGCTGTCCTTTCACCAATTTGTTCGAATCAACATTCACTATCGAGTCCTTGTGAAAATTAGATTCATGTTTGAGATGTCTCTTACATGACAGTCCAGGAACACCATGCAAAGTTATTCCCTGCCCCCCACGCCCCACACCAGAACACCCCAGATGATGTAACCGACGCTGCGGAAAAACACAAAAAATTGTGAGGTGCTATCCCTAATGTCCTAATACTCAGGGGAAGTTTCATTTTGAAGTCAGAAAGGGATCCGTTAGAGTTGGATATAACCTTAAAATATTAACATCTGTGCAGAAGAATAGGTGCAGCCATCGGATCAAATGATCTAAAGAGTGTTACAAAAATAGAAGAACATTAAAAGCATAAAATATGATAATCTTTTTTTTTTACAAGGAAGATGAAACACTGTCAGACATTTCCATTGTCCTCTTCACCCCCGATGATCTCTTTTGATTGAACTCACCACGCCTTTAAGTCCTGCAGGGATGTTTCTCTGGCAGGCACCAAGTGTTGGGGTCAGTAGTTAATAGGTGCTGCCGTGGGGGCTCTAGTATCATCTCACTGATCTGTTCTTGCCTCTCACAATCTTTCCCTTGAGCTTGAGTTCTGTCTCAGGGACAAGGGCTGGGCTAGGACGTGGCAGAATTATGAAGCCGTCCTGCCATTTTGCAAGGGCAGTAGGAAATTCACACCTGATCGCGAAATCCTCAACGGATAGAGAGGTAAAAGTCACTCGCACGCCCACTGATCGTTGGCAGGAAAATCTTGTTCTATCGCATGAAATGCAGCAGCTCTCCACTGCCTTGTCTATCAACCTTCTCTTCACTGACATTTTCAACGCAATTGAGGCAACTTTCTACAATTGTCCCGAGGTGGGCGGCTTGTTATAGGTGAGCTGTCCTTGTGGGTTGCCAGGAAACAAGTCATTTTGGTCTGCAGCACCCACCGTCTTGATTTGTTCAAGGACAATGAGTCTATTTCATCTCATTTCCTCCTTTAAAAGTGTTTAATCCAGAAAGTGGTCGACTGTTACCCTCTCATTATGAGCTGGTGATGCCAACCTCAATATTGTCGAGAACCTGTCGCAGTTTCTTCATTCATTTTTTATTTCTTTATTTATGCTGGTGGCTTCCATTGGTATGATCTCTTTTCCTTTATTACTGTGGTTTTGAATTTCGTGGCAAGTTAGTTTTCACCGCTGTCTGTTTGTCCGTCGTCCTGTGAGCGGGATATCTCAAAACGTTATGAACGGATTTGGGCCACATTTTAGTGGACAGTTTGGTGGGTGACAAGGATAAAATTAATTAGATTTTGGTGAAGATCCAATACGGATCCAGAATAGAATTTTTAAAGTGGCTCTTCACCATTGAAAAGATACGGCCAAAAATCATATATTATATGCACGTATCTTCAAAAAAGTTTATGGAGATGTGATTTTCGATGAAAAACTTTAATGGACAGATTGGTCAGGTGACAACAAGTAGCCGAGTTCGATTTTGGTTCAGGTCCAGATGTAAATCGGCGCTATCTTGGGACACAAACCATGAACTCTTAGGCTTGGTGGATGTACGGTTTGTCCTCTACCGTTGTATCGTTCTACTTTTCATGGTTTGATTTGGCAATTATTCCAGAGAAATCTTTTGCTGTATTTAGTAAACAATGTCTCCAGAATTTTTTCCAAAAGGCATGCCTTGCCCATGGAAACCTTTACAGTTTTTGGGGGGAGCCTGTGTCCATTTGTAACCTCGTAACCAGTGCCATCCGCGTTTCCAAAACGTAAAAGATAAGTGATCCCAGGTCATTGTTTTGGCCCTTGATCCTGAACAGAATCAGGGTCAGTCCCACCCTTTGCTGAATGTCTCCCCACATTGAAATGTTTCCCTCTTATTGTGTAAATTTGTTGAGTTATAACTGCTTTACTCAAACCATTTCTAAAATTGTTCAAGTCATTTATGAAGCTGAGTACATTATTTGCAATGCTTCAGCAGCTTGTATTAAAATAAAATTCCTTGATTAGTGTCGGGACATTTATCAGCTCAAGCCAGCACTTACAGCCGTGTATTAGAGAGACGCTGAAACATGCTAAACAACAAGAACAGAGCAACCAGAGATTGCAACCTCGTCAGGACTTGGGGTTTTGTGGTGCATCTTGTGTGGCAAAATTAAATGGACGGACGTGAACTAAATTGAAAGGTCGGGTGATTATAATAAATGAAATGTCTAAATGTGTTCAGTGTAAAGTGCAATATGATTAAAGACTGAAAAGTTGTAAAAGCAAATTCGTCTGAAGGTCTACAGGCGAAAGTCTGAAAAAGTCAATGGGTTCTAAAGGATTGAAATGGTCTAAGTGAGTATAAAGGGTCTTATTTGGTCAAAGGGCGTCTTATTTAAGGTCAAAGGGTCAAAATTGTTGAAAAGGGTCTAAACGGTCTTAAAGACATTCAAAAAGCGTCTATGCCAATAGGGGTTTTTACAGTATTAAAAGGTTGAAGTCTACAACGTCTAACTAAGGAAAAGAAAGGAATCTACGGTCTTGGAGTTCTAAAGGTCTAAGAAGGACGAAAAAGGTCTTGAATAGTGTTAGGGTTCTAAGGATTAAGTGGGGTTTGTTGGTTCTACAGTGTCTAAGTGTCCTTGGGAGTGTTTAAGTTCTTAGGTTCCAAGGTCTAATGGGTATTATAAAGGCCTGAGGGTTTTAAGGGGTCTCAGTAGTAAAAGGGTCTTGGGACTGAAGGGGTTATTAGGGGTTGCTAAAGAGTCTTTAGGGTTCTAAAGGGGTCTTCAAGAGTGTTCGGGGTCTCAATAGGGTCTTCTGTGGTTTTAATTAGTGGTCTCAGGTTCGAAGGTTCCTTAAGGGTTGAATGTAATTATGACACACACTCACTCTATACAAACAAACAAACAACAAAACAACCCAAATGCAAATACATTCTCCTCTGTCGAGGGTAACAAACGGCACTCATAGAGTGCTTGTGTCACCTCGACTCGCTTCCCATTAGAAACAAAAATACCAACTTGTTTAACTGATATACGCTATTGATGGTCCCCTGCAAGATGGTCCATGCACTCATATTTGGGTCACATAGATTCTTGCATGGGTACTAATATTATCAAATAAATTTAATTCTTCACTCATATCGGGTCATAGATGAGGCGATTTTCAAGATATATTTCACCATTCAACCATAAATTATGCTGTGAGATCTTACTTCTCCAGTTTTTGATGTATCGTTATCACTCTATATGCCGTGCCATTGGGGGAGGTTGTACATTCGCCAAGTTCAATTTTTTTCGTTGAGCGGTTTTGGAAATAGTTTCCAAAGTTGGTTTCCATTAATCCTGATATGATGCCATACCACATGTGACTTTTGATGTCAGAGTAGCAATAAATATATTCTCTGTGGCTCCTACTTTTAAAGTTTTGCATCGATTGTACAAGCAGTTGCAGAGAAAACCGGTTGTTAAAAGCGAAATAAAGTGCAAAAGCAATTTTTGAAAGCTCTCCCATAATTCTCTCCTAATAACTGCATCCCTTGTTTGTCCATCTCTGTCTACCTTCCCTTGCCCTGCTGTCTTCGGCGTTTCCCCTTTCTCCCTTCTTGTTATAATTGTGTCCTGATCTGTGGTCCTAGCTTCTTCCACGAGCCTAGACCGTGTTTGAAGATAAGAAAAAAAAACTAGACGCAAGACACACACAACCAGACAGACACACACAAGGACAGACAGAACACGGTCGCATTGCAATAGTCTCGCATCCCCTTTGGGGTGAGACTAAACTAGAAGGCATCGAAGAGAAATATTCACCGCCAGGGTAAACATTTTTGACGTTTTGCTGTCCAACGATTAGGGCTCCTGTCCCACTTGACGCTTTAGCCGCGAATGGCCATCGTGTGATAAAATTGTCGTTAAAACGTTGGACGTACGCTGAATTTTGATGGTTTTTTTGAGTTTTGGCGTATTCCAAACTGTTGGTCGTTTGCATAACAATTTGAGTAAGGCACAGAATGTTTCGTTGGTTATCACAATAACTTTTAGCCAACGAATCTTCACTGTGATCGGACCGTTCAAAACTCTAGACATAATGAGGTTTAACTTACCCTTTTGCGCGCTATACGTCTCGCGGCGAAATCGTGGCGTAGCCTGTAAGAGGAACGTGTGTCGGACGCCGATTGAAATCTTAAAACTGCCCGAGATTTTTGAATTGGTCATATCATCGCAGTCCACAACCTTCGATTTTGCCAGCGTATGCATTCCTATGAAACAGTGGGTTTTACACGCCTAGGCAACACGTCAAAATACGCTATAGGAAACGTTGAGTATATACGTGTAAGTATTAATGCTTCGAAATCACTGAAGTACGCTGGCATCATTACCTAGTCCGTTCCGATGACGTCGTGAAATTTCAGCATGCTTGTAAAATTTTTAATGAACGTACTAGAACGTAAGGCTCGACAACGTTCGCAATGCTGGCATCTGTTCTTGCAACGTTCCGCCGATCGTTTTAAACACGGCGACACACGTTTATCCTGTCGGTTAGTCATTAAGTCGAAGCACGGTCAAGTTAATGCAACCATACTTGAAACCAATTATAACTGTTTTGAGTAACGTGCTTTGAACAAATGAAGTACGTCACTTAGCCTATTTTAACGTGCTTGGAAGTAGAGTAACGTGCATTGAAACTATGTATAACTGGCCTTGAACCAATGGCTTACCGGTGTTATGATAGGCATATGAGTAACGTGCGTTTAACCCAATGTGGAGCATGTTTGACCTAATGTAAAACGTGCAATCTAACCATCTGAATAACATTGCCTATGAAACCATTTGTATACGTCTGTATAACGCAATTGTCGTATGTAGACGAAATTAACTTGACGTCGTTCCGGACGATACCCAGAATCTGTACTGAAGCGTGTTCTAACTACATCTACCGTGTACTGACGATTGGCAGCGTTTAGGGAATTGGTACATACAAATGGCTTCACAAAGGAACCCGATCATTGGTTCCAGACTCCATGTTTGAGTAGATGTCAATGCAGTAGTATCAGTAAGTAGTAATACTATAGCAATTACGTTGGGTGCGGACAGTAGTAATTAGTATAGTGTTGAGTATAGCATTGGTAGTAGAGATGTCTCCATCAGTAGTAAGTAGTAGATAAATATAACATAGTACAGAATATAAGAATAGAATAGAGATAAGCTCATTCGATCAATAAAAAAAATAAATATAAAGGATATAGATAAAGATAATAAGAAGATAAGTACAAGAATAGAAAGAAAGATAAAAAAATACAAGAGAATAAGAGAAATAGATATAACATAAAAAAAATATAGATAAAAATATAAGAAGATAAAAAAGATAAATAATAATAGCAGGAATAAAAAGAGAAACACCACACAATAATAAAAGAATGATAAATATAATATAGCAATAAGAAAATATAAGATCAATAATAAATAGAGAGAGAGAGATAAAAAAAAAGAAAATACTAACTCCAACACATAGAGACTACTAGACACATTACCATAACCGATGTTCCTTTCGGCTAATTTTTTTTCCTCATTCCCACCGATGAATATTTCTTTGTTTTACTTTTTAAAAGTACTTAAAAACGACTTTGACAAATGCCAGTATGTACTAGTAATGGAACGACAGAACGCTTCGAGAGTTATATCATACAGTTATACCAACGATTGTTTATCGGTGTTTTAGGCGCAAAACCTGATGCCCACGGTAGTCCAGCGTATGCATAGCGTAATAACTTCCAAGCCCGTTATTCAAGGTTATTAAATAGCACGTGGTACCCTAACCATAACTTTGGATGTGTTTTCCGACGTATGAGGAACTTTCAAGTAAAGCGTGTTGCGAAGTGTGAACAACGTTTTGTAGCGTGCTTACAAAACGTACTCATAGGATTGAAATGAAGCTTCGGGTACGCGAAGTGTACCTCGTACGTGTTTCGACTTAATGAGTGACCATACAATTAAGCGGTGTGGTCAATCGATCGATAACGTGCCTACAACTTATGGCCAGCGTAGCGGTAACGTGTGTAGCCAAACGCCGAGTATCGTCTGTAAAATTTTGTAAGCATTTCGAAAAAGAGAGAACAAGCACAAAAGTCAACGGATTAAGCCAGCGTACAACGCATTTATGGCAGTGTTTTTCATGGGTATTCCTAAGTATACATAACTTACCAATACGTATCTCGACGTTGTGCCACGTTATTTCAGCATAATTTGTATAAAAAAACGGATACGTCGGCTTAATCGTCAAGTGTGACAGCCCTTTAGGCTGGATCTTTGAAGCGGACTCCAAATCGAATCGCTGTTCTTGTTCACCGGAACGCAACTCATTCCACCAAGTTTTAGTCCAAATCCGTCCACAACTGTTTGAACATATCCTATTGCACAAGACAGACAGACCAAAAGACAAGCGAGGCGGTGAATAACAAGCGTCTGTCCCCACCGTTTTGATTTGGCAGAGGTGAAAAGCATCCCACAGACAGCAGCAGAGTGTCAGGGAATATATCCTCCTCCCTAATATCAAGCAGAGTTTCTATGGAACAGTCATCTTTACATAGTGGTTGTTTGAAAGAAAAAACACATAGATGGAATGCTGTGCAAACACCCACAAGTGGACATGATAAAACAATACGGTGGCACACACAAGTTGGACATAACATACGTTGCGACAACAGGTGGAACGGAATGATACAAAATAGGTTTCTACACAACAGACCATGAGATTGTGTAGATGAAGAGGGTTCGAAAGAGTTAATAAAAGTTAACAGATAACTCGTGTGGTCAATATAAAAGCGGTAGTCAAAATCTAACCTGGAGAGTTTGCAGGGAAGCGTTTCATTATGAGAACACCCGGTAGGCGTTTAATGATATAGAGAAAAGTGAAATCCTGTGAGTTTCCAATTTTGCAAAGAAGTTATAAAGAATTTTCTTTAAATCAGAAAAACTTCTGGTTGATCTGTTCGTTTAACTTTTTGCTGAAGATCCAGACACAATGCTACCTCCATCGAATCTGCTACAGGATTTGAATGATCTTTAGTGTTTCATTTGATCTTTAAAAAAGGATACCCTTTTGATCAATTAAGTGCGCAAACTACAGTGGTTGCCCAGACATGAGGACACTGGAGATCGAGGATTATTAACTCTCCAGTGTATAGGAATTCAGATCAAGCTGGACTTTTTAAGCGAATCTCTAGATCAATTATATTCAGTAGGCACCGATTGTGGTAAAACAAAAAAACCGAGCTTGCCTTCCTAATTGGACCTTCAAGGAGTGTGTTAAGTCTGCTGCAAATCCAGAACACTAGTGGTGTAAGTGTAGAGCATTCTGCTCTGGAGTCTGGGAGGGTGAGCTGGTTCAAACCCTGGTGGTATACAAAGACTTAAAAAAATGGCTATTGTGCTGCTCCTTCCTCTGACTGTTCAGCATTTAATGAGAATTGAGTGGGTAAGGCACTGGCAATACCGCCAGCAGTTGAACCGCGTTGCAAAAAACAACTTCGCTTCAGCAGCACCAGCAACATTCTGTAATGAGTAATGATACACATGACATGGCCAATTATATGTGACACCCCTTCTGAAGTTCGTGATTTGGCTATTTCAGTCCACTACCCAGCTGTCTGACAGGTGGTATAAAATCATAAGCACACAGCCATGGCAATCTCCCATAGGGCAACATGGGCCAGGTAAATGGCATACTTGAATGAGCTGCAGTGACTTTCAACGGAGATGCCGTGATGGGAGCCACCTTTTTCAAGCAAGTCAGTTTCCGTCAAGATTACCTGCCTTTGCTAGAGCTGCCCGGTCAACTGTAAGTGCCTGTTATTGTGAAGTGAAGACGTCAGGAGCAACAGACCTCTCACGTCTGCGAACCCTGGATGGTGGTTGACACACCCACGAACGGACTGCCGAGTGCTGATAGCGCGTAGCATTGGAAATTGATCGTCTGCTCGTCGTTCAATAAACTCACTGACCAAGACCAAACTGCTTCCTAGAAGCATACGTCAAGCGCAATCCTGTTCGTTGGAGAGATTCATGAAATGGTTTCCATGGCAAG
>CM068962.1:49836924-49867026 GCA_035128595.1 Eptatretus atami
GGCGTACGCTGAAGTTTTGAGGTTTTTTTTTAAAGTTTTGGTCGTATTCATAACGTGTTGGTCGTATGCAGAACATATTAGTAACGGGCACAGAACGTTTCGTTGTCTTATAGATAACTTATACCAACGAATGCTTAGCCTGTTGTTGGCGTTCACAACCTATGCCCAACGATAGTTTAACTTAGGCATAGCGCGCTGCACGTATCGCCGACGAACTCGTGGCGTTCTCTGTTAAAAACCTGCCGCACGCCGATTTAAATCATAACCGCCTGAAAATTGGAAGTGTCAACATCGCAGTCACACCTTGACGATTTAGCCAGCGTATGCCGACCTATGAAAAATGTGTCTAAAACGCTGGCACACGTCGAATACGGTATGGGTAAGTTGTGTATACGTTAAGAGCACGCTGAAAAACAACGAAGTACGCTGTCATATTCCGTGGTATGTCTAGTACGTCGTGAAATTTCAAGCATGCTGAAAATTTTACGACGTACTCGACGTATGGCTCACAAGTTCCGCATACGCTGGCATAAGTTCTCGGCATGCTCCGCGATCGTTGACACACGTCGGACACACGTTACTTGTAGTTACTCATAAGTCGAAACACGTCGAGGTAATGTTTAGCATACCCGAAACTTAATTTTTAACCTATGAGTAGCGTGCTTTGAACCTATGAGTAGCGTGCTTTGAACCTATGTGTAACGTTTCTCAAACGCACATTGTCGTATGTAGACGAATTTGATTGACGTCTTCCGGACGACCACAGAACTTACTGAACGTGTTTCTAACTTACATCTACCGTATAATGGCGATTTGGCAGCGTTTAGGGGAATTGGTATATACAAATGGGCTTCACAAGAGGAACCCGTCAGTGTTCCAGACTCCATGTTGAGTAGATGTCAATGTCAGTAGTATCAGTAGTAGTAGTATTAGGTGAGCGTGTCAGTAGTAGTAGTAGTAAGTCCATGTCAGTAGTAGTAGGTGAGCGTGATGGGGAGGGTGTGGGTGATGATGGATCCTCGTTGCGTCCACGAATAGGAGACTACTTTGCACCATTGTTGATGTTCTTTTCGGCTAATTTTTTTTTTCTCATTCCCACGATGAACTATTTTTTTTGTTTCAGTTTTAAAAGTATTCAAAACGACTTGGACAAATGCATAATGTACTAGTAATGAACACAGAACGCTTCGATAACTTATAGATAAGTTATACCAACGATTGATTAGCGTGTTTTAGGCGTCCACAACCTATGCCCAACGGTAGTCTAACGTATGCATAGCGTGGCAGCGTATCGTCGACGATTACGTGAGGTTTTCTATTCATAGGCTGCAACTTCACTTTTAATAAATGCCTGTCACTCGCCTATTGTTTTTGGACGCTGGTGCTCGGCAATTGAAATCGTTTTCATTGAACGAGTTAAATCGCTTCCACAGCACTGCAGTCACGGCACCAACAGCAGCAGGCTCAGTGCCAGCCTCATGCCAGGCTCAAGCGGATCCCTGTAAAAGGTGTACTGCTTGGTTATCCTTGGACCCACTCTGGCTAGCAGCTCGTCGAACATCGCTGGGGGCATTCGCAGGAAGTTGATGAAGGATGCATGGTCCTCGTTCCGGATTCCACATGAGCTGGTCATATATGCCGTAATGGCGTCGCCTCCCGATCCATGGTCTGACCCAGTTCCTTCTCCTCCGTTCACGTCTTCTTCTCCCGGCTCTATTGGCACGCAACTGGTGCAGTGTCAACTCGATGAGGTCATGTTGATGTTCGAGGACAGGTAGGTATTGTCGTCTCAGCCTTGCCGTATCTTCCATCTCTCTCGGAATGACATGGACATGTACTCACCACGAAGTCTAAAAAAAGACGGGTTCCTCCTGCGAAGCCCATTTTTATATACCAATTCCCCTAATCGCTGCCAATACGCCATTATACGGTATCTGTAAGTTAGAAACGCGTTCAGTAAGTTCTGTGGTCGTCCTGAAGACGTCAAATACGTCTACATACGTATTTGTGCGTAGGACATGCTTTACAAATAATTCCCAACCACGTTACTCATAGGTTATAAATAAGTCACGGGTACCCTAAACATTACTTTGACGTGTTTTGACGTATGAGGAACTTTCAAGTAACGTGTTGCGAAGTGTGAACAACGTTCGTGTAGCGTGCTTACAAAACGTTACTCGTAGGTTAGAAATAAGTTTCGGGTACGCTAAACATTACCTCGACGTGTTTCGACTTATGAGTAACTTACAAGTAACGTGTGTCGACGTGTGTCAACGATCGCATAACGTGCCTACAACTTATGGCCAGCGTAGCGGAACGTGAGTCATACGCCGGCATACGTCGTAAAATTTCAAGCATGCAAAAATTTGAGGACAACGTTTAAAGCCAGCGTACTACGACGTATGGCAGTGTTTTTCAGCGTGCTCTTAACGTATACAAAACGTACCCATAACGTATGCGACGTGTGCCAGCGTTTTAGACAAATTTTTCATCAATCGGCATACGCTGGCTAAATCGTCAAGGTGTGACAGCGGCTTTAGCGACCACCTGTTCATTGTGGCCACTTCAATTTTCCCCCGCAGAGAAAACCAGTTTTAAATAACCTGCACAGAACAATCTCCTGTCTAACGCAACCAGCGACCACCCGATTGCTTCCTTTCCTAAGCTCAAATTTGTACACAGTGTTCACTGATTGCATTGTTAATCGGTAAATTCAGTCGCCTTTCCATGCATAAAACGTTTTCACACAAAACACACCAACGGATCTCTTGCAGATCTCTGCGATCAATACCAGACTCGGTGCTGCAATGGTTAGAGCATCTGTTCCGCATCTGGGAGGTCGGTAGTTCGAACCCCCTGTCATACCAAAGACTTTAAAAATGGTACATTCTGCTTCCTTGCTTGATGCTCAGCATTTAAAAGATAGAGCACAGACAAACAATGCTGGGAAGGCAATGGCAAACCACCCCATATAACCAGTGAGAAAAGCGGCACCATTGGTGTGACGTCGCTGGTACCTGAGTATCTTGGAATGTAATGCCACTTTCGTGAAATTCAGCGACTGTCTTTGTCTTGTTTAATAGTCTTGTGTTTGTTTCTTGTCTGTATACATGTCCACGTATGTAAGATGTGTGAGTGGCAGCTCTATTACAAGCAGTTGATCATATTCTGTTTAAAAATTGCGTTTCGGTGTATGGACCTTCGAGTTTATTGTTTTATTGTTTATCAATTCTGTAGACTCACTATATCGTCCGCTTCGATTTGAATTGCTTTTTCAATCTTCAAATAACACTGAAAACCGAGTCAAATAAAAAAACTCTGAAATTTGTCCTCTGATAAACACTGGGCTATGGCTTATTTTGTGAATTCTGAGAAGTTATCACATAATCAGCTGTTGTTGGAGATAAAAAGGGAGGTGATCAAGAGACACGACCAGCATAAGATGAGCTGCAGAGTGATCATTGAGACGCTCAACATCCGAGGCCATCACTGTGGAAAGACGCAGATCAAAAACATCATGAAGAGGAAGGGAGACTGGATGGAAGAATTTGAGGGCAATGTTCCTCTTGAACAGAAAATAAAAATTCAGAAGACAGGAAACTAAGACATCAATGCATTGCTCTACGAGTGGTTTAAGGACTGTTTCTGATCTTCTGCCCAAGAGAAGGCCTTCAAAATCGCAAGCAGCTCATGGTTCACGACTTCAAGGCATCCAAAGGGTGCCTGGAAACTTTCAGGAGACATAACATTGCCTTCGGAAAAATGAGTGGTGAGAGCAGCGGCGTTGACAGTGCTGCAGTGGAGGAAGGGAAAGTCAAGGTTCCTGAACTTTGTGCTGGTTATGACCTATGTGATATCTACAATATGGATGAGATTAGCCTTTTATTTAAGGCATCAGTGGACTCAACGCTCCATATCAAAGGTGAGGACTGCTCCGGTGGGAAACTTTACAAGGAACGTTTGAAAGTGATGCTGTGGCGCAATGCTCTTGGTGAGAAGGAGAAGCCTCTCATCATTGGAAAGTCCATCAAGTCACATTGCTTCGGAAAGCTGGAAAGGAAGAACCTCCCTGTGGATTACCGTGCAACAAGAAAGCATGGATGGCGAGTAATGTCATAGAACTGTACATGAAGAAACTTGACCAGTAAATGGGATGCCAGCACAGGAGGATTTTATGTTGCTGGACAATGCCCCATGCATCCTCACCTCCCTGAAGAACGTGAAGCTTCCATTTCTTCCATGAAACACACTTCAAAAATGCAGCAGATGGATCAAGGGATCATTCAGACATTGAAGCCTAAGTTCAAGAAGAGACAGCTGAACAGGTTTCTTGCAAAAATTGGAGACTGAAAGAATGATGTTCTGCAAGCCATCTACTGGATCCATCAGTCATGGAGTGATGTGGATGAGGAGATCATCCAGAAGTGTTTCAAGAGCTGTGGAGTTAGAGCTTCAGATCCCAATAACATGGAGGCAAAAAATGAAGAACTGGACTCTCCCTGAAAAAATTTTATCCAGATGTGTCTCAGCGAACTTGTGTCTGTAGATGCAGGAATCAAACTACATCTGACAATCGCTGGCAGCTACTATCAAGGATCGGCAGCGCAAGCTGGTTACGATGATGACAAAGAAATGGGAGGGGAAGAGGAGGAGGACGTTGAGGGAGGTCAGTTTGCATGCAGAAAACAGATCAAGAGCATCCACGAGTTTTCTGCAAGCCTCGCTGACATGAAGGCGTTTGCAGTGAGAAAGGGTTGCAGTGCTGTGAAGGTGTGCATGGAGATGGAGGAAAATATTGAGGCCAAATTCTTCACCTGTGCCAAACGTGTAAACAAACACTGCTGGATTTACTCAAGAATATAATAATTAAAATAGTAAATAAAGGTCACCAAGGCAGGTTTGCTTACTAAAAACATTTGGGTACTTGTGCTTGAATATCATCGCTGTACTGCAGTAAAATGGCAGCCACAAATCTGTACAGAAAGACACCTGTCTATTAAAGTCACCTTTTCCGTTTCCTTGAGTGGTCTTTCTATACAGGTTTGAAGGTATTTAAATGGATTTTTTATAGAACATCTAATTAATTTTATCCATCCATTGGGACCATACTCTGTCCAGAGCGTCGGTGCTGCTGAAGCGGTCTCGTGGCTATTGGGCACAATCCTGGATGGGTCGCCACTCCGCCCCAACATACTCGAATGGCTCATCATCCCAGCAACTGGTACTCATTTTGCTGATCTCAGAAGGATGACAGGCTGAGTCAACCCCACCTGGCATTAATTCAACAGGCAGCGGGATTTGAACTTAGGACCCCTAGGATCCCCAGCCTGCCACCCTAACCATTAAGCAACACCAAGCATAATTAATTCAATAGAACACCCATTCTCCTCAGTGTTTTATAAATATTTAAATGGATGGGTCTTCTGTCGAATGTGCAATTAATTCTGTGGAACGCCATGCTCTGCAGGGTTCCATAGACATTGCAGTGGATCTTTCTCTGGAATGTCTCATGAATTATAAGAATACCCATTCTCTGTAGTTTTATAAATATTTAAATGGATTTCTAATTCGATAGAACCCCCATTCTCTGCAGGGTTTTATAAATATTTAAATGGATATTCTGTGGAAGATCTAATGAATTGTGGAGAACACCCATTCTCTGCAGGGTTCTTTAGACATTTCAATGGATCGTTTATAGAATGTCTAATAAATTCTATAGAACAACCGACCTCCTCTCAGAGTTTTATAGAATTTCATCAGGTTCCATAAACATTCCATTGAGTTATTTTGAAATTCTATTGAGCTCTGTCAAATTTATATGGAACATTTTTTGAAGGAGTCCTCAGGCTCATGATGTTTTTTTGTAAAAAAAAAATTATGATTATGCAATTTAAAAACGTTTATGACAGTATTGGACTGGCAGAATGCCTCGAGGTACACAAACTCACCTCTAAGTTGTCTAGCCTGGGTTTGAATTCTGACCCAGCTATAAACTGTCATCCCGGTGTTTCACATGTAGTGTTTCATCAATGCGTGTGCAAGCCTGGTGTTGGCTTGATGGTTAAAGTGGTTGGCTTAAGATCTTTGAGTCATGAGTTCAAGCCCCTTCCTCGTTTAATTAACACAGGTGGGTTTATTCAGCCCGTCATCCTTCTGAGGTGGGCAAAATGAGTACCAGCTTACTGGTAACAGGGGGAATTGCGTCAGTGGCACAGCCACGCCCCCAGAAAATTATGTAGCCACAGGATGCATATGAATAAAGAAAAAACGTGTGTGCTGTCTCGTCCCTCGGAGATGATATAACTTGAGTGTCCTGTCTTCGGAATTAGTTGGTGAACGTTTAAAAAAAAGACCCCACATGGTGTATTTTGTGAAGAGTAAGTGAGCTATCACTGGCACTCTTGATTAATTCCAAATTCCTGTCCTAACTACTGCTGGAAGGCAATGACAAAACACCCAGTATAACCCTTGCCAAGAAACTGCTTGGGCACCGTGTGTGTGTGTGTGTGTGTGTGTGTGTGTGTGTATGTGTTGTATAGAGATAGATCGTTCTTATTTTTACGTGACTTTCCTTAACTAAAAAAATAGTCTAAAGGATCTAAAAGTCCAAAGAGTACATTTCAATAGAAGTTGGGGTCAAAAATGACTGTCCCCTCTCTGTTCTCCCTCCACCCTAACTCTGTTCTCCCTTCCCCTTCATCATTTCCCATTCTTCAAAACAAACAGAGCATTAATGACATTAACGATATCCGCTAATACCACACTTATCTGCTCTGTATCTCCCTCGATACTCGGATGCATATTATCAGACCCTGGAACTTTATCATCGCAGATTTTTCCTAGCTGTTTCTTCATTTCCTCCACTCCAACTTGGATCTCTAATAAAAGCCATACTCTCCCTGAGATGGATATCTCAGCTGTTGGAAGTTACCTTTACTGTTCTTGTGTAAATGTAGAAACAAACAAACTGTCCTGCCTCTCACCTTTCTTGGCTTCACACTGTGAAAACAAGGCATTTCAGATCATTGGTATCTCCTGCGATGAGGCTGAGTCGAGTCTCACTCTCTCACCACAGGTAAGTCATGGTCTTTCTGACTTCTATGTCTCCTCTCTGTCTCACCCCTCTGCTTGTCTCAATTATGTCCCCCCCCTATATTTCCACAGGGCGCTCAAGGTCCACAGCAACCTCTTTTTGGTAAAACTACCAAAATCACGAATCGCGCTCACCTTCACTCTTTCATTCCTCTTTGTCCCACCTTTGGAATAAACTCCCAAACTCTCTTCAATCCCACTCTTCCCTCCAGGCCTTCAAAACACCGTTCACCACCACCTCTTATCTTCCCTCATCCAAAAACTATGATCTTTTCTACCCTGTTAATCCACCTCAACCCACCTCCTTCAAATTCCCTGCTTTCCTTGCTGAAGTCCCTGCGTGTACATCTTGTATACCCCCATGCTCCCCACCCATCCCTCTCCCTTCCACAGATCTAAGTCTCTGTCCCACACTCTTTTGTCCTTCTCTCTCCCACCCCTCTTTGTCTCCTGCCCCCTTGTGTGTCGTTGTTTGGTAGCTCTCATACGAGCCTCGACAATGTAGACAAAAAAACAAAATCTCAACATCACGGTCCACCAATTATCCTGTGCTATTCCTCAATGGGCCCACACTCCCTTAACTCTTCCCCTTATGGGGTGCAGTAGTACCATACTCAATATGGAGGGATGGCACAAAAAAAATATAGCCACCCGCAGCACCATTGTTCAACCTATACTTCATGAATGCCTTACTGTCATATTTATGTTCTTAGATATGTCCTCTCATATTTTCTCTTTGGCCTGCTGAGTTATTTTCTTAACAAGTGAGTTTTGCTTTATATACTGATGTCAGACTCCAGTCCTGGTATTTAGTATTTTTATGAATTCCTTCTGCCCATCCTGAATTACACTGCATACTCCCTGCTCAACCACTCGTTTCTCTTTCTGCCTCCACCTTTGCATCTAACTGGAATCTACCTTCTCAGCACCCTTCACATTTGTTCTTTGAAGGTTGCCAATTTCTCTGATGCAGACTACCCACATTAATTTTATCAATCTAAAGCTCCCAAGTCACTTCTCATGCCCAAAACGTTGCCATCCTAAATCCCACAGCCTTGAACGACTATCCCGAACTTCACATCTCAACTAACTACATTGTTGTCGTTTATCCCCAGATGTTCTGCTTCCCACCATATTACTTAAAAAGAGGGCTAACACTGCACCCCCCCCCCCCATGGGCTTTTCAGCAACCTCGGTTAAAAATCAATCTTGGACAAGGGATAGAAAATCATCATCTGCTCTGCCTTCCCGTCCTTTGAACTCGATCTATCCTGGCAAATTAAAATCCCCTGTAATCAATACTCTGCCTTTTGAATTCTGTAAAAGCATCTCAAAAGTTCTTACCATTCTTGCATTCGCTAATCTCTATCCACATAGCATCCTTTTCATCAATTCCTTCCTTTCATGCCTTTTTCTTGATACAATACTATCCTTCACCCATATTGCCACACCTCCCTTTTCTTTTCCGATCACACCCCACACCTAAAACCTTTCTCCTTCCATTCACCGTCTCCTGATACCCCAACCCACCCTCAACCCTCCTACCACATCCTTAGTCTAGTATAAAAAAGCCTAATTTATTTCTCAAAAAACCATCTAAAATCTCACCACCTCCCTTCTATTGAGCACCCTGCCACTTGTCTGCATACACTCACTATGACCAAGTACTGATCCACACACTTCACAAACCCAAATCTCTCCCCTGACGCACCGCAAAACGTTTTACATACATTTTTATACGTTGCCATTGCTGGCTAAAACATCAAGGTGTGACAGCGCCTTAAGGCAGGTTTGACTATTTATAAAACTCTGCAGAGAATGGATATTCCATAGAAATCCATTTAAATACTTATAAAATACCCTGCAGAGAAAACCAGTTATGACCTGCGCATGTGCGGGACATACAGCCATTGGAGAGAGAGAGAGAAAAAAAAACATCGGGTGGGAGCTCATCACGCTACAAACATTTTGATTCATATCTCCACACGATCGCAGTTGCCTTCTGTTTTTTGGTTTGCATGAGCAGGAATAATCACATGAATGGAAGACAGGCTTTTGTTCTTTGCAGATTAGGCGGTTTTTACCGACTGAGATAATCTGCAGCTGATGCTCACCATTAAAGCCAGGAGGTACCATTTACATTTAAACGACAACTGTGGTCATCATTTGTTAGATATTTATACGGTATGTCATCCTGATGAAAATTCAGAATAGCATGCCGTTGAAATCATGGCGACTCACTTCTGTGGAGGAGGAGGGGTCCAATTGTGTGACCATGCATTCTGGCTCATCAGCGTTAGAATGTGTGTGTTTGAGTGCATGTGCCTCAGGCTGAGGTGCATGTGTATGCTAATGGGACGGTCTTGTTGGACTGTGTACTTTGGCCATGGGGTCAAGGGGCATGTCCCAAGCTGTTGAAATGTTTGAATTTTACCTTTTTTGAAAAAGAAAAGGCACTTTCAAAAGAGGCAGATGAGGTCGAAATCCAGACGATGCAATGTCGATGGAACTCTGCAGAGAATGAGTGTTCTATTGAATTATTCAGACATTCACTTCTATGGAACTGTATTTTCTATATAATAGAAATTCTATCCAAGTTGCACAGAACAAATTTCTATAGTTCCATAAAAAATACAGTTCCATCGAATTAGGTCCTAAAGTTCTGTAGAATTTCTACAGAATATCTATTTTAAAAAAATATATTCCATGGAATTTCTGCAGAGTATTATTTGAGGGCTGTGCAGTCAAAAAGAAAATCTTTCGGAATCATCAGCACATCCTGAAAGCCTTAAATCATCAGAACACCAGCGATAACCAAGGATTCTCCGAAGAGACCTGGCACCAAAGGAAGTAAGTCTCCGTCTCAGATCACTGGTCAGAATCCAAGTCTCACATCCATAGAGCAAGACTGAAAGCACCAAGGACCTGAAGACTTGGACTTTCATCCTCCCGCACAGATACCGACACAGTGCCACACCCCATGATCCAGTGAATCCATGACTCCCGAGGCTCGACCCAGACGTCTATTGGCCTCTGGCTCACAACCAACAGAGACGTGAATATCACTGCCAAGGTAAGTGAATCTCTCCATGACCTCAAAATCCTCACCACAAACAGGGACAGACAAGATAGCAGCATCCAAGACGTCATTGGAAGCCTGGATCATAGTTTTGACCAAGGAAACCTGGAATCCCAGCAGATCCAACTCCTCATTCAGCACCGTGAGGGCCCCCAAAAAGGATATCCAGTCTTCCTCGGATGGACGAAACTCCCGTCTGCATTCGGTGAAGACCCAAAGGGCAAGCATTCGGTCAATCATTGACCTCTTTGGTGTAAAGCCTGAATGCTCTGGGTGCTGGTGCTCAAGCAGATGGTGGCGAACCCAATCAGGAATTATCCAAGCAAAGACCTTGCCTGGCACTGAAAGCAGCGCCACCCCTCGGTAGTTGTCGTCCTCGCGATCACCCTTCCCTTTCCAGAGAGGGACAACAAGGCCTCACTTCCAGTCAGTTGGGATGATGCCTGTGTTCTAAGCAGAGCACACAACCACATGCAATGACACAGGTACAGCATTTCCACCAGCCTTGAGAAGTTCAGCATGGATGCCACAGATCCCAGGAGCTTTACCTCATTTCAACCAGTTCACCACGACCTGTGTTTCCACAAACAGAGGTGGATCACAGTTGATTGGAGGGTCAGCAAAAGTAATAATAATACCTGCAGCCTGCTGCAGCCACTCAAAGTAACCGGCCCAGCGAGACTTCACTTTGGACTCCTATGTCAAGAGCCCACCACCTTCCGCTCTAACTGCAGTACACCAAGGGACGGGCTTGGAAGAATGCAATGTGTGAATTCCCCTGTAAGCAGGACGAGAATCACGACCACAGGTAATGCTCTACACCCTCACAGATTCCTCGCACGTAGGCCTCCTTGTCCACACTCAGCCAAACCACGTGACCATCAGCCAAACCTGTCTCCTGTCCACTATATCGCCAAACCACGTGACAGATTGCATCAATGTTTTTCTGTTTATCAATTTATCCCCAGATGATGCTCAAAATTTTTCATACTGATCAGATGTAGCATTCTACATATGCAATTATGAAGTCATAATGAAGGCACCGATGACATCATAAAAAAACTAGAACGGCACTCTGTAGAGCGCATACCTCCACCCTGTAATGCCTGATCCACGAGAACATATCTGGCCCAATCCATTTTTGAAATATCATGCTATATATCGTTTTTGAGGTCGATCTCTCAATGGTGATGAATCACTTAAATTAAATAATTCTCGTATCCAGATCTGGATTCGGATCTTCACCAAAATTGAATCAATTCTTCCTTGTCACACACCCAACCTGTCCACATCTTTTTGAGATATCATGCTATCTATTGGTTTAACAATAACTCTCAATGGTGAAGAATCACTTAAAAAATTATCAGATCCGGATCTTCACCAAAATTGAATCCATTCTTCCTTGTCAAACACACAACATGTTCACCAAGTTTCATCCAAATTCATGCACAACTTTTTGAGATATCCTGCACACAAACAAACAGACAAACAAACAAGCAGTCATAGACTGGTACTTACGAAATCGTCAACTTGACCTCTGACCTTGTCTAATAAAAGCTGTCTCTAGAGAAGGTAGCGACGCAAACCAGAAGTTTCTACGATGATTCTGTACAAAACCATCAAAAACCGAATGTTTCACCTCACTGTGACCTTGACCTTTGACCGATTTTGACCAAAATCTAATCAGCGCTAGCCATCACCCTCCTGAATCACGTGGTGTAATTTGACATTGGTAGCTTCTTCCGTTTGAGTTATAATTTTTTTTTGGATGTTAGACCTCACTGTGACCTTGACCTTTGACCGATTTTGACCAAAATCTAATCAGCGCTAGCCATCATCCTCCTGAATCACGTGGTGTAATTTGACATTGGTAGCTTCTTCCGTTCTCGAGTTATCGTGCCTACAAACAAACACACAAACAGAGGACGGAAGTCATCAATATGCTTACAAAATCTTTAGATTTCGTAAGTAACAAACATAGCCAGAAAGGGGTGAAAACATAACCTTCTTCACCTTCGGTGGCAGAACTAATAACCTGCAAAAAGGGAGTGCTTGGGAATGGGGTCATTTGGGATAGAAGAGATTATGAGTATGGATGACCTGAGATAGGGGTGTAGAGCTGTCTGGAAGTCTAATTGGGAAGAATGTGACTGAAAAGACTGGGAAAGTTTGTTCCACGGTTGAGAGAAAAGGAACAAATGAGTGGAGGTGAGCACTGAGCCTGGATTTTGGGAGTTTAACAAGAGGGTTATAGACAGACTGTGTGCACCCTGCATAAACCTGGGACAGAGCGAAGAGAGGGCAGAGGGTAAAAGACTAAAAAAGGAGGTGGTAGAATATTGAGAGGCTACCGACCTGTTTGCTGTGCGAAAGTAACAGGCCAATAGTCAGCTGCATTACGGGAAATCCCACTGACTTTGAAGGCCTCACATTGCACGGCATCAAAAAGGGCAAAATGTGAGACGAGCGCCAGCCCAAAAGGAGAGCACAGTTCTCCATTGAGCTGCAAATGATGTCCTTGTAGGTTGTCAAAAGCTCAGAATGGCCAAGGAAAGACCTTGCATGACGAAGGATGCCCCAGTTGGCAGCTGGCTTTGCAGGCATGCTTGGAAATATGGTCTGCCCAAGAAAGATCATGGCTGATGGTGAGGCCCAAAGTTTGTGACTTAACCTTTTCAAATGGTTTGTTTCAGAAGTAGATGGGAGGGTTTGCTAAATGATCCTTTCAGAAGACTGTGTGTGTGTGTGGTGTGTGTGTGTGTGTGTGTGTGTGTGTGTGTGTGTGTGTGGTGTGTGTGTGTGTGTGTGGTGTGTGTGTCAGAGGGATATGTCAGGGTTGAAAGACATATTCCAAATGTTGTACCAGCTTCTGATACTATCAAGGTGTGCAGAGAGGTAAGAAGCTGCCACCTTACTATCTGAAGGATGAGAAATGATATGGCAGAGTGTGAAATCATCAGCAAAGTTGAAGGCAAGATTTTTCAGGGAATTGGAAAGGTCAAGGAAAATGAGGAACACGGATATGAGAGAATCCCGTTAAATGATACATGCTGAATACGGGAATGGAGAAAGTCAGTTTTCTATTCAGAGGAAGTGGCCTTGTATACAATAATCAGAGTTTGTAGACCAAAGTGGTGTGCTAGACTATCAAATGCTCGAGATAGTTTCAGAGAGAAGGCCCTGATCTCAGGTCTGAGATCGAGTGCTTCGCTCGATTGTTGGGAGAGTAGAAGCAGCATTTTGAGGGTAGAGTGACCCAGTGTGAATCAGAACTCATGGTCTGAGATCAAGTTGGTGGAGAAAAGGAAGGATTGATGTCAACTGCAATGATTGATTCCATAACTTGGCTTAAAATTGAAAGCAAGCTAACAGGCCTGTAGTTAAGAGGATCGGCTTGTGCACCATGTTTGTGTCTTGCAACGTAGCCAACTTTCAGGTAGATGGAAACTGACCAAGAGAGAATGATCAAGTGACCAGAGCAGAAAGACAATGAGCAAAGGCAGCAGAGGAGGTTTTTAGGATATGCATTGATGCAGTATGGGCCTGTCACAGAATCAGTCAATTAGGGGGAGAAGAGAGGGGGCGACGACACAGGGGAGAAGAGAGGGCTGCGACGCAGGGAGAAAGAAAGGGGCCGCGACGCAGTGGCAGAAGAGAGGGGCCACGACACAGGGGGAGAGAGAGGGGGCGCGACGCAGGGGGAGAAGAGGGGGCCGCGACGCAGGGGAGAAGAGAGGGGGCCACGACGCAGGGGGAGAAGAGAGGGGCCGCGACACAGGGGAGAAGAGAGGGAGCGCGACGCAGGGGGAGAAGAGAGGGGGCACGACGTAGGGGAGAAGAGAGGGGCCGCGACGCAGGGGGAGAGAGGGGGCCGGCACGCAGGGGAGAAGAGGGGCCGCGACGCAGGGGAGAGAGAGGGGGCCGCGACGCAGGGGGAGAGAGGGGGCCGCGACGCAGGGGAGAAGAGAGGGGCCGCGACGCAGTGGGGAGAAGAGAGGGGGCCGTGACGCAGGGGGAGAAGAGAGGGGGCCGCGACGCTGGGGGAGAAGAGAGGGGCCATGACGCAGGGGAGAAGAGAGGGGGCGGCGACGCAGGGGGAGAAGAGAGGGGCGCGAAGCAGGGGGAGAAGAGAGAGGGGCCGCGACGCAGGGGAGAAGAAGGGGCCGTGACGCAGGGGGAAAGAGAGGGGGCCGTGATGCAGGGGGAGAAGAGAGGGGCCGAGACACAGGGTAGTGCTCACGTAGCATAGTTCATTTTTGCCTGTAATAATAATTTCATGTTTGTATATGCCGTAGGGAGGTGGTGTTGCAAGCTGTCTCAAAGTCAGCTAGATTAATGCATCACATGATCTGTCCTCCCGCTCGGAGCTGTCAAAGGTCAGGCAAGAAAAGGTAGGGATCCCCGAGAGGACAAAAAACAAAAACAAAAAAAACCAATGAGGTTGCACGTTATGACAAGGTAAAGTTCCCTCATTTTTATCCCCCCTCACTCCGACGTTGGAAAGACCCCATGGACAGGACATCACCGCCAGTGTTATCACCTGGGGCGGGCCTCTGGGAGGGGCCTACCATTCCTGCAGCAATGTGGCACACTATTGTTCGGCCCCATGACAAGGAGGAGTGCCTCAATTGGAGCCGTGGGCCTTCGCCTGATTGGGCCGGCGACGGGAAGCAGATGTATTACACGTCATTACGCATCCTGTCAGGGATAAGTAATTAAGGTGGGGGAACCATTTTAGCACTGGAAGTGCCATTTCACTTTATTTTCACTTCTTTCTCTCTCTTTCCAGGGGGACACTGTTTGGTTGTCTCGCTCTTTTGCCAGACACACTTCTGCTGTACAGCTTTGCTCATTTGTTGGACATTATTTTTTTCTGGGTCACGTTCACTGCACTGGTTTACCCATAAATGTTGGAGTTCATAAGGGCTGCATCAAACACGTTTCGATGTTTGGAAAATAAACGTAGGCAACGTAGATCTAAGATGCAAAAAGGATGGAAGAAAGAAGAGATAGGAATATGATGATAAATGAAAGGATTGTTCTCTGAAAGATAAAGTTCTCCACACATACCAACCTCCCATCTACATCATTATCAAAAATAGGACCACTGGACCTGTAGCTCATCTTGGCCCTGGCCTAATGTTGTAACCCAAATTTGGGAGCATTCTGACTGGTGGGTCTGTAGAAGATGATTTTTGAAGGAATTTACATGATTTTTCCAAAAATTGATGAAAGCAGCCATTTTGACACTTCAGGTGAAGTGATTGTAATGACCTCCGCAATTTAACATCCCTACCCTGGCCTAATGTTGGAACCCAAATTTGGTAGCATTCAGACGAGTGGGTCTGGAGAAGGTTTTTGAATAAATATACTAAGTCGGCCATTTTGACCTTTTTAAAGTGACGTGACCGGAACTAGCTTTGCAATCCACGTTACCAGTCAGGAGCGGAACGTTGATGTCAATTTTCAGCCGGATCGGCTCAGCGGTTTGGCTGGAGAAGTCGAAATAGGAGACGGACGGACAGAAAGATGGACAGTGCACGATGACAATGCTTTATTTGGAATTTAATAAATAAATAAATAAATAAATAATAATAATAAATTTTTAAAAAGGGGGGCACAGAGGGAAAAAGTGGACCACATCTTACCGATTTTCCAGTTTTTGCTTCCACTCTTCAAGTTGTCACGCAGAGTTTTCAGCCTCAATATCAGCCATGATCTTTCTTGTGCAAACCACATTTCAAAGTTGGCTTCCAAAATCATTGGGATCTCCGATGAAGCCGAATCTGAGAGTCCACTTTCACATTGCAGACAGGTCAGTGGTCTCTTGGTCTTCTTCCACCTCCTTTCTGGTCTTGCACCCTCAGCTCTGTCTCCCCCCAGGTTTCTGCAGGGCACATGCAGTCTGCCAGTACCGCCCTCCCCCCACCCCCCCTTCTCGTGAAACTCTTAAAACCCAGACTCATTACTCACCTTCCTTAGTTCCTCTTTTTTCCCCCACCTGGAGAAACAAATTCCAAATTTGCTTCAATATTGTTCCTTTCTTTTCCTCCAGGGTTCCAAGACAGCCGTTCATCAGCATCTTCGGTCATCCCCCATTCATAACCTTGATCTTTTCTACCCCTACCTAACGCTTTTGCACCCCCCCACCCAGTCCACATCTTTTCAATTTTCCGGCTTTTACTTCCACTTCTGTGATTGAGTGTTTATAGCTGTATTAAACTTCTCCACCCCGTATGTCCTCTCTTTACCTTCATTCTTACTACACATCTCTCATTTCTCCAAGTCTCCCTCCACTTTTTTTCCTCAAGCCTGCTATTGTCAGGTCCCCCCACTCTTCCCCAACCACGCTCTTTCTACTGTTCTTTGTTCTGTGATGTGTTCCAAGTCCTCATTGAACCTCAACACCATGTACAAAAAGACTGTGCTCAGAAATCATTGTGATTAAAAATCAATATTAGTGAAGAGGAAGTTCAGAAAAGATGATTTGGTTGGTATGGTCATGTACCATGCACCAGAAAGGTCAAAAGATTAAACTAACGAAAGCAATAAAGGTTGTGGTAAAAGAAAGAAATCTGAGAGGACGTTCCAAAACGACATGAAATGTTTGGGTTTGCATGAAAATGACACAATGGATAGGTACATATTGAGGAACACCAGCATTAGTTTGATATGGGCAAAATGCCATGGGTAGATGCTCCGATTCATAAATGACAATTCAAAAAGAAGATTCCTGCCTTCCAACTCCGAGAAACAAGTTTGACAAGAGCCAAATAAAGCAGAAAAATCAAAGCAAAGTAAGCATTTGAAACAGTTCAATCAATAAATCTTCGGAGGTTTGAGCAACAGAGAAGCTGTGCAGATGCAAGAACTGAAAGGTTTTGAAAGCAACGAGGTAGGATACAGATGGGAATAACAAAAGCAAATGAAAGAGATAAAACCCTAAGCCGGTAACTTGTACAGTCATTAGAACCCCAGGTCACACCAAATACAGTGCGATAAAGGCATGTGGTTCGACTTGTCACATTAACATAAGCTGCAGTCAGTCAGAGCTACAACAGCTCAATACCTGAACCACCCCACTAACAAAAAGGTCACACACCAAGTAGTTTTTGAGGAACTGAAAGATAAGTACAAAGCATTTCTTTCCAATATGGTTTTGGCAAATCACATTTGTACTTTTAGATATTGTTGTGAAACTACATCATCAGGCTATCATTTTGGTAGTATTATTTAACAAGTTCACATGAATAAATAGACATAAGCATATCCTCCGATGCATAAAGTACTTTCCCTGTACCTTCAATTTAAACCCAGGAAGAATTTTGAGTTTGCCCATTTAAAATGTTTCCATCTGAGCACTTAGCTTATGATTGTGGAATCCAAGGTTCAATTCCCAAATCGAATATGTTCTTGTCCATTGTCTGCCCATTAAATTTAAATTTGTCCATCAAAGTACAACTATATCGACCAATTGTCATTTTATAAACGCACCCTTAAGTTTTATGCAACTTCTAATGAATTAACTCACGTACAAACACCAATTACACTCAGACATACCAAGACAGCTCACTTGTATAAAGAACGACACAATAAATGAAACAAAAATTAAATGGCATGAAAACCTCAAACTGCAGTTACAAACAGGGACAACAAAACGTGAGAGCAGGAACGTCGCTTCGCTGATGGGTTTCATCAAAATACAGCATGTTGCACTTCACAAACATATTACATACTGTATCCATCTGTAAATCTCAATGAGGATGTAAAATCAAGTAAAACACAAACAAACAAACAATCAGTCAGAGACTGGTACTTATGAAATCGTCAACTTGACCTCTGACCTTGTCTAATAAAAGCTGTCTCTAGAGAAGGTAGCGACGCAAGCCAAAAGTTTCTACTTTGATTCTGTACCAAACCATGAAAAATCGAATGTTTTGGATGTTTGACCTCACTGTGACCTTGACCTTTGACCGATTTTGACCAAAATCTAATCAGCGCTAGCCATCACCCTCCTGAATCACGTGGTGTAATTTGACATTTGTAGCTTCTTCCGTTCTCGAGTTATCGTGCCTACAAACACACAAACAGAGTCCGGAAGTGATCAATATAGATTTCATAAGTAAAAAGGATCTTCCATAACATAGTGGTGGTTTTTCTCACTGCTGCTGCTGCCCATGCTGTCATGGTGGCTGTGGTTGTTTGTGTGCTCTTTCCATGTACTTTTATATATTTTTCTCTTGTTTTGAGAAGTATGTCTATATATAATTTTGTGTGCTCCTTCCGTATCCTTCCAAAGGGTTCCTGTTGTCGTAGAACAATAAATGTTACCGTTGGATCCACAACATTAAGCTAACATTCACCTTCTTCTTCAACCCATAAATGCAGGCTTTTAATATGGGCATCTTTATGATTAAACAGACACTATTTTTTGTTGCAAGTAATACGATTTTTAGTTCTCCAAAAGCAGGAAACCCTTTTGAATTAAGTGTATCAAGTGTGACAGACGGACGCACACACACACACACCCTTATGGCAATAGATTGATTAACTGCACCACCTTAAAAAGACTATAAACATATTCAAAACACCACACCACCTCAATAGAATAAAAGTGCGTTACAAACAAGGACAACGAACAGCACCACCTCAAACTGATTAGAAAGAATAACAATAACCAATTCCTTTTGACGCATAGGGCTGTCGGGGCAGTTTTCCCTTGCCTATGGGGCACAATCATGGACGGGTCACCATTCTGAGACAGCTGGTTCAAAACAGGGACCATGAACTGCACAACCTCAAAATGCAGTTACAATGAACAGCACCCCCTTAAAATGCAAGCTTTGTAGACAGCGATAACATACTGAACCATTACAAACTGTATTTACAAATACAGCAGTGAATTATAGTCATGATCCCCCCCCCCCCCCAAAAAAAAAAAACAACTAACATTTAAATCAAAAACGAACTAAATTCTTATCAAGACATGTCATGTTCCACATTGAGATATATTTATATTAAAGAGGAGCAGTGGGTTATTCATTTTATAACTTGGGTAAAAGCATTTCAGGATCTCAGTGATATCACAAGGGAAGTGGCAGGTTTTTGCTCAATGTGGACAAACTGGATGCGGCAACGATCAGGACGAGCCTCAAAAAAACCTGCAATGGGAAAAACATCGATCATCAACACAAGAGAGAGCGACCGACAGGTACCGTGGATAATACGAGCAGATCACCTGCCCTACAAGCGATCTTGTTCCAAGCATGCAACAGGTTGTTCGGACACATCCCTATATTTGGACAGTGTATAGGCCACAGAGAGCTGGTTCGATTGGGCCCAAAAAGAAAAAAAAATAACCCAGGTTATGCATGTGAAGCGAAAACAAGCATACTCTTATGTGCATATATAATATGTCATGGTTATATTGCTCACATAATTCCAATTTATACACATTTTTTTCCAAGGAAGAAAATACCAAAATATGTGAAGAAAACAACACATTTTTTTCAAAACTTGACAGAATCCAGGGAAACTTGCACATGCACAACTTCAGGATGTCTGCATTACTTGACAGAATCCAGGGAAACTTGCACATGCACAACTTCAGGATGTCTGCATTAATCAGTGAAAATTTCCACTTCCAAGGACAAATCCTGCAGGAGTTGATGAAACATATATATATATATATATAACTTTCCCTCTGTTGTATAGAGATGGTGAACTGTGAGAAACCAAACATGCATATTACAGATACGCTCAACAGGGAACACTATACTGTATACATCATCTACAACTACAGAGTTCATGGAGCACGATACCCCATGCAGTGTTCAAGTATATAAAACAATGATTTTAAAGATCGCTTAGCGCTATTGAAGCAGTCTTATTCACCAACCACCCTGTAGAACATGTCCAAGTACTGCAAAACTGGAGGTTCTTTGAAGTATTATGATGGCGATTTTTGTACTTGTGTTCAAGTATATAATTTCAGTTAAAATAAAAGGTTTAAAGGCGTATAAATTAATTAATTCAGGGTTTTACCGCCATTGACACAGTGTTTATTACACCACCCTATCTAACACGTTAAGGTAGTTATTCATACCTATTGTTTTGTGTCCTTTACGATGTCCTTAAAAACAGTAAGTTTCTTCTTCTATTTTTTGGAATTATTTTAAATTTTGTAAAGCTGCCAGGCAGGCAGACAGAGTAAAAAATATTATCTCACCCCTCTCTGCGCGTGCGTGATCGGGTAGAATTCAGAGAGAAAGTACTGTTCAACGACAAACTTATCTTCCGATTAATGTTCAAAATATAACTTTCAATTTAAATAAGTTGTTCCTCGATCATAAACTGACAAGAAAGATGGAGACAGACAGACATGAATAGATTTCCTAATTCCGCTTTCCGCCTCATGTGCGTGGGACAACAACTATACCAAGTCACTGGCAGTCTGGCTATTACAAAATACATAGGCGTTTGAGAATGTTGTTTGACAGCATTTATATAAACACACAACCGCAGATTGCATTTTGAAACCGAAATGAAAGCATATCTACGTACATAGTTCAGTTTGCGCCATTTGATGACTGGTGCCAAATGGATTCGTGAAAATAGCTCGCCACGAATACGTGCTCGTCATAAAATAGAATAAAATGTTTTTTGTTTTTTTAAAACAGTCACGACTTGTACACAATTGGCGAGAACATGGGTTATGCCACTTTTGGGACGATGTGCAAGACATCGCTGCATCCACACAAGTTAGTGTTGGATTGTGATGTGCCTTCACTGCATTAAAAAACTCCACATTTTTTCAAAAACATACAAATGAATTTTTTTCCTAAAGACAGGAAGTGATTCCTGCTTTTCTTTTTGAAAATGTCTCCACTTTAAAACAAGCGTTCAATTGGCAACATAAAATAGCAAACTACAAAGGAGAAAGTCCTAATACACGGATTTCTAAGCAAACATTTTGTCGCACGCACAGAAGAGAAACCATTTTTGATGCCGTTAAGATTTGGCCACCAAATGGATGACTGGCAACATATGCCTCGACCATTGTGTGGGGCAGGCGCAAGTGGGCACGGCGTCGAGAGGGGGATGGGGCAAAGTGAGTCAGTGTGACATTCCAAACTTGATATAGACATGCAGCAGTTGGATTTTATCCATATAATGGCCTTCCATAAAATGCCTTCCTTTCCAATGAAACTCTAACGGTTCAGCCGTGCAACGATTTGACATGGGCCAAAAGATTTTTCCTTCAAACGAAATATACGTGTGGGTTAGTACAATTATCTAGTTATGTAGTTCAGGTAAAGTCGTGTCTGACTTCTGGGAACATTCATGATCAGATTTCTCCAAATATCACGATCCTGCACTGCTTCCCGAAGCTTTGGCAGATATAACTTGGTTGCAGTCTTTACCCCATCCATCCTGCACATACACGGTCTATCTCTTCCTCTTCTTTCCTCAACCATACCCAGCATGGTTGACAGTTTATTTCTCCAAACCTTTAGGAGTTGCTATAGTTTAATCATAATATACCGCAATAGTCCTACAATAAAAACCATCCCGGTTATTGGAAGAGTTAGAACTGTCAACTTTATCCCATTTGAACACATGTGTTTGAAGAAAAATCGTTGCAAAGTAGCAAGCCAGTTGGGACACAGGACCCTTGCAAAGCAGCAAGGCAGTCAGGACACAGGACCCTTGCAAAGCAGCAAGCCAGTCAGGACACAGGACCCTTGCAAAGCAGAAAGCCAGTCAGGTCTCAAGAGTCAATGAAAACAGCTTTGATGAAGCCAGAAATGAAACAGCTCACACTGTTATGCATCCTAGCAAATGGGACAACAATTTTCATGCAAAACTCAAGAGAATGTAAACAGTACAAACTGGTTTATCACAAGAAGATAAAAACCCCATTCAAGTTTTCAATAAGAAGCATAGAGCTGGCAGAATGGCCTTAAGGGACGCACACTCACCTCTTAGCTGTCTAACCTGGGTTTGAATCTCGGCCGCACTATAAACTGTCATCTCGGTGTTTCACAGGAAAGGAATTGCATTACAAAGCGTGCCACCGGCATTATTTGGTGGATGTTAAAGAGTCCATGATATCCTTCATGAAGAGTAGGCGAGTTATCACCGGCACCCTGAACAAATTCCAAATTCCTACCTTGACCTACAGAGGGAATTGCATCAGTGGCACAGCCACATCCTCAGCCAATGATGCTACCCACAGCCTTGTGCTGCAAGTGAATGAAGAAGAAGCATTCGTTATCAAAACCCAAAATTGTAAAGAAATCCACAATGGGGTTTCAAGCACAGTTCCATCCACAACTCAGTTAATAACCAGCAAGCCTATGTGACCTTGTGAACGAGTCAAGATAATACTTGTACCAAATATATATATATATATATATATATATATATATATATATATATATAATCAGTAAGGAAAAACAAGTGAGCACATGGCTTATACAAAAACCTGGCTCACAATCTGTATGTGGCACAATAATGACCAAAATTAACTAGACCTGGAAATTTGGCTTTTGTCCACCAACCTAGTAGAGGATGGCATGGAACATCCCCAATGAGGGCAATAACAGGACACGTGGGGGAGGGATAGGTGAGAAAGGTTTGGGGAGAGGGGATTGGAATAAGCATTCCATACAGGGCAGTTTGGCTAGGCTCGAGATAACGGCACAAGCAAGATGGGGAACCTGGGCAACAAGTAAACAGGGCTGGAGCAACCAGCAAAACAGCCTGCAGCCTGCAGTGCCCTTTCAATAAGGACATCTTACTAGTCGTAATTAGTTTTAACTTTACCACAATATTAACTACCCTTGCAGTAATGAGGCACAAAGGTAGGTAGGTTTTTAGGCCAATTGGTGTGCAAATGCAACCACTTATTGTAGGTAAAAGATTTTTCATGAAAATTTAACAGATTCCATAAATCGCTTCACGAAGTGCAAGGTAACGGCATGCAAAGGAAAGAAAACAAAGCTGTACCCAACTGATAATATTCAAGCAAGCAAAAGGTTTTTTCTCAACATTTTGGAGGTAAACAAATTTTAAAGAAAACTTCCAGGAAATAAATCTTAAGAAAAGCATGTTGGGACCAATGAAAATTTATGAGTAGTTGAACAAAATTAGGAGTGGCAAAGACAAGGGGCCACTTATGATACAAACAGTTGCTCTCAGGAAATCCTCAGAGGACAAAAAAGCTTCAAACGAGGTGCAAAGTGCAGATTATATCATGGACAAAATAAATTAAAAAAAAAACAAAGAAATAAAAGCCATTGCAACCATGTCCAAATGTTTTGTTTACTAAATGCATAGTTTTTTGTTGTTGTTGTTTTTTTGTTTGTTTGTTTGTTTCTTCCATCCACAGCACAGTTCATGAAATATACACTTTTGCTGCATAACCCCCCTGCAGCCACCACACCCTCCCCCCCCCCCCAAAAAAACAAACAAACAAAAAAACAGCAACCATCAACAACCAAAATGAACACATGCCATATTCAACATCGGTTGATGAAAAACAAAAAGCCAAATGTACAGAAAGTAAAATGTTAAAAGACGTTTCCTCAAACGGTTCACCATAACTTTCATCAAATTCACCGATTTATACCGACATCAGGAGGATTCCCATGCCTGTGGATTTGAACCAAAGTCTTGGGCTCAAGCCGAGGCCGCAAAAACGGGCCTCACACACACACGGACGACTCGAGTTTCCACTGAAGACGGCCCCAACGTATTGCAATTCCTCGTGGTAATTTAAGTGACGTGCATAAATGTTTTTTAATCAGGGATATTTAAAATAGCTCCTCTTACAGTGGCAAGACAGCAACGTTACACCAGCCATTTAGAGAGCTGATTTAAGGCTGCCAATAAACATCAAAATTTCAATCATCATTATAGTGTAAACAGCACCACCTTACCCACTCCCCACACTCTTAAAAAAAACCCCATTCACTGGCCAATAATGTAGTTTTGAGAGGAGAGGGTGGAGGGGAAGGTCGATAAAATGGCTAAAACGACATGTTCCAAACATCAATGTGCAATTCTTACATAAATGCCAACGAAACAGGAGCCAATAAGGAAAGCGATATGTAGAGATTCAAAAATATTGGGAAAACTGCATTGAACTACAAGCACAGAACAAGAAGTCAAAACTGTGAACGGATCAAGGGAAGTTTTGTGGAAATACTAGATCTGATCAAAGTCAAATTACCATAGAACTGCCAGTACATGAAAAAAAACAAAAAAAAAACAACTCACAAGCATGTGATGCATTAAATTAATGAGGTCATAGCTACTCTTGATCATAAACTCTATACAGCCAAAGCCTCCCATGGGCCAATTAGCACGTCAATTCAAATCGACTTGTTCTTTTAACTGAGAGATTGCGAACCTTCAATGGATTATCATGAAATGAACCTTTGGATGAATTCCCAGTGACTATGTTTACCTAAGTGTATGCTGTTCTTGTAGAATGAAGAATAACTCTCACTGGTGTTGAAAGCAGACAGGTAAAACAATGCATGAAATCAATAAGAAGTCAATTGAGGTATGCTAACCCACCGTGGGAAGCGAGGAGAAGATGAAGTTTTGGGCGTTCGCCTTTGCTCTGACGAAGGGCTCAGGCCCGAAACGTCAGCTTCTCCTCGCTTCCTAACGCAGTGAATCATTCGCCAATAAACTTCCTGGTGACTTCATCCATTGTATGTTATCAATTTCAAACTAATTCAAAACAGTCAATAGCTCACATAATACTGCAAAACTTACATTTACTTTACTGTTTTGTTTTTTGTTTGTTTTTGTAACTCCAACAAATGATATAATGGATGACGAAAAAAAAATAAAGAAATTGTGCAGGTGTGACCGAATGGTTCAACAGCTAACCCCCATTGCCTATCCAAACACGACCCCTCCCAACACTATCAACAGCCGGTCCATCCGAGTTTCTCAAACAACTTAGTGCAGTTGCACAAAAGCTTCCAGCTGCACGGGTACGTGACCGCGATATTCTATTTTCTGTGCAACAATGGCACGTGCAGTCAAACACTGCAGTGTCATGTGCATGAATGGCAGTACAAGGTTTTTTGCAATCTCCTTCTCACTCAGCAAGTCAAACGGGGCACGGTGCGCATCGTTCACCATGTCAAAGTGAGCACCCGCCGCCAGGAGAACATTCATGATATCAGGATGGTTGTTTTGAGCTGCGATGTGAAGCACCGTATTCCCTTCAGAGTCACGCGCTTCCATGTCAGCACCACATTCGAGCAGCAATTCAGCGACAACCGCCGAAGGAAACTTGCACACTGGATATCGGCCGACTGCAGTCGTCTCCTTGTCCACAGCCAAGTGCAACGGGCCATAACTGTTGCGACCACGTGGGTCCAACCGCACCAGTCGGTGTACAGTGCGCTTCTTCATCATATCCTGCTCATCATCACAGGTGACCTTCTCAAGGAGACAGACCAAGTGAAGGATGATGCAGAGTGCCTTGTGGAAGGGGCTGTGCTCCCGATCAGCCACAACGCCAGCCTGAGCCACGTGCTTCAGCCCACGCTCGATCTCGTGCACGCTCTTGGTCAGGATGCCCAAAAGATCAGCAAAGGCAACCACAGTACCCAAAAGACCCTTGGCACGGTCCTGAAGCATGAATGAAAAGAGCTCTGCAAAAGAGAGAAGGCTGCTGGCAGTCATAGGGCTTAGAGGGTCAAGGTGAGTTTGCTGCATGTCGAGGGCATACTTCCACAGCTTGATGCATCGTTCAAAGTTTCCCGAGTCGGCGTACACTGCACCACGGTAGCGGATGTAGTAGGACGTGTCTGGGTGAGATGGGCCCAGAACACGCTCACGGATAAGCAGTGCTTGTGTACGCATTTCATCAGGGTCAGCAATAAGGGCATCAAGCTCCTCCAGAGTCGTGACCTCGCGAGCATAGTCATATGCGGGGATGAGGTTCTGCGACTTGGGCTTGCGAATGATGTTCGTGCGATCGCAGTGTCGCATGTCCATGGCTTTCTTCCAATAACGCAGTGCTGTGAGCAAGTCGCGTTTCTTGTCGACAAAAGTGGCACCCAGTAGTTCGAGTGCATCGATGCGCTCCTCCTTGACCGTTTGGGGGTTGTGAATGAGAAACTCGACGATGTTGGTATGGCACGTGACACTGGCTGCCATCAGTGGTGTCATACCATACCCATCCTTCTCCATACGTGCTTTGTATTTGAGCAGCATCTTCATTATCTCCAGGCTACCAGACTCAGCACAGTCATGTAGTGCTGTGTTCCCCTTGACGCTCTTCCTATTGACATCAGCACCACGCTCAAGGAGATAGCGAGCAATGTCACGGTGACCTTTGTAGCAGGCTATCATAAGACACGTGTGCCCATGGCGGTTAGCCACCTCCAGATCTGCGTGGTGCTCAACCAGGTATTTCACAATATCCAAGTGGCCATCAAAGCAGGCAGCACGGAGAGGCGTAGAGTTGGTGAGAGTGGTGTTGTTGACAGATGCGCCATGGCTCAGTAAGGCCTTAACAACTGACAGATGACCAGCAGCTGATGCAGCCCACAGTGGAGGTGCCCCTTCTATGGTCTCACCATCAAAACTGACTGAACCGCCCAATTCTATATCGGCACGGCAGTGTTCCAGTAGGTACAACACCACGTCGAGATGACCATACCGAGATGCAGCCAGCAGTGGTGTGGAGCCGCTGGTCTTTTCGCCCACCAAAGCACGCACCTCAGAAGTGGGCTTATCTCGTAAAAGCCTTTGCATGAGGCGAAGCTTGCCATCCCGAGCTGCATTGAACACCGCTGTACGGATGTCCATGATGATATCGACCCCCTACCTACCCAATCCTAAACAAAACCAGGGTTGGTTGAGAAAAGCAAACTCTGGCATTGGCTCGCCCTTCCTTCTGGGCCTCTTCCTTATAAAAGCTTTACCTTCAAATACACCAGCCTTCTCTGTTGCAGGCGTCACAGATTCAAGTCAACGTATCACTTTCACAGAAATTCTTCGTCTAACCGAATCTAAGCCCGATCCACCACCCAGCACTCATTTTGCCGAACCTTATCCAGGCCTAGGCCTTGCCTCGATGTCGCTCCACAAACCATCCGCACCCCACACCCACGACCTCGGTCGCTGTGGGCCCGATAGACGCTGCGACGCCGTCTTCGCCAACGTCCCTCTGATCGGATCTTTCGATGCACGTCGCCAAGACGGTCGCTCTCACGACCCGTGTCTCCCTGCAGTACGAACCGGCCGATTCGGCACACTATTTGCCAAGAATAGCGGCCACGAACCCCCCACAGTTCCACACCCGTCCTTCCGCGAAATAAACCACTCCCACATGACGCCATGACTCGAAGCCCAGCCCACAAATACGGCTTTGGCGATCCACAAGTCTGCCTAGACCACGCCCACCCAGGGCTCGCGACGCAAAACCACGCCCACACAAGTCACTCCTCCGCAAATAGACTCCGCCTATGCCAAGCCTTTTGCAGCAGCAGCAAAAACAGGATTGCCGTTGCATTTTTTAAGCGGTGTAATATGTATATATATATATATATATATATATAGGTCCTGTTTTGTCAGGCAGCCTCCAGTGTTTATGCTTTTCCATGTCTGAATAAATAAGCTCACGAAACATTATGACAATATTGCTGTATCTTATTTTACTATTATATATTTATCGTTCTTATCTTGGTTTGAAACGTATCCTGTCCAACCTCCGCTCTCAGAATCGGCACGACAGAGGAAAGGGTGTCCGAAAAGCCGCCATTTTGTACAAAAACGTGTAGAGGTACCACAAAGTCGCTGCAATCGGTTTCTTCAGACATGTAAAATTAAAATTCGCAAACAACTGCTGTCTCATTAAATATCTTTCGTCATGTTACCAGACGCAGTGACGTCTTGTTACCAGACGCAGTGACGTCATGTTACCAGACGCAGTGACGTCATGTTAAACAGACGCAGTGACGTCATGACGCCCGTTCTGAGTCTGACAAGCTGACGGTTCGAACCCCAGCCACAGACTTAAAATATTTGAGAGGCTGTTTTTAAGTACCACAGACTTAAAAATATATACTTATTTAATTTAATTACATATGGTAAGTTTTTGATTTTGAATAATCGAATTGTCTTTTCATAGCAGTCACGACGTCGTCATTTTAATATCCAACTGTCAAGCAAATAAAATGTGTTTTCACACTGAATATGTTGTGTTTCTCGCCTGTTGCTCCCCTTTCTCTGTACCCTTCGTCTTGAAGGATTTCTCACGCATTTTTCAAATGCGTAAGAGTGTGACGCAAATAATACGTCAATAGCGTCTGAGGCAAGAGAAAAGCAATCGAATGATCATATCTGTGCAGAAGGAAAACGCGTCACGCCAGATGATGACGTTTGGCCACGCCCTGTTTAAGTGACTGGCCACTCCTCCCACGTGATCCTTTTGCGAAACTCAGTGTGCAGCTCAATAATTATATTGTTGAGACAATAAGTGCATTATTTAGCCAGTTCAACACAATATGCGAACATTAAGTGGATTAAAGCTTTTCCGAAGAGGCTCATTCTTCCAACCAATCATGTTGACCGCGTCCCCTCCCACACCATCGATATGCACATCTGATTCGTATTACTGTATTACGTAAGCCTGGTGCTGGCTTAAGAATTTAGTCTTGAGTTCAACCCCCCCCCCCCACGGCATTTAACCAACACCAGGTGGATTGACTCAGCCAGTCATCCTTCTGAGGTTGCAAAATGAATACCAGATTACTGGTAACAGGGGCACTGCATCAGCCGCACATCCGTGCTCCAGCAATGATGCTGCAAGCAGCAGCTACAGGCTGCATATGAAACAACAGCAACAGCAACAGCAACAGCAAACAGCAACAGCAACAGCAACAGCAACAGCAAAACAACAACAACAACAACAACAAACGAACAACAAAATACATGAGATGTTTTTTCATTCAGTATTTTTTCTGTTACAGTAGTTTTTCTCCTGAAATGTATGCGAGGCCATCATGTGACCTTTCTAACCTTTGGGTCGAACTACTTGATCTGGTCCATTGTGGAATTAATAATTCACACGATACAGGTTTTTTTTAGATCCTCGTGGAGGATGTCTAAGTCTGACTCACGTTGTTGTTCTTCATCTTCTTCTTGTGGACTTTTTTGTTTCACAGCCTACAGTTCTCCATGTATATGCAGAAAGCCCACGCGCAGGCAGTAACCATCCCCTATTTGGAAATTCTTCCGAAAAACAAGCTCGAATGAGCTACGATCCCTGTCCTCTTAATGATGACGTCATAAAAACGAATATGACGTCATTGTGATGTATCAGGTTTGCGATAAATTATCTGTGCTAATGCCCGGCTTGATTCCCGCAAAAAAAATTCAAACAGCTTGCCTAGTTTCAGAGATAATGGTATAGGTGATTGCCATTAGGTGGCGATATTATGACGTCAACTTTTTTTCTAGGAAGAATTTCCAAAATCGGAGATGGTTACTGCCTGCGCGTGGGCTTTCTGCATATACATGGCAAGTTTCACGAAGATCCGATGAAAACTCTGGGTTGTGAAACAAAAAATGGCAAAAATAGGAATGACGTCATAAAAATTGATATGATTGTCATAGTGATGTATCATATGTGCGGTAATGAATCTCTGCTAATGCCCTGTTTGATTCCCACAAACATAATTCAAAAAGCTTGCCTCGTTCGAGATAATTTTTTCGGCGATTTCCATTAGCAGAGATATTTTGACGTTATAACTTTTTCTTGGAGGAATTTTCAAAATCGGAGATGGTTACTGTCTGCGCAGGGTATTTTTACCTATAATGCCGAGTTTCAGGAAGTTTCGATGAAAACTGTAGGCTGTAAACAAATGAAACAAAAACAAAAAAATGTCAAT
>CM068962.1:49874782-49887313 GCA_035128595.1 Eptatretus atami
TCCATTAGCGGCGATATTATGACGTCAACTTTTTAGATCCTCGTGGAGGATCTCTAAGTCTTACTCACGTTGTTGTTCTTGTGGACTTTTTTGTTTCACAGCCTTCAGTTTTCATCGAAACTTCCTGAAACTTGGCGATATATGTAAAAATACCCTGCGCAGACAGTAACGATCTCCGATTTTGAAAATTCCTCCTAGAAAAAAAAGTTATGACGTCAAAATATCTCCGCTAATGGAATCGCCTAAAAAATGGTCTCCGAAACGAGGCAAGCTTTTTGAATTCTGTTTGCGGGAATCGAACAGGGCATTAGCAGAGATGAATTACCGCACATATGATGCATCACTATGACGTCATATCAATTTTTATGACGTCATTCCTATTTTTTGACATTTTTTTTTTTGTTTCATTTGTTTCACAGCCTACAGTTTTCATCGAAACTTCCTGAAACTCGGCATATATAGGTAAAAATACCCTGCGCAGACAGTAACCATCTCCGATTTTGAAAATTCCTCCAAGAAAAAAGTTATAACGTCAAAATATCTCTGCTAATGGAAATCGCCGAAAAAATTATTCGAACGAGGCAAGCTTTTTGAATTATGTTTGTGGGAATCAAACAGGGCATTAGCAGAGATTCATTACCGCACATATGATACATCACTATGACATCATATCAATTTTTATGACGTCATTCCTATTTTTTGCCATTTTTTGTTTCACAACCCAGAGTTTTCATCGGATCTTCGTGAAACTTGCCATGTATATGCAGAAAGCCCACGCGCAGGCAGTAACCATCTCCGATTTTGGAAATTCTTCCTAGAAAAAAAGTTGACGTCATAATATCGCCACTAATGGCAATCACCTATCCCATTATCTCTGAAACTAGGCAAGCTGTTTGAATTTTTTTTGCGGGAATCAAGCCGGGCATTAGCACAGATAATTTATCGCAAACCTGATACATCACAATGACGTCATATTCGTTTTTATGACGTCATCATTAAGAGGACGAGGATCGTAGCTCATTCGAGCTTGTTTTCTAGGAAGAATTTCCAAAATAGGGGATGGTTACTGCCTGCGCGTGGGCTTTCTGCATATACATTGGCAAGTTTCACGAAGATCCGATGAAAACTCTGGGTTGGGAAACAAAAAATAGGAATGACGTCATAAAAATTGATATGACGTCATAGTGATGTATCATATGTGCGGTAATTCATCTCTGCTAATGCCCTGTTCGATTCCCGCAAACAGAATTCAAAAAGCTTGCCTCGTTTCGGAGATAATTTTTTAGGCGATTTCCATTAGTGGAGATATTTTGACGTCATAACTTTTTTTTCTAGGAGGAATTTTCAAAATCGGAGATGGTTACTGTCTGCGCAGGTATTTTTACATATATATGCCAAGTTCAGGAAGTTTCGATGAAAACTGTAGGCTGTGAAACAAAAAAGTCCACAAGAAGAAGATGAAGAACAACAACGTGAGTCAGACTTAGAATCCTCCACGAGGATCTAAAAAAAACTGTATCGTGTGAATTATTAATTCCACAATGGACCAGATCAAGTAGTTCGACCCAAAGGTTAGAAAGGTCACATGATGGCCTCGCATACATTTCAGGAGAAAAACTACTGTAAACGAAAAAATACTGAATGAAAAAACACTCATGTAATATTTTGGTTGTTGTTGTTGTTGTTGTTGTTGCGTTGTTGTTGCTGTTTGCTGTTGCTGTTGCTGTTGCTGTTGCTGTTGCTGTTGCTGTTGTTTCATATGCAGCCTGTAGCTGCTGCTTGCAGCATCATTGCTGGAGCACGGATGTGCGGCTGATGCAGTGCCCCTGTTACCAGTAATCTGGTATTCATTTGCAACCTCAGAAGGATGACTGGCTGAGTCAATCCACCTGGTGTTGGTTAAATGCCGTGGGGGGGGGGGGGGTTCGAACTCAAGACTAAATTCTTAAGCCAGCACCAGGCTTACGTAATACAGTAATACGAATCAGATGTGCATATCGATGGTGTGGGAGGGGACGCGGTCAACATGATTGGTTGGAAGAATGAGCCTCTTCGGAAAAGCTTTAATCCACTTAATGTTCGCATATTGTGTTGACTGCTAAATAATGCACTTATTGTCTCAACAATATAATTATTGAGCTGCACACTGAGTTTCGCAAAAGGATCACGTGGGAGGAGTGGCCAGTCACTTAAACAGGGCGTGGCCAAACGTCATCATCTGGCGTGACGCGTTTTCCTTCTGCACAGATATGATCATTCGATTGCTTTTCTCTTGCCTCAGACGCTATTGACGTATTATTTGCGTCACACTCTTACGCATTTGAAAAATGCGTGAGAAATCCTTCAAGACGAAGGGTACAGAGAAAGGGGAGCAACAGGCGAGAAACACAACATATTCAGTGTGAAAACACATTTTATTTGCTTGACAGTTGGATATTAAAATGACGACGTCGTGACTGCTATGAAAAGACATTCGATTATTCAAAATCAAAAAACTTACATATGTAATTAAATTAAATAAGTATATATTTTTAAGTCTGTGGTACTTAAAAACAGCCTCTCAAATATTTTAAGTCTGTGGCTGGGGTTCGAACCGTCAGCTTGTCAGACTCAGAACGGGCGTCATGACGTCACTGGTCTGTTTAACATGACGTCACTGCGTCTGGTAACATGACGTCACTGCGTCTGGTAACAAGACGTCACTGCGTCTGGTAACATGACGAAAGATATTTAATGAGACAGCAGTTGTTTGCGAATTTTAATTTTACATGTCAAGAAACCGATTGCAGCGACTTTGTGGTACCTCTACACGTTTTTGTACAAATGGCGGCTTTTCGGACACCCTTTCCTCTGTCGTGCCGATTCTGAGAGCGGAGGTTGGACAGGATACGTTTCAAACCAAGATAAGAACGATAAATATATAATAGTAAAATAAGATACAGCAATATTGTCATAATGTTTCGTGAGCTTATTATTCAGACATGGAAAAGCATAAACACTGGAGGCTGCCTGACAAAACAGGACCTATATATATATATATATATATATACATATTACACCGCTTAAAAAATGCAACGGCAATCCTGTTTTTGCTGCTGCTGCAAAAGGCTTGGCATAGGCGGAGTCTATTTGCGGAGGAGTGACTTGTGTGGGCGTGGTTTTGCGTCGCGAGCCCTGGGTGGGCGTGGTCTAGGCAGACTTTGTGATCGCCAAAGCCGTATTTGTGGGCTGGGCTTCGAGTCATGGCGTCAGTGGGAGTGGTTTATTTCGCGGAAGGACGGGTGTGGAACTGTGGGGGTTCGTGGCCGCTATTCTTGGCAATAGTGTGCCGAATCGGCCGGTTTGTACTGAGGGAGACACGGTTCGTGAGAGCGACCGTCTTGGCGACGTGCATCGAAAGATCCGATCAGAGGGACGTTGGCGAAGACGGCTCGCAGTCTATCGGGCCCACAGCGACCGAGGTCGTGGGTGTGGGGTGCGGATGGTTTGTGGAGCGACATCGAGGCAAGGCCTAGGCCTGGATAAGGTTCGGCAAAATTGAGTGCTGGGTGGTGGATCGGGCTTAGATTCGGTTAGACGAAGAATTTCTGTGAAAGTGATACGTTGACTTGAATCTGTGACGCCTGCAACAGAGAAGGCTGGTGTATTTGAAGGTAAAGCTTTTATAAGGAAGAGGCCCAGAAGGAAGGGCGAGCCAATGCCAGAGTTTGCTTTTCTCAACCAACCCTGGTTTTGTTTAGGATTGGGTAGGTAGGGGTCGATATCATCATGGACATCCGTACAGCGGTGTTCAATGCAGCTCGGGATGGCAAGCTTCGCCTCATGCAAAGGCTTTACGAGATAAGCCCACTTCTGAGGTGCGTGCTTTGGTGGGCGAAAAGACCAGCGGCTCCACACCACTGCTGGCTGCATCTCGGTATGGTCATCTCGACGTGGTGTTGTACTACTGGAACACTGCCGTGCCGATATAGAATTGGGCGGTTCAGTCAGTTTTGATGGTGAGACCATAGAAGGGCACCTCCACTGTGGGCTGCATCAGCTGCTGGTCACTGTCAGTTGTTAAGGCCTTACTGAGCCATGGGCGCATCTGTCAACAACACCACTCTCACCAACTCTACGCCTCTCCGTGCTGCCTGCTTTGATGCACTTGGATATTGTGAAATACCTGGTTGAGCACCACGCAGATCTGGAGGTGGCTAACCGCCATGGGCACACGTGTCTTATGATAGCCTGCTACAAAGGTCACCGTGACATTGCTCGCTATCTCCTTGAGCGTGGTGCTGATTGTCAATAGAAGAGCGTCAGGGAACACAGCACTACATGACTGTGCTGAGTCTGGTAGCCTGGAGATAATGAAGATGCTGCTCAAATACAAAGCACGTATGAGGAAGGATGGGTATGATGACACCACTGATGGCAGCCAGTGTCACGTGCCATACCAACATCGTCGAGTTTCTCATTCACAACCCCCAAACGGTCAAGGAGGAGCGCAATCGATGCACTCGAATACTGGGTGCCACTTTTGTCGACAAGAAACGCGACTTGCTCACAGCACTGCGTTATTGGAAGAAGCCATGGGACATGCGACACTGCGATCGCACGAACATCATTCGCAAGCCCAAGTCGCAGAACCTCATCCCCGCATATGACTATGCTCGCGCTGAGGTCACGACTCTGGAGGAGCTTGATGCCCTTATTGCTGACCCTGATGAAATGCGTACACAAGCACTGCTTATCCGTGAGCGTGTTCTGGGCCACTCACCCAGACACGTCTACTACATCCGCTACCGTGGTGCAGTGTACGCCGACTCGGGAAACTTTGAACGATGCATCAAGCTGTGGAAGTATGCCCTCGACATGCAGCAAACTCACCTTGACCCTCTAAGCCTATGACTGCCAGCAGCCTTCTCTCTTTTGCAGAGCTCTTTTCATTCATGCTTCAGGACCGTGCCAAGGGTCTTTTGGGTACTGTGGTTGCCTTTGCTGATCTTTTGGGCATCCTGACCAAGAGCGTGCACGAGATCGAGCGTGGGCTGAAGCACGTGGCTCAGGCTGGCGTTGTGGCTGATCGGGAGCACAGCCCCTTCCACAAGGCACTCTGCATCATTCCTTCACTTGGTCGTCTCCTTGAGAAGGTCACCTGTGATGATGAGCAGGATATGATGAAGAAGCGCACTGTACACCGACTGGTGCGGTTGGACCCACGTGGTCGCAACAGTTATGGCCCGTTGCACTTGGCTGTGGACAAGGAGACGACTGCAGTCGGCCGATATCCAGTGTGCAAGTTTCCTTCGGCGGTTGTCGCTGAATTGCTGCTCGAATGTGGTGCTGACATGGAAGCGCGTGACTCTGAAGGGAATACGGTGCTTCACATCGCAGCTCAAAACAACCATCCTGATATCATGAATGTTCTCTGGCGGCGGGTGCTCACTTTGACATGGTGAACGATGCGCACCGTGCCCGTTTGACTTGCTGAGTGAGAAGAGATTGCAAAAAACCTTGTACTGCCATTCATGCACATGACACTGCAGTGTTTGACTGCACGTGCCATTGTTGCACAGAAAATAGAATATCGCGGTCACGTACCCGTGCAGCTGGAAGCTTTTGTTGCAACTGCACTAAGTTGTTTGAGAAACTCGATGGACCGGCTGTTGATAGTGTTGGGAGGGGTCGTGTTTGGATAGGCAATGGGGGTTAGCTGTTGAACCATTCGGTCACACCTGCACAATTCTTTATTTTTTTTCGTCATCCATTATATCATTTGTTGGAGTTACAAAAACAAACAAAAAACAAAACAGTAAAGTAATGTAAGTTTGCAGTATTATGTGAGCTATTGACTGTTTTGAATTAGTTTGAAATTGATAACATACAATGGATGAAGTCACCAGGAAGTTTATTGGCGAATGTTCACTGCGTTAGGAAGCGAGGAGAAGCTGGACTTTCGGGCCTGAGCCCTTCGTCAGAGCAAAGGCGAACGCCCAAAACTTCATCTTCTCTCTCGCTTCCCACGGTGGGTTAGCATACCTCAATTGACTTCTTATTGATTTCATGCATTGTTTTACCTGTCTGCTTTCAACACCAGTGAGAGTTATTCTTCATTCTAACAAGAACAGCATACACTTAGGTAAACATAGTCACTGGGAATTCATCCAAAGGTTCATTCATGATAATCCATTGAAGGTTCCATCTCTCAGTTAAAAGAACAAGTCGATTTGAATTGACGTGCTAATTGGCCCATGGGAGGCTTTGGCTGTATAGAGTTTTATGATCAAGAGTAGCTATGACCTCATTAATTTAATGCATCACATGCTTGTGAGTTGTTTTTTTTTTTTGTTTTTTTTCATGTACTGGCAGTTCTATGGTAATTTGACTTTGATCAGATCTAGTATTTCCACAAAACTTCCTTGATCCGTTCAAAGTTTTGACTTCTTGTTCTGTGCTTGTAGTTCAATGCAGTTTTCCCAATATTTTTGAATCTCTACATATCGCTTTCCTTATTGGCTCCTGTTTCGTTGGCATTTATGTAAGAATTGCACATTGATGTTTGGAACATGTCGTTTTTAGCCATTTTTATCGACCTTCCCTCCCCTCTCCTCTCAAAACTACATATTGGCCAGTGAATGGGGTTTTTTTTAAGAGTGTGGGGAGTGGGTAAGGTGGTGCTGTTTACACTATAATGATGATTGAAATTTTGATGTTTATTGCAGCCTTAAATCAGCTCTCTAAATGGCTGGTGTAACGTTGCTGTCTTGCACTGTAAGAGGAGCTATTTTAAATATCCTGATAAAAAACATTTATGCACGTCACTTAAATTACCACGAGGAATTGCAATACGTTGGGGCCGTCTTCAGTGGAAACTCGAGTCGTCCGTGTGTGTGTGAGGCCCGTTTTTGCGGCCTGGCTTGAGCCCAAGACTTTGGTCAAATCCACAGGCATGGGAATCCTCCTGATGTCGTATAAATCGGTGAATTTGATGAAAGTTATGGTGAACCGTTTGAGGAAACGTCTTTTAATAACATTTTACTTTCTGTCATTTGGCTTTTGTTTTTCATCAACCGATGTTGAATATGGCATGTGTTCATTTTGGTTGTTGATGGTTGCCTGTTTTTTGTTTGTTTGTTTTTTGGGGGGGGAGGGTGTGGGTGGCTGCAGGGTGGTTATGCAGCAAAAGTGTATATTTCATGAACTGTGCTGTGGATGGAAGAAAACAAACAAACAACAAAAAAAACAACAACAACAAAAACTATGCATTTAGTAAACAAAACTTTGGACATGGTTTGCAATGCTTTTATTTCTTTGTTTTTTTTTTAATTTTATTTTTGTCCATGATATAATCTGCACTTTGCACCTCGTTTGAAGCTTTTTTGTCCTCTGAGGATTTCCTGAGAGCAACTGTTTGTATCATAAGTGGCCCTTGTCTTTGCCACTCCTAATTTTGTTCAACTACTCTAAAATTTCATTGGTCCCAACATGCTTTCTAAAGATTTATTTCCTGGAAGTTTTCTTTAAATTTGTTTACCTCCAAAATGTTGAGAAAAAACCTTTTGCTTGCTTGAATATTATCAGTTGGGTACAGCTTTGTTTTCTTTCCTTTGCATGCCGTTACCTTGCACTTCGTGAAGCGATTTATGGATCTGTTAAATTTTCATGAAAAATCTTTTACCTACAATAAGTGGTTGCATTTGCACACCAATTGGCCTAAAAACCTACCTACCTTTGTGCCTCATTACTGCAAGGGTAGTTAATATTGTGGTAAAGTTAAAACTATTACGACTAGTAAGATGTCCTTATTGAAAGGGCACTGCAGGCTGCAGGCTGTTTTGCTGGTTGCTCAGCCCTGTTTACTTGTTGCCCAGGTTCCCCATTCTTGCTTGTGCCGTTATCTCGAGCCTAGCCAAACTGCCCTGTAATGGAATGCTTATTCAATCCCCTCTCCCCAAACCTTTTCTCACCTATCCCTCCCCCCACGTGTCCTGTTATTGCCCTCATTGGGATGTTCCATGCCATCCTCTACTAGGTTGGTGGACAAAGCCAAATTTCCAGGTCTAGTTAATTTTGGTCATTATTGGTCACATACAGATTGTAGCCAGGTTTTTGTATAAGCCATGTGCTCACTTGTTTTTCCTTACTGATTATATATATATATATATTATATATATTATATATTATATATAATTTGGTACAAGTATTATCTTGACTCGTTCACAAGGTCACATAAGGCTTGCTGGTTATTAACTGAGTTGTGGATGGAACTGTGCTTGAAACCCCATTGTGGATTTCTTTACAATTTTGGTTTTGAATAACGAATGCTTCTTCTTCATTCACTTGCAGCACAAGGCTGTGGGTAGCATCATTGGCTGAGGATGTGGCTGTGCCACTGATGCAATTCCCTCTGTAGGTCAAGGTAGGAATTTGGAATTTGTTCAGGGTGCCGGTGATAACTCGCCTACTCTCATAGAAGGATATCATGGACTCTTTAACATCCACCAAATAATGCCGGTGGCACGCTTTGTAATGCAATTCCTTTCCTGTGAAACACCGAGATGACAGTTATAGTGCGGCCGAGATTCAAACCCAGGTTAGACAGCTAAGAGGTGAGTGTGCGTCCTTAAGGCCATTCTGCCAGCTCTATGCTTCTTATTGAAAACTTGAATGGGGTTTTTATCTTCTTGTGATAAACAGTTTGTACTGTTTACATTCTCTTGAGTTTTGCATGAAAATTGTTGTCCCATTTGCTAGGATGCATAACAGTGTGAGCTGTTCATTTCTGGCTTCATCAAAGCTGTTTTCATTGACTCTTGAGACCTGACTGGCTTTCTGCTTTGCAAGGGTCCTGTGTCCTGACTGGCTTGCTGCTTTGCAAGGGTCTGTGTCCTGACTGCCTTGCTGCTTTGCAAGGGTCCTGTGTCCCAACTGGCTTGCTACTTTGCAACGATTTTTCTTCAAACACATGTGTTCAAATGGATAAAGTTGACAGTTCTAACTCTTCCAATAACGGGATGGTTTTTATTGTAGGACTATTGCGGTATATTATGATTAAAACTATAGCAACTCCTAAAGGTTTTGGGAAATAAACTGTCAACCATGCTGGGTATGGTTGAGGAAAGAAGAGGAAGAGATAGACCGTGTATGTGCAGGATGGATGGGGTAAAGACTGCAACCAAGTTATATCTGCCAAAGCTTCGGGAAGCAGTGCAGGATCGTGATATTTGGAGAAATCTGATCATGAATGTTCCCAGAAGTCAGACACGACTTTACCTGAACTACATAACTAGATAATTGTACTACCCACACGTATATTCGTTTGAAGGAAAAATCTTTGGCCATGTCAAATCGTTGCACGGCTGAACCGTTAGAGTTTCATTGGAAAGGAAGGCATTTATGGAAGGCCATTATATGGATAAAATCCAACTGCTGCATGTTTATCAAGTTTGGAATGTCACACTGACTCACTTTGCCCATCCCCTCTCGACGCCGTGCCCACTTGCGCCTGCCCACACAATGGTCGAGGCATATGTTGCCAGTCATCCATTTGGTGGCAAATCTTAACGGCATCAAAAATGGTTTCTCTTCTGTGCGTGCGACAAAATGTTTGCTTAGAAATCGTGTATTAGGACTTTCTCCTTTGTAGTTGCTATTTTATGTTGCCAATTGAACGCTTGTTTTAAAGTGGAGACATTTTCAAAAAGAAAAGCAGGAATCACTTCCTGTCTTAGGAAAAAAATTCATTTGTATGTTTTTGAAAAAATGTGGAGTTTTTTAATGCAGTGAAGGCACATCACAATCCAACACTAACTTGTGTGGATGCAGCGATTGTCTTGCACATCGTCCCAAAAGTGGCATAACCCATGTTCTCGCCAATTGTGTACAAGTCGTGACTGTTTTAAAAAAAACAAAAAACATTTTATTCTATTTTATGACGAGCACGTATTCGTGGCGAGCTATTTTCACGAATCCATTTGGCACCAGTCATCAAATGCGCGCAAACTGAACTATGTACGTAGATATGCTTTCATTTCGGTTTCAAAATGCAATCTGCGGTTGTGGTTTATATAATGCTGTCAAACAACATTCTCAAAACGCCTATGTATTTTGTAATAGCCAGACTGCCAGTGACTTGGTATAGTTGTTGTCCCGACGCACATGAGGCGGAAAGCGGAATTAGGAAATCTATTCTGTCTGTCGTCTCCATCTTTCTTGTCAGTTATGATCGAGGAACAACTTATTTTTAATTGAAAGTTATATTTGAACATTAATCGGAAGATAAGTTTGTCGTTGAACAGTACTTTCCTCTCTGAATTCTACCCGATCACGCACGCGCAGAGAGGGGTGAGATAATATTTTTTACTCTGTCTGCCTGCCTGGCAGCCTTTACAAAATTTAAAATATTCCAAAAAATAGAAGAAGAACTTACTGTTTTAAGGACATCGTAAAGGACACAAAACAATAGGTATGAATAACTACCTTAACGTGTTAGATAAGGGTGGTGTAATAAACACTTGTGCAATGGCGGTAAAACCCTGAATTAATTAATTTATACGCCTTTAAACCTTTTATTTAACTGAAATTATATACTTGAACACAAGTACAAAAATCGCCATCATAATACTTCAAAGAACCTCCAGTTTTGCAGTACTTGGACATGTTCTACAGGGTGGTTGGTGAATAAGACTGCTTCAATAGCGCTAAGCGATCCTTTAAATCATTGTTTTATATACTTGACACTGCATGGGGTAATCGTGCTCATGAACTCTGTAGTTGTAGATGATGTATACAGTATAGTGTTCCCTGTTGAGCGTATCTGTATATGCATGTTTGGTTTCTCACAGTTCACCATCTCTATACAACAGAGGGAAAGTTATATAATATATAATATATATGTTTCATCAACTCCTGCAGGATTTGTTCCTTGGAAGGGAAATTTTCACTGATAATGCAGACACACCTGAGTTGTGCATGTTGCATTTTTCCCTGGATTCTGTCAAGTAATGCAGCATCTGAAGTTGTGGCATCGTGCAAGTTTTCCCTGGATTCTGTCAAGTTTTGAAAAAAAAATGTGTTGTTTTTCTCACATTTTTGGTATTTTCTTCTTGGAAAAAATGTGTAAATTGGAATTATTGAGCAAATATAAACCATGACATATTATATATGCCATCTAAAGAGTTAGCTTGTTTTTCGCTTCACATGATACCTGGGTTACTTTTTTTTTCTTTTTGGTTTGCTCCATCAACCACGCTCTCTGTGGCTATACACTGTCCAAATATAGGGATGTGTCCGAACAACCTGTTTGGCATGCTTGGAACAAGATCGCTTGTAAGGGCAGGTTGAATCTGCTCGTATTATCCAACGGTACCTGTTCGGTGCTCTCCTCTTGTGTTTGATGATCGATGTTTTTTTCCCACATTGCAGGTTTTTTTGAGGTGCTCGTCTATCGTTGCCGCATCCAGTTTGTCCACATTGAGCAAACCTGCCACTTCCCTGTGATATCACTGAGATCCTGAAATGCTTTACCCCAAGTTATAAAATGATAACCCACTGCTCCTCTTTAATATAATAATATCTCAATGTTGGAACATGACATGTCTTATTAAGAATTTAGTTCGTTTTTGATTTAAATGTTAGTTGTTTTTTTTTTTGGGGTGGGGGGGGGGGGATCATGACTAATAATTGCAACCTGCTGTAATTTGTAATATACAGCTTTGTAATGGTTCAGTATGTGTATCGTGTCTACAAAGCTGTTCATTTTAAGGGGGTTGTTCATTTGTAACTGCATTTTGAGGTTGTGCAGTTCATTGGTCCCTGTTTTGAACCAGCTGTCTAGAATGTGACCCGTCCATGATGTCCCCATAGGCAAGGAAAACTGCCCCGACAGCCCTAATGCGTCAAAAGGAATTGGTTTTGTTATTCCTTTCTAATCATTTGAGGTGGTGCTGTTCGTTGTCCCTTGTTGAACGCACTTTTATCTATTGGAGGTGGGTGTGGGTGTTTTGAAATATTGTTTATCTAGTTTTTAAGTGGTGCAAGTTAATCAATCTATTGCCATAAGGGTGTGTGTGTGTGTGCGTCCGTCTGGTCACACTTGATTACACTTAGTTCAAAAGGGTTTTCCTGCTTTTGGAGAACTAAAAAATCGTATTACTTGCAACAAAAAATAGTGCTGTTTAATCATAAAGATGCCCATATTAAAAGCCGCATTTATGGGTTGAAGAACGAAGGTGAAGTTAGCCTTATGTTGTGGATCCAACGGTAAACATTTATTGTTCTAACGACAACAGGAACCCTTTTGGAAGGATAACGGAGGAGCCAACAAAATTATTATAAGACATACTTCTAAAAACAGAGAAAAATATATAAAAGTACATGGAAAGAGCACACAAACAACCACAGCCACACCAATGGAAATCGCCAATACCATTATCTCCGAAACTAGGCAAGCTGTTTGAATTTTGTTTGCGGGAATCAAGCAGGGAATTAGCACAGATAATTTGTCGCAAACCTGATACATCACAAGACGTCATATTCGTTTTTATG
>CM068962.1:49911329-49927877 GCA_035128595.1 Eptatretus atami
TTTAGGTCTGTTGATGTAAAATCTTTGAGAGGAGAACAGAATTTGTTGGGTTTGAAGAGTGTCATAGGATGGAGAAAAGGGAGGCAAAAATGTAGACAACCGGAAAAATAAAGTAAAAGTCGATTTGTGTCATGAAAAATAAAGGCAACCAACACACAATGGCCTCAATTGGTATATGGAAAAGAGAGGAGAACGGGGTGGCTTTTGACACGGTTCGCGTTTTTCAGGTTGTTGTTCGTTTTAATGTAGTGGGCATATCTCCGTAGCCGCTGTGCTGACACAGATGTTATTCACAGAGTAAACATTGCTTTTGATCAGGCTTATCCAACACAGATGAACATATTGCTGAATTCCCAACGCAACTAACAAGGACCAAATCCGTTGTGCAGGTTCGTTATGATCGTAGGCCTACATCAGGGTCTGCATATCGCCAAAGGCCAGGTCGAAAGAGAAAGATTCCGGAAGTATGTGCTGGAGTCGTCGAGCTCCTCCACACATTCACTCGGATGGCTCACAGACGCCCTTGAAAGACGTCGAAGGAAAGGCACCATCCAATATGCAGTTGTCATGGAGATACCTTAGTAAATCAAGACAGCTATCAGCGATATCGATTCTGTACATTGATCAAACCAAGGCTGATGGGCTATGGAGTATTGGGCAAGAGAAAACTTAGATACAACCGCGATTCAAATCAAAGGTGGTAGTCATTTCGAATCTGGGCGAACTCGAACAACAGGCGGCTCCAATTTGAGAGAATGAAACCATGAGAGGCCCGATACGTTGATGGAATCCAGCCAGCATAGCTGCATCAGCAGCACATCACGGAGATATTGGAAGCTGACTATATTTCTCACCTGATACGGGTTCTGGTTCTTGCCATAGCAATAACTATCATCTCCTGGCCAAATACCATCTATCGTCAATGGCATGTCGCATTGTCAAAATCGAGCCAGATCTGGAATGGCCGCTAGGTGAGGGAAGAGCCCAGGCATTGGCCAGCCTTCCACCGCATTTCACAGTCCGCATATACGGTGGTCGCTCGAAATGGTAAGGCAAAGTGGTTCAGTGCTAAGACTTGAAGTCCGATGACGACGGTAGATGCCTTTGTATGCTCTGTGAGGAGCTGAAGCTGTCAGAGGACCTATACACTAACTTTCGGAAAGATTGTTGTCATGGGTTAATGTCACCAAGTGGGTCACTATTGCGCAGCATCGCCTGAACTCGGTGCATCTCTTCTGTAAGAACATGGCTGAGAATGACAAGTCTAATAAAAAAAAAAAAAAAAAAAGAATAAAAAAAGGAAAAGAAATAATATAAAAAAATAAATAAAGAAAAAAAAAAAAAAAAAAAAATAAACAAAATAGAAACAAAAAAAAAAAAAAAAAACAAATAAAAAAAAAAATAAGAAAAAAAAAAAAAATAAATAAAAAAAAAAAAAAAAGAAAAATAAAGAGAGAAAAATGTAAAAAAAAATAAAAAAATAAAAAAAAAAAAATAAAAAAAAAAAAAAAAATCAATTAAAAAAAAAAAAAAAATAAAAATATATAACAAAAAAAAAAAAAAATAAACAAGAAAAATTAAAAAAAAAAAAAAAAAAAAAAAAAAAAACAAAAAAAATAAAACAAAGAGAAAAAAAAAAAAAGAATAAAATAAAAAAAAGAAGAAAAAAAAAAAAAAAAAAAAAATAAAAGTTAATAAAATAAAAAAATAATAAAAAAAAAAAAACAAAAAAAAAAACAAAGAATAAATAAAAAACAAAAAAAAAAAAAAATAAAAAACCAACCAACTGGTCGTGCTCTGAGGCAGCATATGCTCATGGCGGGTAGCATATCCCAGGCATACGTTTGGGGTCAAGCACAATCGCAGCAACATTTCTTGATCCATAAAGAATGGCTTCCACAGGACACGAGTGGTCAACTCAAACGACAACAACAGTTCTCCCTGCACCAAAGGCAATTATCGAGATGATAAGGTGCCAGTGCGAAAGACAGAATGTTCATCACAGAGATGTCCCTGCAGGGCCAAGACTAGCATGCACTGATCTTTTGCATGTGAAGCACTTGGTGTGAGAATGTCGAGGACTCAAACATTGAAAAACGCATGACCGACAGATAGTGATAATGACGATGGCAATGATGAGTACATAGAGAACAGTGATGCCAATTGGCTACAACACTCATATTTGACATTAGTCTTACTGATACCCACTATTCATGCGTTGCTTTGTTTCAAGATTGAAAAGCATACATTAATAAACGGTAATTTGACAAAAGATGCCGTTTCATGGCAACAATTGCTAAATACACGATACGTTGTATAATGATATATTAAGAACTGTCCTATAGTTAACAATTATATGCATCATTCAGTTGCTTGCTTGCGTTAATTTTGAATTTTCAGAAGCTGAAATAAAAAAAACGGGTTTTTACCAAAGCTATTGACACTTAGGTAAATTATTTGCATTGAAATGTGAAATGGATTTCTGTTTGGTTGTTTTAAGTTTTACAAAATGTTGGGGTTAGTATTCCAAAAATCCACGAACGTAAATTAGGACAAGGAATCCTATAAACATGGGGTGAACACCCTGGCAGCACAAAATGAGAAGAGAAGGGAGAACATGGGCGATGAAACAGAAAGGAAATAGACATAATAACAAAAGGGCGATGGAGATGGGGAAATCACTAATAATCGAAAAATGAGTGTTTGAAAAGTGACGTATTGATTTGGGTAGAGAGAGTCAATGAGTGTGGATTGTGGTGGTGGTGGTGGTGGTGAAGATTTGAATGTGGGTGGCTGAGGAATGTTTTGTAAACTGGACCAGAAGATTTGAACTCGAACAGGTTTGGGGAATTTGGTTTACAGGTGAGAGAAAGCGACAACAATAGCTGGAGTGAGTGAGAGGTGAGCCATGGATTTTGGGAGTTAACGAAGAGTTACTATAGGGCAGACTGTGTGCATCTGCGAGACCTGGGAGAAGAGAAGAGAGGACAGAGGGGAACCAAAATACACCACGTTGCGAGGGACGGTTCTCTGCGAGAAACAACTGAGTTCCTGTTAACAGGGCTGTAGTGTTTCCTGGGTAGGAGGGATTTTTGGCAAACGTTTGCTAGTTCACGTGCGTGAAGAAAGCGAATATTGGAAATTCGGAGAAATCTTAGATTGTATAGATATATGCCAATCATTCAAATCAAGATATTTAGAGATAATTCAGGAGAGAGAGATTTTGAAATCGTCATTTTTGCACTAAGAAGCAGTTTCTCGAAAATTCAAGTCCACTGACTAGTGTAGATTCGAAGATATCGTATTCGTTGAGGACGGTGAAGACGGTAGCTGTATGCACATGAACATTCATACATTTTACCTGCCCAGTAGATGAATATATAGCTCCAAGGTAGGTGCAAGTTTTAATAAAACTTGAGTATCGTGACGTTACAGGAAATTCGAAAATCCGTCCTGACATATTGTGATATTGTCCTACTTATTGCAATCAAATTAAGTGTTGATGTGGAGATCGATTTTAAAAAGTATTTTCGCATTTTTCAAATTTGAGTCACATGACAGGAAACGAAAGCGATATCAGAAAATTCCGGCTGACAATTTAGATATTTGGTCCCATAGATATTATGCTACAAATCAGATGTTTAGAAATGGCGGAGGAGATAGATTTGAAAATCGTATTTTGACTAATAGGCCTCTGTGATCTTGACCTGACATTCGTGGCCTGAAAGTCATAGCCATCTACGCTGTCGATCATATCACTTATAGTATATGACGAGTTCCCGCTTCACTTCATTGTGCCGGACGAATGAAGGACATCGACAACCTATGTAATTTGTATGTCAAGAGTATGAAAAAGGAGATGATTAATCCTGGTATATTGGACCATTCGTTGGGGTTTGGTTCATTATTGTGAAACGTTGCGTGCTCGTCTGACAAATTGTGTTTGGTGACGCCAGATTTGTTCGTATATTTATACGTGTCTTGTCTTTCTTATCCCATATTCATTATCGTAATAAGCGGTGTGTGTGTGTCTGTGTGTGTGTGGTCCGTGTGTGTGTGTGTGTGTGTGTGTGTGTGTGGTGTGGTGTGTGTCGTGTGTGGTATAATCAAAATATAAAACCTAGAGTGAACTTTGCATGACACCTAAGAAACACTCCAGGAAGGGCAAGAGTTGAAATTGGGTGTTTTGGGTTTAATTAAAACGCCTTTGAAAGAAATAATTAGGCTTCTTTATTAGTCTCTATCCATAGGATATGCCATGTGTGGGTTTAAGGCGTTTCTGGAACTCACTGGTGTTGATAGGCATGTTTTTGGCCTGGATGTAACGTTTCAGATTTGAAAGTATCGAGTTCGATCGGGAATCAGGAATTGGTACGGGGGGTTTCCAATAACAGAAAAATCTAATGTCATATGAAACGTATGAAAACTTTATTGCAGCTTTCAAATAAATGCACATCACAATTCTTTGATAATGCATGGAGTTGTGCAAAAAGATATAAATGTTAATTAATTTAATATTTAAATGCAATAACTAAAAATAAAATAGCTTGAATCAATTAACTCAAGTTTCAATCATTAAATATCATGACAGTGAGACCTACCGAGTGATTGTAGTGCCTAATATGACTATACAAGCAACTATATGCCATACTGCAGGGTGCCCCACTAGAAAACAAGGAATTTGAGATTCGAGATTTATTTGCCGTGATTTTACCATAATTAATATCTACCATATAAAAAAAGTGTATCTTGTTTTACACTACATCAAGATGCTTTGTTTTGTTTGAAAATAAAGTGTATCTTTGTTTTACACTACAACTAAGTTTGCTTGTTTTGTTTTAATAAACTGTACCAAATTTCCTGGTTTTCTGTGGGCACCCTGTAGAAAGGGAGTTTGGGTGACCCAGGGAACCTGGTTGCCACTGTAATGGGTAAAATATGTTTTTTGTTGGGGGGGGGGGGGGTTTCCGGGCACCAGGAAATCCCCCTGGATTTGCCTCATCTTGACTCCCCCAAAAAGTGTTGATTTGTCCATTCGGACATTGACGGGCGTTTCCGGTGCATTGTGGTAAGTTTTGTGCCGAGGGCCTCTTTGGGATCTGGTCGAGCCCCGGACAGCTTCCAAATGTGTTCGTTGTTATAATATATTCCCAGGATGGTTTTTTAGCTCGCTGTAAAAGTAGTTCCAGGGAGCTTATGAAGAGTGACGTGAGAGATGAGAGGTTATCTTTTCCTGGCGTCGTACGTCTGTCCGTCCACAAATACCTTGCAAAATCATTCTTTTTAGAAAAGTACACATACAATTTTCATGAATTTGACCACAACCTTCACATCCATGTGGCATAAGAAGAAAAATTGGTCTGAAGGGGTCCAGAGGGAGTTAATGGCAAAGGTGTGGGGGGAGTGGGTTACTCTCGAAAGAGGTATTTGCTTCTTCTCAACGAAATACACATCAATTCCGATGAAACTTGACAACATCTTCCCACCCATAAGTACAAAAGTTGTTCACGGCATTAAAAAAATTGACGTCCAGGAGGGTCATGGGGAGAGGGGATTGCCCCCCCCAAAATATGCCCTTTTCTTTCTTCTCAGAAACTACATGCAATTTCGATGAAAGAACTTGACCACAAACGTTTATCACCCGGATGCACCAAGGTTTGTTCATGGATTAAAAAAACATCCATAGGTATTTACTTTCTTCTCCATATATATTTGTGGTCATCCATGCCTACCAAGTGGTTTGCCTGGTTATCTTATCTCAGCCACTACCTGAGGTGAGTGCCCAGGGTTTTGCCCCTACATTTAATATCCTCTGTGAGTTTCTATGTCATCATTCCTGTAGGCCGCTATCATGGGTACAACATTGACATTCTTCAAGCTCCAGGATACTCTCACTTCATCATTGAGGTCTTGGTGTTTGGTCATTTTCTTGAAATTTCTGCATCGTTTAGTGCAAAATCGAACTGTATAACAACCTCAATAATGAATGCCTTCTTCTATTTTTGTTTTTTTGTTCCTAAGTATGATATCTGTTCAACGCTTTGTGTTTCGATGAATTCATGCTGATGATCATAGGTGCCCTGTCAGCACCTTGACGTTTAACCAAGCAATGGCAAAGTATAAAATGTAATGTAAACACGTTGGCTGTACGCTGAAATTTTGAAATGTTTTTTTTTTAGTTTTGGGCGTATTCAAACCGTGTTGGTCTATGCATAAACATATTAGTAACGGGCACAGAACGTTTCGTTTGTGTTATTGATAACTTTTACCAACGAATGCTAGCCGGTTGTTCGGCGGTTACACCTAGCCCAATGATAGTTTAACTTACGCAAGCGCGCTAAACGTATGCGCCGGCGAACTCTGGCGTTAAGCCTGTAAGACTGCCGGACCGCCGATTTAAATCATAACCGCCTGAGAATTTGAAGTGTCAACATCGCAGTCACACCTTGACGATTTTACCGACGTATGCCGGCCTATGAAAAATGTGTCTAAAACGCTGGCACACGTCAATACTGGTATAGGTAAGTTGTGTATACTTAAGAGTAGGCGGAAAACAATGAAAGTACGCTGTCATATTACGTGTACGTGTAATATCGTCGTGAAATTTCAAAGCATGCTGAAAATTTTACGACTGTACCGCGTATGGCTATACACGCTCTCGCATGTGCGTTGTCATAATGTTCCTGGCACGCCCGCGATGGTTTACACACGACGACATCACGTTATCTTGTAGGTACTCAATAAGTCGAAACACTCAAGGTAATAATTAACATACCCGCAACCTAATTTCCAACACAATGGGTAACGTCCTTTCACCAAAAAAAATAATATGAGTCGCGTGCTCTGAACCTATGTTTAACGTGCTTGACAACCTATGATACCGTGCATTGAACCTATTTGTAACTTGCCGTTGAACCAAGTGACTAGCGTGCTATGAACTATGTAACGTTGCGTTTAACCTATGTGGAAGCATGCTTTGCCTAAGTAACGTGCTTCTAACCTTTTGAGTAACATGCTATGAAACCTATTTTAACGTATCTAAAACTGGACCATTGTCGTATTAAGACAAATTTAGATTGACGTCTTCCCGGACGCCTACAGCACTTACTGGAACGTGTTTCTACACTTTACATCTACCGTGTCATGGCGTATTGGCAGCGTTAAGGGAATTGGTAATACAATGGGCTTCAAAGAGGACCCATCATTGTTCCAGACTCCCATGTTGAGTAGATTTAATTAGTATCATAGTAGTAAATAACTATTAGCATAGTTGGGAGTGGTGACAAGTAGTAATAGTAGAGTAGTTGTAGTAGTAAGAATGGTAGTAGATATGATGTCTATGTCAGTAGATAGTAGTAGTAGTAGTATGTCTATGTCAGTAGTTAGTAGTAGTAGTAGTAGTAATGAACTATGTAGTATAAGTAAGTCTATGGTCAGTAGTAGTAGAGTAGTAGTAGTAGTAGTGTAGTAGTATGTCTATGTCAAGTAGTAGTAGTAGTAGTAGTAGTAGGTCCATGTCAGTATAGTAGGTGAGCGTGATGGGGAGGGGGGGTGATGATTGGATTCCTCTATCGTCCACTGGAATAGGAGACTACTTTGCAACCAGTGTTCGATGTTCTTTCGCTTAATTTTTTTTCCTCATTCCCACGATGAAATATTTCTGTGTTTTACTGTTGTAAAGTATTAAAACGAAATTTGACAAATGCATAATGTACTAGTAATGAAACACAAGAACGCTCGATAACTTATACATAAGTTTAACCTAACTGATTGTTAATCGTGTTTAGCGTCCATCAACCTATGCCCAACGATATCTATAGCGTATGCATAGCGTAATAATTCCCAAGGCACGTTTATTCATAGTATAAATAAGTCACGGTACCCTAAACATTACTTTGATGTGTTTCGACGTATGAGGAACTTTCAAGTAGCGTTTCGAAGTGTGAACAAACGTTCGTGTACGTGCTACAATAACGTTAAACTCATAGGTTAGAATAAGTTTTTCGGTACGCGAATGTACCTCTACGTGTTTCGACTTCTGAGTAACATACAATTACGTTGTCAACGATCCGCATAACGTGGCTCTACAACTTATGGCCAGCGTAGCGGAACGTGTAGCCAAACGCCGAGTACGTCGTAAAATTCAAGCATGCATAAATGTTGGACAACCAAAAAGTACAACGTTTTAAACCAGCGTAATACGACCTATGGTATGTGTTGTTCCAGCGTGCTCTTAACGTACACAAAACGTACCCATAACGTATTCGACGTGTGCCAGCGTTAGACAAATTTTAACCAATCGGCATACGTGGCTAAATCGTCAAGGTGGTGACAGCCCCTTTAGTTCGTACGTGAGAGGAAAGACAACCATCGTTTCAGTGATTGCTTTTGTTCCTGTTTTCCACAAATTTTCTGGAACTGGGACTCAAAGTTTTGCTGATGTGCCAGCACATTACATTTTCAAACATCTTGTTGTGTTGTCGTGTGTACAGCTGTCGGACATGAGTTGTTTTTGTGTATGTTTCGGATCATTAAGCATAAACATAATTCCTCTTTACGCCACCACCTCCACCCCTCACCTTTCTCTCCTCTCTCTTCCCCCACCCGCGCTCACATCCCTCCCTCCCACGGTATAGCAACCAATTTGGTGAGGCCATATCTCTCCCCACATCCTCACCCCCCTTCCTCGCTCTTACCCCTTCCTAGCTTCCTCCCTCCTGCCTCCTCTCTCTCCCCTCTTCCTCTCTCTCCCTTCCTGCCCTCCTCATCTCAACTTCCCCTCCGTTAATACCCCTGGTCAGCTCAGAATGGCGTTAATATTTGCTAGATTTAAATAATCGCATTATTTATATAGTATACGTTTTCCGCCTTCTGCCTTCCTGTCTAGCACACACCAAATCTCGGTTTTTATTTGAAACAATGTCTTGAGGGGATTGAAATGCGTTACTTGAACACAGTATACTTAGTTGTTGCAATCTGTTTGATGACGACGTTGAATTCGGCAGATCAGTTGGTCATTCGCGAGGGTCCCTTTAAAAGGGCTCCCCCAGCCCCCCCGTTTCAGAGGAGTCTGCAATAGCTAGACCCTCTGACATGATGTCCTGGAGGCACGATAAAGCACATGGGAGAAACGAGAGACAGAAGAGAGAAGACGAAGAGACAGAGACAGAGACCACATAGTGACATAGTGACAATCAGGAAAAATTGTTGTAAAAATGAACAACCAATGTTGTAAAATGTTAGTAAATAGAATATGTAATAAGGTTGTGAACATCAGTGAGCATTATTACATTATAGGTTGTCTAGCACCTGGTTTGAATCCGTACCCAGCTATAAAGTCTCGCTCTCGTGTTTCCGCAGTGTAGGGAGATCTCATCAATGTGTGTGCGCGTCCGCTCAGATGGAACGTAAACTCAGCCTCCTTCTGCTGGCATTAGTTGGTTGAGTTAAATATCCGCATGGTGCCCATCTTGTGAAGAAGTAGGCGAGCTATCGCTGGCACCCTGAACAAATTACAATTCCTGTAATACTGAACTACTGCAAATGCAGTGGCAACTCTGACCACCCAGTGTAGTCCTTTGCCACAATAACTGCTTTGGTCAGCACCTAAGTCTTTGGCAAAGAGATATGTGGTACGAGGCCTTATTATCATACATTTGATTGAAAACAAAACTTAAAATCACTTAAGTCTGGAAAGAGGGATGAGGTTAATAAAATGAAGTCGCAAACCAATGAAAAGAACATTTCTTCACCAACTCAGAGGCTCACCGTTTACTTTGAAGAAAGGTACCCACATTGAACAGATTGCTGGAGCTTTCCTTCCCAACAGCAGTTAGAATATCCCTGTCAACAACTCTTGTGGAAAGTCATTATATTCTTCCTGGCAATGCAGACCGACTCTAGTATTTATAAAGATGAGTATCCCCATTATGTTTGAAAATCTACTGCATTCTTAAAATATGGACAGCACCTCACAAAACTACTTCTAACGCACCACTGTGGATTTTGCTGGTGTCCGCAGAGCTTACACCACAAAAATATGAAGTTTTGAAGAGTAAGAAATGAACAAAGACACAAAAGATGTTTTAGGTCTGTTGATGTAAAATTTTGAGAGGAGAACAGAATTTGTTGGGTTTGAAGAGTTTCATAGGATGGAGAAAAGGGAGGCAAAAAGGTAGACAACCGGAAAAATTAAGTAAAAGTCGATTTGTGTAATGAAAAATGGCAACCAACACACAATGGCCTCAATTGGTATATGGAAATACTGTAGGAAAGAAATGCTGCCTAAACGGTTGTACACACTATTCGATAAATAAACACCAACTGTCAGCCCATATCAACACTTTTAGTGGTGATGTGTCCGAAGGGGAAATATGATGTATGGTGCATTATCCGCAGGCTTCAACCACCTGTCTATCTGTTTGGTGGGTTGCAGTGGATATGTGGGGCAGCATAGCTAACCTAATGTGCATTTAGTGAATAAAAGCACCAAATTTGGCCACACTTGTAGAAAGACAATTATGAAGCGATTTGGATATTTTGGCCACCACAGATTTAGCCCTGAGGGCCGTGGTAGCCATTTACACAAATGGCGGCAAGGTGACATTAAAATGGCTACCAGAGGAATTAAAATGGCTTGGCTTCTACATTTGTGGAACGATTTCATCGTTTATGGGTCTATGGATGCGCCTCACCGAGTACTACAAACGTATGGAGCAGATTTCGAAATTCGAAATTGTGAGGGTGGGGGGTGGGGGGGGGGGGAAACTTTTTTTGGAAAATAATAAAATTTGTATAATATGCTCGTATAGTCTAACATGGACTCTAATATATTTATTTGTCATTGCAGGTTGGTGATGGTGGTCGTCGCGTAATAGCAGCCATGTCCAAGAGCTTCAAGTTTTCGACCCAGAGCGACCTGTCTCAACGTCGTCACACACCAACAACGAACTGGAACCTGTGTATCATCTGTCAAGACGACACGAAAGAGACACTGACTCGTCCCTCACAGTCCAAGCGAACAGATGTCGGGAGCGGCTCAGTTCCCTGGCCGAAAATCTGATCAGATTCAATGAACTAAAGGAGCTTCCACGTACGCTTCAGTTACGCCGTCTTGACGAAGGTCACGAATTGAAGCAGCTTGGTTGCGAACAGTGCTGGTTATCACGAAACCTGTCGACTGAAATATAACAGGACAAAAGTACAGAGAGCGAAAAGCGAATGCATGTACTGCTGATGACAGCCATAATACTGATGCATGCAAGCGCACCAGGTCCCTCTCATCGAGCACAGATAAGTCAAGGCCCCCCTCCTGTTTCTTGAACAACCTGCAGGCTCAACGGCTTCATGAGGCAGCGACCTTCACAATTGACAGGCACGTGAGGGACTGTGCGACCCTCCCTGAAGACAGTGCCCGACATGGCAAACTCAGTGCTGGGACATGGTGGCCCTGGAAGCTAAGTACCATGCCAAATGCTTGTCAGGGTTATATAATCGTGCCAGAGCGGCCCGATCTTCTGAAGCGCCAGGAGAAACTGAACCAGAGAAAGAGCTGTCAAGAGTAGCTTTTGCTGAACTTGTGCTCTTTATTGAAGAGACCAGACAGGATGAGGAGACGGCGCCAGTGTTCAAGTTAGCAGAACTGGCTCAACTATACCAGTCAAGAATTGAACAGCTAGGCGTCAGGAGCAACACAAGGGTACATTCCACACGTCTCAAGCAGAGACTCCTTGCATTTCCCTGACATGCAATCACACAGCAAGGGAAGAGACATCCTGTTGGCATTTCGAGAAGATGTTGGCGATGCTATTGCTAAAGCTGTGAAATGGACAGCGACAATGATGCTATCCATCTTGCACGTGCTGCAAAAGTCGTGCGCCGCCACATGTTTGGAGAAGCCAAGCTTTCATTGGGTTCCCTGAAAGATGCAGAAAGAGTCTGTGCCACAAATGCTGCTTGGCCTGGTCAGCATGGTCTTGAGGGCCCAGCATCAAGGACCAGATGACAGACACAAGCAATGCAGCAGTTACCATTGCTAAAAATTGTGAAGTTCAACAGCGTAAAACACAAGCGTATGCAAAGCACCTCACCATCCTCCACTGTAGGCACAGCCCTGCGCAAGAAACGCCTCTTCCAATATAGTGGGGATGATGTTACATGCCCACACGCGAAGAGAACTGGTGGATAGGCTGGCACACGTTGGCATGAGCATCTCGTATGATCGTGTCCTCCGCCTCACAGCACAGATGGGGAACTGTGTCTGCGAGCAGTTTCACTTGGAGCAAGTTGTCTGCCCCCCAAAATGCGTGGAAAAGTTTTACTACTGCTGCAGTAGACAATATAGATCACAATCCGAGTTCAACAACAGCGAAGTCCTCCTTCCATGGCACAGATATCTCACTGATCCAACATCCCAGTTTCATGGAGAAGGTGTGGATCGAACCATAGTCGTAACTGGAGGATCTGGGGATGCAAGCACGTTCATCCGCCAGCTGCCACAGTGCTCCACTGACTGCCTCCTGTAACCAGCAGTGTCAAGAATGTGCCTGTCCCTGCTGCTAGGGTGAGTCACTTGACAGAGAGGCTAAAAAGCATACGAGGAAGAATATCTCTGGCTACACAATGCAAGGCAGGTCGTAGACGAAAATGAGATGAGGGAGGCGAGAACATATCTTGGGCCGCTTTCCATGCCAGCCCCCAGCCACAGAAGTTAGACCAATCTGCCCCACGCCCTGCTTCCATGTTCAGAGACAGTGCCCACACAGTGGCCATGATCGCCACTCCATAGATGTCGTGAAGACTGCTGTTGAACATCTGAATCCAGGACAAACACCAGTGGTCACATTCGATCAGCCACTATTTGCTTGGCAAAGCAAATTCAGTGGAAGTGGCCAGAGAAATATGGTGAAGATAAGGTTGCCTGCTGTGTTGGTGGTCTCCATATCGAGATGGCTGCCCTCAAAACACTGGGAGACTGGCTGGATGGTAGTGGGTGGGGCAGACACTGGTGCAAGCCGAGATACCACACCTGGAACAGCCGAGTCTTTCCTGCGGGCATCTCATGTCACCCGCACAAGGAGAGCCCATCAGGTTACTGCTGCACTGCACACTGCACATCGCCTATGACCATTATTGCAAGAGAGAAGATAATGAGGAGAACATCAGCTTTCTTTTGAAGATTGGTGCTATCAGAGAGGAGGAAATTCCCCAGTTCCAGTACTGGTCAATTGTGTTGCAATTGGAGTTGTTGTTGAATGTGTATGTACGTTCTCTGCGACAAGCATCGTTCACTATGTACCTTGATGCCCTGACAGAATGGCTGTTGGTTCCATGCCATGGACCACATGAACTATGCCAAGTGGATTCCAGTTCACTTGAAGGACATGACTGAACTTCCTGAAAGGCACCAGAAGTAGCCAGAAAGTTTCGAGAAGGTAGCTTCACGGTACAAAAAACAAAGAAGATCTTCTCATCAATCCCAATAGACCAGGCACACGAGCAGAACAATGCCTGCATCAAAGGAGATGGTGGGACAGTTGCCTCACTGATAACCCAGCTGCTTTAAGGCGTTGGATGATCGCTGGGCGGAAGTGGCAGGGTCAGAGAGGATTTCAACATGGAAACCAGCACTCTGGAAGAGAGACAGACATACCAGACGACCAGTGTCCAAGCCTCATTCACTGAAGAGTTCCGGTCACTAGTCAAAGTCATGAAGAGCTCGGGAACCCCTTTGAGGAAGACAGCCCAGATCTCGTTGCTCTTGATACCAAAAGAAATTGTTGGTTCTCTGCCAATTGAGGCAGTCAGAAAGGTAAGGGAGATTGGCCTAAAGCAGTTCCAGGCTTTCTCCAGGGATTGCCTTGTTGAAAGAACCAAGCCAGTGCTGACACAATTCTACACAAATAAGCTCAAAGTGTTCAAGGCTCAACAAGAAGGAACGTGAGCCAAGGAGAAGATAAGCTCACTTGCCTTCAAGAACAATGCTCAACTCTTCTCACGGCTCTACATCAGCTGTCAGACGAGGGATGGAAACCTGGACGAGTCTTTCGCCATGAAAATCAGGCATGCCCTCCAGCACTGTCTGATGGATGGAGTCTCCGTTAGGTACAAAAAGCGACCTACTCACATGCTTTGAAGAGATCTCAGATGCAAGGTCAGAGGCTCCTACCACCACCATATAGTCATTGATGGAGCAGCCATTGTGCAGATGCTAAAGCTGCTGCATGCAAGAACTTCAGAGAGTATGCGCAAGAGATCTTTATCCCTTACATGTCTACAAGGCTTCAATCTTCATCACGCCTGGACCTGGTATGGGACACCTCAATAGCTGACTCACTCAAAGCTAGTGCAAGAGCAAAGCGTGCTAAAGGAGTGCGCAGATTGTGGTAGCAGAAGGAGCCATACCAGAAACTGGCAGAACTTCTTCTGTAGAACACCAACAAGACACAGTTGTTCAAGTTCCTGTCAGAAGCTCTCCTCTGTTGTTAACCTGAAAGACAAGCAACTCGCGTCACTGATGGAGAAGAATCTGCAGCAAGCCTCCACTGTCTGAGCTGTCTTCGTGGCCCCATGTACCCAGAGAAAGCCGACAGTCGAATGCTGCTTCATGTATCTCATGCAGCCCGCCATGCCACAACAAAATCATGATCAGAACGGTTGACACAGATGTTGTGGTGTTGGCTGTCTCGGTTGTCCAGAATCTGCAGCCAGAAAATGAACTGTGGATTGCATTCGAACTGGAAAAGGGTTCCGATACCTGGCGGCCCATGAAATAGCAGCTGGACTGGGGCCAGATAAAGCACAAGCACTTACGATGTTCCATTTTCTGACAGGGTGTGACACTGTGTCAAGTTTTGCAAGTCATGGGAAGAAGACTGCGTGGGCAGTCTGGAATGTGTTGCCGGAGTTGACCGAAGCACTGTTGAAGTTTCATCTGCACCAAGTGACATACCAGAAGAGGTCATGCACACCATTGAGAGATTTGTCATCCTCCTGTACGACAGAACAAGTCCATGCACAGACATTGACAAGGCACGCAAGAAACTTTTCACAAGGAAGAACAATGTGGAGTTGATTCCTCCAACCAAGGCAGCTCTGGAAGAGCACGTTAAGAGGGCAGCCACCAGGGAGGTCATGTATGGGCCAGGTGTTGCTCCCTGCACCAGAGCTGCGCCGGCACCCAGCTGGGGGTGGATCAAAAGTGAGGAGGGCTGCATGAGCCCCACTGGACAGATTACACAAGCAGCCCAAACTTGCCGTGAACTGCTGTCATGTAAAGTAAGAAGGGTTGTGTGAATCGTTGCAAGTGCAAAAAGGCTGCACTTGAATGTACTGCTCTGTGCCAGTGTGAGGGGGAGTGCACCCAGAACAGACATTTCACTTTTAATTTTGAGTTTTTCATCATATCACTGTAACATCATGTGTCATTGAAATGTATTATGTGGAATTTTGTTTTCTTGAGTAAATTATTTTGTATTTCTTTTGTAAATACACCATGCATTTAACTTTAATAATTTAATAGAAGCTTTGGGTGGGGGATGTTTGGTCATTTTTAGATCATATTTTAGTCAGTTGTTGTTGATGATATATTTCCAGGATGTTATTCTTACACGCTTCCATTGTCATTTTTACGCTGTTATGTAATATTTCACCCGCAGGGCTATTAGGTTGGACTATAGGTTCGGGTTAGATTAGTTAGCTAGTTTAGTCCAACCGATAGTTGGGAGTAGCGCCCCCCCCCCCAGGCAGCTTTGCTATAGTTAGGCCTTCCTGCCATGTGGGGGGCCAACCAGTTGGGTGACCCTTACGTGGTGGCGCGGACTTTCTTAAAAAAAAAACATTAATGTAGTAGGCCCAGAGCGATTTTCTATTTTCTCCCCCCCTCCCCCCTTAAAAAACGCTAAATCGTTAACTGCTATTTTGTAGAGCCTCATTAGTCGCATGTATAGGCACAGTGATATTGTCACCGAAGTATAAACGTAGAAGCACAGTGATTTGAAAAATTTCCCAAAAAAAGGGTTTTCCCCCTTAAAATTTCGAAAATCTGCTCCCATACGTTTGTAGTACTCGGTGAGGCGCATCCATAGACCCCATAAACGATGAAATCGTTCCACAAATGTAGAAGCCCTAGCCATTTTAATTCCTCTGGTGAGCCATTTTAATGTCACCTGGCCGCCTTTTGTAAAATGGCTGCCACGGCCCTCAGAGGCTAAATCTGTGGTGGCCAAATATCCAAATCGCTCATTAATGTCTTTCTAACAAGTGTGCCAAATTTGGTGCTTTTATCACTTGTGCACAATTCTTTTGAATATTTGAGCTGTGCGGTGCCACTAATAGACATTAATGCTGACTCCAACATCCCATGAGATAAAATATCAGTTATATTAATACACATGTGTGCTGAGGTGGAATTCTGGCAATATGAGATGGCCAGCTTCACGCAATCATTGAGCCTGGACAGCAAATGACTGCGGCACACACAGAACGCTGCCAGGTGAATCGCATGCCACCAGGACAAGAAAGCACCATTGCAGCTGCTCTGATTTATCA
>CM068962.1:49938319-49951177 GCA_035128595.1 Eptatretus atami
AGTGGAACGTATTGCAGTTTTGAGTTCTTTTGCCTCATGCTTATCACCCTCTCTCTTTGGAATGTCAAATTGTGGTATAAGAGGAATATGCTCTGGGCTTCTGGTTCAGTGAAGTCCATTTAGTCCTGCAACGTAGTCTGAATATTTCAGATCAATTGTTCAAATTTCATAAAGCACCAAAAATTGGTAGCACATGTAGAATAATGTATTCCGAACAATTCTAGATATGGAGCCACCGAGATTGTGCTTGGTCAGCTTCGGCGACCATTTTCCAAAATGGCCGTCATTCTACTTTAGCGAAATTGGCTATATGCTCTTATTTTCTTATTGTATTGGTGGTAGATTATAAGGAAAGTGTAAAATTCAGTAAATTGACCATAAAAAGGACGTATTCAAATATTATGAGCCAGTATTTTCGGTAAAAAAGCCATTATTTGATTTGTAAATTGCTGCTCTCCTGAAACTTTTCGCTGAAAAATACCCATTATTGCCTGGAGAACAAGAGTCAAATGATATTCATCACATTCAATGGTTTGGAATCAACAAAAATTGCATTATAGATTATCATACTTTACTCTATTTTGAAAAGGGAACTGATAATCGTGATAATGACAAACTCAGAAAATGTAGTTAAATTATTGCACACTTCACTTTTGAAGCAACTACGGTTTACTGCTACTACCATTCTACCAGGACACATGGTACACGCATACAACAGTCTAAGTACAATATGAGTTTCTGAGCTCAAGTGTACTGGCTCTGGATCAAGAGAGTCAACACTTTTACAAGCAATGCGACTTTGCATTTGCACATTCTAAGCTAGGCCGATATCTCAGTCTGTATCTACTGCGTCTGTCTACTGGCATTCTTCTTCACAGCACACAGTCCAGTGCATTGCAGATTAGCCTTCTTGCATTTGCAGCGGTTTCTACAGCCTTTTTTGCAGCCGCACGACACCAGCTCGAAGCAGCTTTTTGAAGCCTCAGGGAGTGTGGTCCAGAGCGGTTCGTAGGACCCATCCTCTGTTTGCCGCCAGCCCCAGCTTGTTGGTGATGGAAGCACGGGTTGAGGGACCAAGACCTGCCCCCAGACATAGCCACCCTGGAAGACTGATCTCTTCACATGCTGTTCCAAAGCATCGTAGGTAGGTGGGATGCGCTGGACGGAGTTCCTCTTGGCGAAGTTTTCTTTCTGGCCTCGTTGACGTCCGTATATGGACTGGTGCGGTCATAGAGGAGCACCACTAACCTTTCAATGCAGTGCATTGTGTCATCCTAGATGTTGACTGGTGTGGTGGTCAGGTCACAAGAGAATCTGTCAGTTCTGGAAACGAGTCCAATGTGGCCCAGGCAGATTTCTTCCCATGCCCAACGAATGCTGATACTGTGTCACAAGCCGTCATGCATGGAGAACAGGGAGGGCACGTGCCTTCTGTAGACCGAGGGAGGCAGCTATTTCATGGGCAGGGATTGAGGGTAGTTCTTTGCCCGTCCAAAGGCAATCCAGAGTTCATCCACGCATGGTAGTGCTGGGCTACCATCACCCGCCAAGAACGACGATGTCGGTGTCTACGGTTCGAACTTGAATCCGACGGTGGTCATGTTCTGCAGCATGGGCCACATGTAGCATGATGCGAGTGTTCGCCTCTTCTTGACCGCAGTAGGCCAGAGAGCTTTCATCTTCCTGCCTTGGAAGGCAGATGACTGCTTCACATCAGTGACTACCAGCTCCTTTTGCCTCGTCATGGAAGGACTGCACCAGCACATCGGACAGGAAGGTGAAGAGCTCCACCTTGTTTGCTTCGACACGTAGGAAACTCTGCCAGTTTCCTGGTATGGCTTGCGATGCTCACACACGCCGTCACACCCCTTTGCCTCATTTCTCCCTTGTCGCGTCTTCAAAGGAGCCATCTTTGTAGCTATCCCAAACGAGGTCCCAAAATGACCATTTTTCCCCAAATACAATGGTTGGAAATATAATTAAATTCAACACAAAATGACATTTATATTGTTTTCCTTTGTAAATGCACATCACATGGAGTATTTATCCCTCTGAGAAACCTACAAGAGAAATAACAATGACAGATATCCCCATGTTGTTTAAAGTAGAATGGTGGCCATTTTCCAAATGGCCACCAAAAGCTGACCAAGAAAAATCTCGAGTGGCTCCATATCCAGAATTGTTCAGAATACATTAGTCAACATACTGTATGTACCAATTTTGGTGCTTTTTATGAAAAGTCGAACAATTGTTTGCTATGCTGCAGTACTAATTTTGAATGTTTCAGTGAATCATTCAATGTTCTTCCTCCGTATATATGAAATTAAAAATTATCCGTTTGTATGCTGATCCAACTTGTGGAAATTGAGTTCTTTTCCACCACACTGATCCATGCGAACATATCGGGCCCAATACATTTTGAAATATCATGCTTTATATCATTTTTGGCCTAATCTCTTTTTTTTTCTCCTCTGTCTGATTCTGTCTCTCTGACGATCTCCTTCCCACAGAAGGCTGGTTCGAGAGACGGTGAACGTCAAATCAGAAGTTGTTCATCCTCTATACAGGGAACGAGAGCTGGGTTTCGACCGTCGTGAGACGGGTTGCTTGCGTCGGTGCTGCGACTCCGTGCAGATATTTCGAAAGGTGAGTGTTTGCTGTGAAAGAATAAGGTAAGTCTTGCGTTTGTAGTGTTTGTCGTTTTTATTTTTTTCAACTTATAAAAATGCAACGGCAACAAGGATTCCGTGAGCGCCTTGACAAGCGCGCGCGTTGGTGAGACCACAACAACATGTTTTCAAATGAATAAATGTTCAAAATTATTTAAAAAATTCCAAATGATGGCCATCTCCGTCGAAACGTTTTTGAAATTTGGGTTTTAGTAAAAGATTATGGAATATATGGATGGCTGTAATTTATTATTTTACGATTTTGTAATTATCCTCACGATCTGAGGTAAAAGCGCGCGAAGTGTTTTTTTTGACCCTCGTTTGGATGATTTCTAATTGTTTATCAATTGCTCGTGCAAACACTCGACCAGGGCCGGATTAACTATTTTGTAATTTTAACCTCACGATCTGAGGTAAACAAGCCGGCGCGATAGTGTTTTTTAACCCTCGTTGGAATGATTTCTAATTTTTATCAACATGGCTCGTGCATACACTCAACCAAGGGCCGGATATACTATTTTGTAATTTTACCTCACGATCTTGAGGTAAAAAAGCGCGCGATAGTGTTTTTTTGAACCCTCGTTTGGGTGATTTCTAATTTTTCATCAATTGCTCGTGCAAAACACTCGCAGGGCCGGATTACTATTTTGTAATTTTAACCTCAACGATCTGAGGTAAAAAGCGCACGATAGTGTTTTTTAACCACTCGTTGCCTGATTTCTAATTTTCATAACAATTGCATCGTGCAAACAACTTGACCAGGGCCGGATTACTATTTTGTTAATTTTACCCTCACGATCTGGAGGTAAAAGCTTCGCGATAGTGTTTTTTTAACCTCGTTTGGCTGATTTCTAATTTTTTAATCAATTGCTCGTGCAACAACTCGACCGGCGATTACGATTTTGAATTTTACGACTCAACGATCTTGAGGTAAAAAGCGCGCGATAAGTGGTTTTTAACCCTCGTTTGCTGATTTCAAAATTTTTCATCAATTGGCTCGTGCAAACACTCGACCAGGCCGATTACGATTTGTGTAATTTACTCAGATCTGAGGTTATAAAAGCGCACGATAGTGTTTTTTTTAACCTCGTTGGCTATATTAAATTTTTATCAATTGCTCGTGCAAACACTGACCAGGCCGGATTACTATTTTGTAATTTACCTCACGATTGAGGTAAAAAGCGAGCGAATAGTGTTTTTTAACCTTCGTTTGGATGAATTTCTAATTTTTCATCAATTTGCTGCGTGCAAACACTGCGACCAGGGCCGGATTACTTTTTTGTAATTTACCATCACGATGCTGAGTAAAAAGCGCACGAATAGTGGTTTTTATACCCTCGTTGGCTGAATTCTAATTTTTCATCAATTGCTCGTGCAAAACACTTGACCAGGGCCGGATTACTATTTGTAATTTTACCTCACGATCTGAGGTAAAAGCTCGCGATAAGTGTTTTTTAACCCTCGTTTGGCTTGATTTCTATTTTTCATCAATTGCTGTGCAAACACTCCGACCAGGGCCGGATTTACGATTTTTGTAATTTTACTCACGATCTGAGGTAAAAAAGCGCGCGATAGTGTTTTTACCTCGTTTGGCTGATTTCTAATTTTTCATCATTGCTTCGTGCAACACTCGGGCCAGGGCCGGATTACGATTTTGTAATTTTTACCTCACGATCTGAGGTAGAAAAGCGCGCGATAGTGTTTTTTAACCTCCTTTGGCTGATTTCTAATTTTTCATCTAATTGCTCGTGCAACACTCGACCAGGGCCGGATTCGATTTTGTAAATTTTTACCTCAACAAATTTTTTAAAAATTCTTTATTTTAAATTTTCCCTCTGAGGTAAAAAGCGCGTGATTAGTGTTTTTTAACCCATCGTTTGGGCTGATTTCTAAATTTTTTCCATTCAATTGCTCCGTGCAAACACCCGATCAGGGCCGGATTACGATTTTTGTAATTTTACTCAACGATTCTGAGGTAAAAGCGCGCGTATAGTGTTTTTTACCCTCGTTTGGCTGATTTCTAATTTTTCACAATTGGCTCGTGCAAAACCTCGACAAAGTAACTTTGCTTAAAATCAATAAACGTTGGTTTGAACGTCCGTGAAGTTAGAACCTTTTTACCCTTTACCCGATTCAAAGTTAAGGTGTACCATTACAATGGGGGAGTTGTTGATTTAATTCAAAAAGGGGAAGCGAAATAAAGATTATATATAATTGAATCTGTAAGGTTTGTAAAATAGGTAAATTAGGCCACAAAAAATTACTTGTTTAGTGCCACCTCTTTTCCAATTTTTCCAGGTGGGGAGGGAGGTTTTTAAAATTTTTTTTTTTCAATGAATGGAGTGGTGGCGTGCCTGGATGCGAAGGACATCTATGGTATTCATTGTCAGAAGGCAAGTTAGGAAGGTTAGAAGACTCATAGAATACTTTCAGCGAGAAATTGAGGAAGAAAACATGAAAATTGCTGTTAAATTCTGTTTAAGTGAAGTTAAACTTGTACTCATGTATTTAAAGTGATAATTATATTCAAACAATAAAAAGTTAACTATAAACAGAGCTTTTTCCTTGTTGTTCCGAGCCCTCATGGATTTGGTACATGACTGACCACTGAAATCTTCATGCATCTGTCTGAGAAACCTTGTATGAGCAATATTTCATTGGGTGGGAGGGAGAGAATGATACGATCGTGGCAAAAGTTGCAGTGTAATCAACCTGTTTCCATGCAGCAAGCACGACCTTTCTTCAAAGTAAGACATTCCTTTTATCAATATGTAGGTCAAAAGACTCTCGGGAAAAGTAAAACATTACTGACAGTCAATTTGACTATAGCACAAAAATTAAATTTATAATGTACCAGCAACAATTATAATTGAGAACTACATTAATATAATTATTTTTCGTCCTCATCCCCCCTTTTTTCCATATCAAGAAAAATTTGAATAATTATATTACACATGATAAACACACCCGGTTCCTCGAGGAGAAAAGATATCCATTACACAAGTTCAATCAATAATGGCAGCGAGCGCTCACAGGAGAAGAATGCTGGATGACGACCATTTCAATAGTGTCCCAGCTAGGTTAGTGAGTGTGTTTCCATTTAATTCATGGCCTGTTCAGCAGGTGTCATGAATCGAAAAGACGTGCTACCCAAGGCCAGAAGATAAGCAGGTCAGGGTGTAGATGGAGCAGCACCCAATGGAAAACACAGTCTCGGCGCTCCTTGAGCTGCAGAGAAGGTAGATCTTGGCAGGTACGAGCTTGGGCCAGGCACTGGGTTGCAGATGACACTGGGTTGAAGGAGACAAAAAGGACTCGAGATGTGACCCAGAGATCCAGCCCTGGCAGAGTTTGGGGCCTTGTAGCAGCAGTTCGTGCAATCAGGTTTGATTCACCAAGTGAACTGTGCACGTTGGAGGCAGCCGTGATGGCTGCACAAGCCCCACCCGCACCATTGAGCACACGTTGCAGATGACTCGCCGTATGGACCTTCAGGGCCTTTGTTGTGCATTGTGCGACGATGGCAAGTTCACGATGTATCTGCAGAGCAGCAATTTGCGATGGGGTTTGGGGACATTCCTCCAGGCAGGCACCATGCAACGGCGGTGTTATGTCTTTGCCTTGCTGTGGTTTGACTTGTCCAACATTCTCTTAAGTGGGTTTTTTCTTTTTTTTTCTCAAATATGCTCATTTTATCTCCTCAGGAAGGGGGTAGTGTCATGATCATGTGTTGAATGCCCAATCACCCAAATCTGGGTTCTCCCCATCATCCAATCTTTCAGTGGAAGTTCTTCCAAAGCTTCATCAGACGAAATTGTATACTGCGTTGCTCAACTGCTCTCAACGCTCCGAAACAAACAAAATCAAGGTTAAGCATCTAACATACATAACATTTTAAATCAAAATTTTACCCTTTCCTTTCCCCACCAAAACGACATGCAAAATATAAAGAAATCTCAGTTGTATGTACACACAAAAACATTCATCTCATCTGCTATTTCCATGTAGAAAGAGCAGCAGTATTTATCAGCGTTCCAATTTGCAATCAACAAATCTTTTCACCATCCTACAAAAATTCCTTCTAGTGAAGAAAGATATTCCATCATCTGTACAATAATTATGAAAGTTAGCTCCTTCTTCTTCTTCTTCTTCTTCTTGTTCTTCTTCTTCTTCTTCTTCTTCAGTTTTCATTCACAAGCAGTTCCAGAGCAACTGCCATGATTTCTTTATTTATTTCCAGATAATTTAGCACTTCTGTGCTGAGGAAAGATGGTCAAGTCAGTGTTAGAAATACCTCAACTTACTTAAAGTCCCTGTCACACCTTGACGATTTAGCCAAAGTATGCGTGACGTATGCAAAATTGGGCTAAAACGCCGGCACACGTCGAATACGTTATGGGTAAGTTTGTATACGTTAAAGAGCACGCTGAAAAAACACTGCCATACGTCGTTGACGGCTTGGCTTCCTATCGTTGTAACTTTGGGTTGTCCTCAAATTTTAGCATGCTTGAAATTTTACGTATGCCAGCGTATGACTCACACGTTCCGCTACGCTGGCCATAAGTTGTAGGCACGTTATGCGAATCGTTGCACACACGTCGAGGCACGTTATGCGATCGTTGACACACGTCGAGGCACGTTACTTGTAAGTTTAATCATAAGTCGAAACACGTCGAGGTAATGCTTAGGCGTACCCAAAACTTATTTTTAACCTATGAGTAACGTGCCTTTGAACCTAATGTGTAACGTACCTCCAACGCATATTGCGTATGCAGACGTATTTGATTGACGTCTTCCGACGACCACAGAAACTTACTGAATGTGTTTCTAATTTACAGCTACCGTATAATGGCGTATTGGCAGCGTTTTAAAAAAAAAAAACAACAATACTTCCGATATTTTGTTCACGTGCCGTTACGTCAAGTCCGATTGCTCTTCAGTTTGCTCATGTCTTAATTCTTAGTTCCTCCTCTGTGAATATTTTCTGTTTGAGGATATTGTCACGTCGACGTCCGAAACTTAAAGCAAATGTCCGATACATATTTTAAAATTCGTGATAGACTAAAAAAACAAACAAACACACAAACAAAAAAACAACACCACCACAACAACAACAACAACTTCAGATATTTCGTCAGGTGCTTCACGGAGCCAAGGAGAAAAAAGAAATGTGGCCTTGACGGAGAAAATAAGTTTCGGGTATGCTAAACATTACCTCGACGTGTTTTCGACTTATGAGTAACTTACAAGGAACTTGTGTCGACGTGTGTCAACGATCGCATAATCGTGCTACAACTTATTCCAGCATAGCGGAACGTGTGAGCCATACGGCGAGTACGTCGTAAAATTTTCAGCATGCTTGAAATTTACGACGTACTAAAGGTACCCAAAATATGACAGCATACTTCATCATTTTTCAGCGTGCTTCTTAACGTATACACAAACTTACCCATACCGTTTCGACATGTGCCAGCGTTTTAGACAGCTTTTTCATAGGTCGGCATACGCTGGCTAAACGTCAAGGTGTGACTGCGATGTTGACACTTCCAATTCTCAGGCGGTTATGATTTAAATCGGCGTGCGGCAGGTTTTTTTAACAGGCTACACACGAGTTCGTCGCGATACGTGCAGTGCGCTATGCCTAAGTTAAACTATCGTTGGCATAGGTTGTGAACGCCGACAACAGGCTAAGCATTCTGTTGGTATAAGTTAGCTATAAGACAACGAACGTTCTGTGCCCGTTACTAATATGTTATGCATACGACCAACACGTTTATGATACGACCAAAACTTTAAAAAAACATCAAATTCAGCGTACGCCAACAGTTTTACATACATTTTTATACGTTGCCATTGCTGGCTAAATCGTCAGGTGTGACAGCGCATTGAGTAAACGTACAAGAAGTACCACTAATCAAAAATCATGCACCTGTCCAATTAATCAGAAAACAAACAAAACAGGTAACATTTTAATTGGCTTGTGCGTCATGACGCATGACGTATGTTGCAAGATTTTTTTTTAAGTTGCGAAGACGACCAAGGCGAGCCAGCAATTACTTAGTCTTCGTCGAGTGATGGGCATATTCTGGATAACAATGCAGAAATTGTCCCACTTTGTTTGAGCGTATTTCGAGAGTGTGTTTTCCTTTCAATCTCACGATATGCCTGCAATGCAAATATTGCAACTATTTACCGCAGATAGATGAGCACAGTGACACTTCTTGGATGAAAACATTAGTCTTGGTGAACTTAAAACTGCGCTGGATGGCCTTGTTGACCCTATGCTTGGTCCTGCTTCACTGAGTTATTTTATACAGCCTCCAGGAGGGCTTATTACCCCTTAGTTGTCGACGTGCAGTTGTTTGCCTTATCCCTCAGAAGAGGGATCTGCAACTGATACAGAACTGGCACCCAATATCTCTTCTTTGTGTAGATTATAAGATTTTTGCGAAAGCACTTGCTAACAGTGTGTAAGACTGTTTTAAGCAGGGTTATACATCAGGATCAATTGTATGGTGTTATGCACAGATCTATGCATGATAACATTTGTTTGGTATGAAACTTGTGGGATGTATGTGAAATCCAACAACAATATACTGGTCTCTTTTTTATTGATCAGGAAAAGGCTTTTGACTCTGTTAACCATGAATATTTGTTTTACATTTGAAAACAATTTGGTTTTGTGCCATCTTTTATTTCTTGTGTAACTTTCTTATATAATCACATTTTTAGCTTGATTCAAGTTAACGATGGTCTCTACCTTTGCGGATTGGGAGGGGAATTTCGGCAAGGTTGTCCCTTATCTGGAATCTTGTACTCTCTTTGCATCGAGCCCCTTTTGATTCGTTAACGATCTTCTCTTATGGGATTTCCAGTGACTCCTTCAGAAGAGCCCGTTATTGTTTCGGCTTATGCTAATGATGTATGTATTGCTGTTCGCAACAACAATGATATTACTATGTTGTTTGAGTGTCTACCTGTCTACTCTCAAGCATGTACAACACAAATCGATTGGTCTAAATGTAAAGCGGTTTGTGTCAGCTGAACGCCACCTTCTGGCCTTCCATCTCCCCCTATGAATTTGACATGGGCAAAAGAAGATGTAAAGTACCTCCCTCTTACCCCCATTCTTCACCCACTAGCGTGTGCGTGAAAATGACATTTGGTGAACTTTTTGATTCACCACTGGGGAAGTTTTTCTGTGAAATGCAGCGTTTTGCGAATTTGAAGCTAAAATACTCACTATTTCAATAAAATCACGCGTTTTCGCTTCAGAATAGTGATGTAGAACAAAAAGTTGAGTCAGACAATGCTTTTGTTTGGTGAAACAAGCTTGTTTTAGGCCAATTTCAGCATTTTTGCGTTTACAAGTTTTTACTGTGAAATGCAGCGTTTTGCGAATTTGAAGCTAAAATACTGACTATTTCAATAAAATGACGCGGTTTCGCTTCAGAATAGTGATGTGGAAGAAAATGTTGAGTCAGTCAATCCTTTTGTTTGGTGAAAAAGCTTGTTTTAGGCCAATTTGAGCATTTTTGCGTTTACAAGTTTTTTTCTTGAAATCGCAGCGTTTTGCGAATTTGAAGCTAAAATACTCACTATTTCATAAAATCACGCGTTTTCGCTTCAAATAGTGATGCAGACAAAAAGTTGAGTCAGACAATGCTTTTGTTTGGTAAAAAGCTTGTTTTAGGCCAATTGAGCATTTTTGCGTTTACAAGTTTTTTGTGTAAATGCGCGTTTTGCGAATTTCAGCTAAAATACTCACAATTTAAATAAAATCACTCTTTTCGCTCAGAATAGTGATGTAGAACAAAAAGTTGGTCAGCAATGCTTTTGGTTTGGTGAAAAAAGCTTGTTTAGGCCAATTTGAGCATTTTGCGTTTACAAGTTTTTTTCTGTGAAATGCAGCGTTTTGCGAATTGAAGCTAAAATACTCACTATTTCAATAAAATACGCGTTTTCGCTTCAGTAGTGATCAGAACAAAAAGTTGAGTCAGACAATGCTTTTGTTTGGTGAAAAGCTTGTTTTAGGCCAATTTGAGCATTTTTGTCTTACAAGTTTTTCTTTGAAATGCAGCGTTTTGCGAATTTAAGCTAAAATACTCACTATTTCAATAAAATCACCGTTTTCGCTTCAAGAATAGTGATGTAGAACAAAAAGTTGAGTCAGCAATGCTTTGTTTGGTGAAAAAAGCTTGTTTTAGGCCAATTTGAGCATTTTTGCGTTTACAAGTTTTTTCTGTGAAATGCAGCGTTTTGCGAATTTGAAGCTAAAATACTCACTATTTCAATAAAATACGGTTTTCGCTTCAGAATATGTGACGAGAAAAAAATTGAGTCAGCAAGCTTTTGTTTGGTGAAAAAAGCTTGTTTTAGGCAATTTGAGCATTTTTGCTTTACAAGTTTTTTCTGTGAAATGCACGTTTTGCGAATTTGAAGCTAAAATACTCACTATTTCAATAAATCACGCGTTTTCGCTCAGAATAGTGATGCAGAACAAAAAGTTGAGTCAGACAATGCTTTTGTTTGGTGAAAAAGCTTGTTTAGGCCAATTTGAGCATTTTTGCGTTTACAGTTTTTCTGTGAATGCAGCGTTTTGCGAATTTGAAGCTAAAATACTCACTATTTAAAAAAAATCACGCTTTTCGCTTCAGAATAGTGATGCAGAACAAAAAGTTGATCAGACAATGCTTTTTGGTGAAAAAGCTTTTTTTTTAGGCCAATTTGAGCATTTTTGCTTTACAAGTTTTTCTGTGAAATGCAGCGTTTTGCGAATTTGAAGCTAAAGATCTCTATTTCAAAAAATCACGCGTTTTCGCTTCAGAATAGTGATGAGAACAAAAGTTGAGTAGACAATGCTTTTGTTTGGTGAAAAAGCTTGTTGGCCATTTGAGCATTTTTGCGTTTACAAGTTTTTTCTGTGAAATGCAGCGTTTTGCGAATTGAAGCTAAAATACTCACTATTAAATAAAATACGCGTTTTCGCTTCAGAATAGTGATGAGAAAAAATTGAGTCAGCAATGCTTTTGTTTGGTGAAAAAGCTTGTTTTAGGCCAATTTGAGCATTTTTGCGTTTACAAGTTTTTTCTGTGAAATGCAGCGTTTTTGCGAATTTGAAGCTAAAATACTCACTATTTCAATAAAATCCGCGTTTCGCTTCAGAATAGTGATGAGAACAAAAATTGAGTCAGACATGCTTTTGTTTGGTGAAAAAAGCTGTTTTAGGCAATTGAGCATTTTTTGCGTTTACAGTTTTTCTGTGAAATGCAGCGTTTTGCGAATTTGAAGCTAAAATACTCACTATTCAATAAAATCACGCGTTTTCGCTTCAGAAATAGTGATGAGAACAAAAAGTTGAGTCAGACAATGCTTTTGTTTGGTGAAAAAGCTTGTTTAGGCCAATTTGAGCATTTTTGCGTTTACAAGTTTTTTCTGTGAAATGGCAGCGTTTTGCGAATTTGAAGCTAAATACTCACTATTTCAATAAAATCACGCGTTTTCGCTTCAAATAGTGATGTAGAACAAAAAGTTGAGTCAGACAATGCTTTTGTTTGTTAAAAAAGCTTGTTTTAGGCCAATTGAGCATTTTTGCATTACAAGTTTTTTTCTTGAATGCAGCGTTTTGCGAATTTGAAGCTAAAATACTCACTATTTCAATAAATCACAGCGTTTTCGCTTCAGAATAGTGATGCAGAAAAAAAGTTGAGTCAGACAATGCTTTTGTTTTGGTAAAAAGCTTGTTTTAGGCCAATTTGAGCATTTTTGCGTTTACAAGTTTTTTCTGTGAAATGCAGCGTTTGCGAATTTTGAAGCTAAAATACCACTATTTCAATAAAATCACGCGTTTTCGTTAGAATAGTGATGCAGAACAAAAAGTTGAGTCAGACAATGCTTTTGTTTGGTAAAAAAGCTTGTTTTAGGCCAATTTGAGCATTTTTTGCTTTACAAGTTTTTCTTTGAAATGCAGCGTTTTGCGATTTGAAGCTAAAATACTCACTATTTCAAAAAATCACGCGTTTTCGCTTCAGAATAGTGATGTAGAACAAAAAGTTGAGTCAGACAATGCTTTTGTTTGGTGAAAAAAGCTTGTTTTGGCCAATTTGAGCATTTTTGGCGTTACAAGTTTTTTCTGTGAAATGCAGCGTTTTGCGAATTTGAAGCTAAAATACTCACTATTTAATAAAAG